>LR751651.1:0-89064 GCA_902729485.2 Mus minutoides | reverse complement strand
CCATAAATTTGGGTATGTTGTGGCTTCATTTTCATTAAACTCTAGAAAGTCTTTAATTTCTTTCTTTATTCCTTCCTTGACCAAAGTATCATTGAGTAGAGTGTTGTTCAGTTTCCAAGTGAATGATGGTGTTCTGCTACTTATGTTGTTATTGAAGAGCAGCCTTAGTCCATGGTGATCTGATAGGATGCATGGGACACTAAATTGAACTATAATGAAGTTGTCAATTTCTACATCCAAAATCTTTCCTTGTATTAGTAAAACAAGAAAAAAGAGAAGAAAATTCCTGGAAGTCATCTTTCTCAGGGTACTTCTTGTTTATACAGGATCTAAATCTTGTGATACAAGGAATATTCTTAGCTACCATGTGTCAACATCATATCCAATATTTAGTTCACAGAAACTGATTATCTATAAGTTTTGCTCTTCCATAAAGAGTGGAAAGAAATGATGACAAGTATAAGATAATATTTGTACTAATGAACGTCAAGACTAGACAGAGCCTTTATTCTCCACTTTTTAGAATTCTTCAGTTTCTGAAAGGTAGTAAGTCTACAAAGATTTGAATAATAGTGCATGGGACCTCATAATTGGTTTACAACCATGACCAGCTATAACATACTATGAGGTGTTAATTCTGATGTTTTTAAGCTGTTTATGTTTTTTTTGTTTTGTTTTTGTTTGTATTTTAATTTGTAGCATTAAATCACCTTCGGGGCTTTGTCAGATTCTTCATCTACATAGTAAGTAATGCAGAACAAGTAATGCAGAAAGCAGCTTGGATTACTAAATGATGGCCAGATAACATATTTTGAAAATGTTTGGGTTTTTGTTCATTTTGTTTTGTTTGTTTTGTGTTGGCTCTCTTTGAACCAAATCAGGAATAATCATGCTGAAACTCCAGCTTCAAGAGATCTAATGCCCTCTCCTGGATTCCAGGTCTCAAATACAAACACAAATACATATAAGTTGTAAATAAATATTTAAAATATAGTCAATACAAAATCTACAAAATACTATGGTCATCTTGATTAAAATGGGGAAATTACAATTTTAAGAAAAGGGTCATGAGGTAGAAGACTCAATTTTGCCAAAATTTTCTCATGATAATGTCTTTGATTGTAAACAAGTTGTCACATATAAAATGGACTATGTTCAAAGGATTTTAATTAATGAAAAATTCCTCATAATAATTCTCTCAGTGTCTGGAAAGGGTCCGCTGTAGTATTTTCATAGAATAAACCCTAAATTTAATTAGGTATCCAATCAGGGCATTTATTCACATGATGAGTTTATCAATCAGGAAGATGTTAACATTTTAGTTTTTAAGAAGGGTATTTTTAAAGCTAGATATTTTGATAAATTGGTCAATATCATAGGGAATATATCCATTTGAATACCTTCTATACTTTGGGAGCTCATACTACCATGGATAAATTCCTAGATTTTGTTTTCTTAGTATAATAAAATACTTCTTGCCAATGAAAATAAAGTAGTTACAAATTTTAGGGCAGATATACTTTGTATTTTAAATTAAACTTCAAATCATTAAATAAACTGAATTATCATTTCAGAATAATGAAATTCAGAAAAATATAACATAAATAGGATGAAATTGTACTCTAATACATAGAGAATAATAGATTATTTTAACATAGTCTGAAAAGTTATGTAAAAAAGAAAAAAATAGAAATATCATAGATTGAATGGGCAAAATGAAGTCTAAAGTTGGTTTCATGTAACCATAATACTGGATGATGAAATAAAAGGCCATGTCTGATGAGTCACTGGGTGCACATAAATTCTGGGTCAAAGATATGAAAATATGCACACACTTGCTTGGTGTCCTCTGACATACCATGTTTATTTTTAAAGCCACAGGAGACCTCTAGTCTCTGAAGCCTCTGGTAAAGGACATGTGCTCTCTAGACTGAGGTTACTGGCTTCATCTACCCACAGAATCCAGGTCAGTCAAACATATATATTCCATTAACAAATTTGGCTCTCATCCCCTGACTCCAATCTCTTCAGATTTTTACTGTCTTGGCTCCTGACAGCCCTTTTGCAAATGCCAGATATCTCTGCTGGACCCTGAGAGATATAATACAAATCAAAGAAGTATAAAAGTCTGTGTGTTGCTGTGAAGAGCTATGAATATTGATGACAACTATACTCTTTGGTTAAAAGAGAACAAGGATGGGCCTTCAAGTGGAAGTAGGAGGAGAAAAATGACCAAAAGGAAAACACTTTTCTATCCATTTAGGTTTTTCCTGGATAAACCCAGCAATTCACACTACTTTACATTGGTTTTTTTCCTATTGTTTTCTAGTATGTTGCTTTTGCAAAAGTAAGTTCAAATTTCTTAAAAGAACGATTTTAATATTCAATACTGTGCATTATACATGAGATTTAAACTTTACTATGTTTTCTTACCCTGTCCTATTTTTACATTTTACTTGTTTAGTGTTTAAAATGTTAGGTTTTATATGCTATAAAAAATACTACACTAAAATAAATTTATTACCTAGGTCATTATTTCTTTCCTGACTTTGATGACTATTTACAAGGCATACAGATAAATATTAAACTCTTCGGGTGCAACTGTGTTTTAAAATAGAAGATGCATTTACATTGTGATTGATCATCAAAGTTAAACCCTTAAATGAAAAAAAAAAAAAAAAAAAAAACACCTCTATGCAAAATTGTTGAGACTCATACCTTTACCACTACAGAGCTTATGAATGTTCTATGAAGGAAACTTTAATGTGGACAGACCTGAGTCTAAAAGTATCAGCCAAATGAGATGTTTCTTAAAAAAAAATGCAGAGACTGCATCCAAAGCCTTCATCTAGTACAACTTAAATGCGTTCTCTAAAGGTGGTAGCTTAGGGATGGTAAAACCCAATAGAAGCCTCCAAAGAGAAGAATAGAGTTGTAGGGTCAGTATAGATAAAGTAACAGAAATCCAATGAGATTGATCCCAGGAAGAATATGGAGATATTCACATGATAGCAGAATTATGTGAAGTCTAAAAACACTTTAAAGAAGAACATACTGGAACAACCAAATTGGAAGGCTGATGTCAGATTGCCTTTGGATTTCTAGGTATTCCGACTCATTACTGTGACTACCATTTGTTGTGATAAGAATTAGTGCACAGATATTTTTATTATACGCAGCACTGTGGCACTAAATATTACTTCATTTTTAGTTCTCTTCACCTAGTGCAAAATCAGTATCATTTTCACCACTAATCATAATCAAATACTTGCTGGCAAGCTGAATGCTAATATTTTAATGTATTTGGTGTATGTTTAATTTTTTAGTGGTTCTCTGTGTGTTTATTATTCATGTGTTTTTATTAGGTGATTACTGATTGAATAATAAACAAAAGTATATTTTTAAATCAAAATATATATTAGCTAAAGGCTTAAAACAAGTCTGAAACTTTCCCTAAATCTGATTCTCACCAGAATAATATGAAATAGAAATTGTGCCAATTTCACTATATATTAGGGTGTCTCACATGGCTTAAAAAATAGTGTTGAAATATAAAATATTTTCAGCAGAATTATCTCTCATTCCAAACTACAAATATCTACAACTACAATGTTTATCTTGCCATTTAGCAACACAGTATGAAAATCTCAAAGACATACCTCTATATAATGTGAATCATGTACATTAAAAGTACAAAAGCTATGAAATGAAAATTTTAAATTAATGGTATTTAAATATTCCAATTTTAGTAGTATGAAATACAAAATTAAAACTAAAATTTATACAGTATTTCAAGGCTTCGTTTTAGAATGAAGGAATCTTTGTCTATTTTGTGCTTTGAATTCCAGGGAAGCTTGATCTGTGTTGTCAGGTTCTGTCTACAAAAGACCTCCAGAAGTCTTACCCTTCTTTGGACATGCAGTTCATACTGAGATCTGTCAGTTGGAGATGGATCGTTTTCCTTACCCCATGTCTTACTGTGTGCTCTTACTATCATAAAACAATGTCATAGACAGACTCTCTATATTCCAGAAAATTCTACTTTCACCTTCTGAAGTCCAGAAGTCCAAGACTGAAATGCAACAAGTCAATGTGTGGTGAAGGACACTTGGAATTGTAGAGGGAATGGGAGTTTGCTGGCACCACTATTTCTTCTATAGTCGACACAGATTCTTTTATGTAAGTGTTCACCATATTCATAACACTGTTCATTCTCATGACATTGAAGGTTCTCACCACACATGGGAAACTAGATCTTAAACATAAGAATTGGAGATGGGGTTCAATTATTTTTGCTATGGTAACAGTGACCTTACTTCATGCTACTTTCTCAACACAACTTTCAAAGTTTTATGTGAGTACCCTTGTCGTTGGATGTCTCTATAATTTAGCCTCCTAGAAATCTATGTACTGAAAACACTGAAAACAATTTCTATGTGCTTGGTGTACTTTCACTATGATGCTCATTTTATTTCAGTGTGTCCTGTGTCCCTCTCACTTTGGATGCTCAGTTCAGCTTTAGAAAGGCAGACAAACATTACTCTAAAGTCACATTCTACTGGGCCAATGTTATACTCCAGATTGCATAGAACTCCTTCAGTTTCTCTGTTATTTGCTTTCTTCCCCACAGGAGAACTCTGTAAAGTGATATTCCACTTTGGAACATGCTGGAGATGTTCAACGTCAATTTTAATTACTCAATTCATTGCTGATTTGCATTAATTAACTGATTGATTATCTGACACAACAAATATCAGTTAGGAAAACTATCATTACCTATAAATTTTTAATGTATGATTTAATTTATTTCCAATAATTATCTATGCCTGAAATTTTGATAGTCACAACTAAATGTAAGTATAATATAAAAATGAAAAGATAAACCATCTATTTGTAAAATTCACTTCCAATGACCTGAATCAAGAAAGAATAATTATTCAGCATACATAGGAACCTATTAATGATTAATGAGCATGTGAAAAATTTCAGTAGTAAAATGGACCAAGGGTATTATTATGGTTTATTTATTCTGTAGCTGCTGCTACTGTTGGTTCCTTAACTAACATCAGACCCATGTTCCCAGGCTTTCATCTCTGACTGTGAACTAGCACCTTTCCATGAATCCTCCAAGTTTTCAGAACTAGATCTGGAATGCTGACTCAGTCCGTGGACAGAGCAACTATAAGATTGTCTGTCAGTCACCCTTGGGATAAACAGCAGCTGCAAAACTACTCAGTCTTAAGGTTCAAGCAACTACCGGATTCTCAGCCTTTCTGATGTGATTCAGCTTATTTGCTGTTTTAACAAAAATTGACAGTTTATATATGGTGTGTGTGTGTGTGTGTGTGTGTGTGTTTGTGTGTGTGTTCTGTTCCTGTAGAAAACCCTGACAAATATGTCTTGTGACTTAAAGAAGGAAGAAATGATTCCATAACAGAAAACAATGGCTCATACTTCATTACTCACCACTTTTCACTGTACCAGAATATAAACTTCACAAGGCAGAGAGTACTGATGAAGCTGGGTATATGCATGTTGGATAGCTATAGGCTTGAGAGCAGTAGGAATATTTCTATACTATAACACAGTCGTTCCCAGGATATGTAGTAAGTAAACAGACCATAAGAAAAATTATGTGCTGTTTAAAAAGTAAAGGAATTATATGTATATTATCACTTTAAAAAATAATACAACTAAGAAGTTGTCACCATCAAGTGTGTGTATGATATAAAAACTGGACTAATGCCAGCTCCAGGAATGTTAATTACTTCTCAGGAGAGAGAGAGAGAAAGAAGGAATTAGATAGCATTCAAAACAGTTCTTGCTGTAAGCTAAGGATTTTGTGGGGTATATATATATATATATATATATATATATATATATATATATATGCATATATCCATATGTATTATACAAAAACTGAATTACAAACCAGCACAGATCTGATTACAGGCCAGACTTTGGTGTTGTTAAGCATTACCTGTAACAGTGGTTTGTAAACACTCCTTGTCTAATTTTCTTATTGGTTTGTTTAAAAGCTGATGGCCTATAGCAAAAGGAGAAAGAAGGTGGGACTTCTGGTTATGGATAGTAACTCTGGGAAAGAGTCACACATGGGAAGATTCACCAGTGACACAAGAGAAAGAAGCAGGCCAAGATAAAGAAGGAGAATATACCAATGAACCAGAACTTAATGAGATATGTAGCAGTACTTAACATAGAACAAACATAAACAGGTTAATCAATAAAAAGCTAGTAGGAAGCAAGCCTACCTATAAGGCCTATGCATTCATAATAAATTTAAGAACATAATAAATATAGAACACTAATGTGAGTAAACCACCTGGTACAGAGCTGACTAAAGTTGAATGTCACCCTCCTGCCCTCCTTCCATTCAATTCCTCTGGGTCCCTCTCTCTTTTAACAGACTTATGTGTCTTGAGGATAAGTGATTTAAATTATATCTGTGCCACACAACAGGTAACAATTGATTGATGCTCTCCACAGTGATTGCCAATCAGGTAGTATATACTTACATAGCTATCCCATTTAATTAATAGAGTGATGTGAGACTACTGATCACCTGGATCAAGTACATCGTAAACACCTGTAACACCATTCCAGGGTAATTAGTGCTCTTTTCTGATCACCTTGGAAACCTGCATGGGCATGGCATGTACACAGAGACATATACATGAATAAAGTAAAACAAATAAAATTTTAAACTATAAACTTGTAAGCTGAGTTTTAGCACAGCTGACATGCTGAGTAGGGAGAGGTGTGGGCTAACGCCATCCTATTTGTTGTCACTTCTTGTTGGGCCCAGTTCTGAAGACTTAAATAAAAAATCAGCTCACATTTTCTCTCCAGCTTTATACTATAATTTTCTCTGTTATCCGTGGTGTGGCACAATATGTAACTTAGTTATCATCAAAATAGGAAAAGAAATTTTTGATTTAAAGTGTCATGGTTCAAAGATGTATAGGAAAATATACAAAACAGACTCTATGCCAGTTTTATGCAATAAATGCTTTCATCCCATCTGTGTAAAGTTCCTACCCCTTATGACACATATGATTTTGAGATACATGATTTAGATATTTTAAAATCCAGAGTATGGCATGTTAGCGAACTTTATTATGATAATGATTTCAAATGTTCTGGATATGTATATATATATATATATATATATATATATATGTGTGTGTGTGTGTGTGTGTGTGTGTGTGTGTGTTTATATATTTATATGTAATTAGCTTGTAATTCATATCTCTTGAATAATGTGGAAAAATCAAGGCTATAATTGAAATTTGTTTTGGGAGAAATTAAATTATGAATACTTGATTTTGAGAAGCTCATGATTTGTGAGATATTTGAGATTCTAGACTATCTGAACTTCAACCTGCATTTAATAATTGTGATGGCCGTATATCTTTTTCTCATCTTTTTTTTTCAACCTGAAACTGATGCCCTGTTTGCCATATGTTTGTCATCTTGATCATTACATCAGGAGTCAGGGTGTGACAACAACCAGTGGGGGTGGAGAGGGGGACACGAACCAAGTCCAAAGTGTTCACTACAACGCACAAGAACCGGCTCTCTGGGTCTGGACCTGCTCTTGAGTTTTTCTTCACCTGTGCCTTCTCCTCTGATTTCCTTGACTCTTAGGAAGTTTAACCATGGTACGAATCAAGATACCATGTGGGTTTGTTTCCTACATGGAAGACTTTAGGCTTGACAACAGGCTAATCACAGGGAAATTCTTCCTCAATGGGAGGCATTTATACAGTTCTTGTGCCTCTTTCAAGCCCATTCAGTGATCTCTGGAGAAACCAGAAGGAAGGGCACCCAGGGGACAGACCTAGGGTGTAGGGGACAGAAAAAATAATAATAATTGTGATGGCAGTTAACTAATTAAAGCATCCTTCCTCTCTTCTGGGAACTGAACCCAAGTCTTTGAAAGAATGAGAAGTCAGAAAGCTCTCTTAACCTCTGAGATATGTGTCTCACCTCAAACATTATACTTTGGCTCTTTCAAATCTAGGTTTAATTTGAAACATTACAGTTTTTACTTATTGCCTCCAAACATGAAAACAATAACCCTTGACCCAAATATTGTTTTGGACAATGTATGACTATTAATCTTGTCTAACACATTAACAAATAGTCTAGCAACATGTTTTGTGACTTTACTGTAACAGGGAGGGAGGCCTTTGATTGGAGAGAAACTAAACTCAACTACCGTGAAACAAAGATGGTACTATCTTGATTCCATGGTTTCAAGCAGAAATTATCTATTTAATAGAGTATTTATAGCTTGTTTTAACCTGAAAGATGGTTTTCATAATGGCTGAATATTTTTTTCATTTCTTCATCATTGTAGTCATGAGACAATTATTTACTGGTACCTAGTACAAATTATACAAATGCTTCTTCAGGCATATTCACAGTTATTTCTTCAGATACTCCTATGTATATAAAGACTAGATGATATGGTGTTAGAACACTCTATGGTTTCAAAGGACTGAGAACGCAAGATATGTAAAGGTGCCCAAACTGGAGCTGAACATCCAGTAATTTGCCAGTAAATGTTCGTGAAGCAAGTGAATGAGTAATATTCTAATCAGACTTCCTTGGGCTTAATATCCTGAGTATTTGAAAGTATCTGAATATTAAATGCATCAGCATATTATGTGGCATATTTTCTCAGAAATTGCATATTTGATTTGACCACTGTTGCTAATAAAATTGACCTTCGAGGAAATGATTTGCATACCATGCTCACAGGACTCATTTGCTTTGTGAGATAGTTAGTCCAGCATGCTATCAAATTATACATTTTTATACATTAATGCAAGTAATTTAGATGTTTCAGATATAGCACAAAGCTCTTGCAGATTGAACAAAATATGACTTTCCATCTACACACAAGCAAATGACCTCTTAATAACACGATTATCTTTGGCTGATCAATTCGGGGAATTTGTCTAGTTTCCCTCTCATCTGTATTATATGATATACTTCTCATCTCATAGTACTTTCATTTTTAAGAAACAAAGTGCTACTCTTTTTTCTAAGAGACATTTTTCCTTTTGGCAATTGAATGTGAACACATAACTAATCTTGGGTTCTCAGTATTGATAGAAAATTAACCAGGCCTATTAAGTTCTATCTATGGGTTTCCTATTATATCTACATGTTTAAGATTTTAATTTTTACTATTTTTGAATAATGTAAAATTTTTGTATATGTGAGAGAGACAGAGGGAGAGATGGAGAGGGGGGAAGAGGCAGAGAGAGAGAATCAGGGCAGATGTCTCAGAAGAATGTAAAATGTCATATTCTTTGGGTGAATGGACTCAAACTTGGGCCTCCTATAAGAACAGTACCCTTAAGCACTGACTCATCTTTCCAGCTCCTGTAACTTCATATCAAATATATATCATTTAAAACACTCATATGAAGTCTAGAATTCACTATTGAAACTGTTGAATGGTATCAAATAGCATTCCACATTAAGCTTGTCTTTTGAGAATTTGACTTATATAACCTTTGGAAAGGCAAGAGCTTGGGTGTCCTGCCTACCCCTGCCTAAGTTCCACTGACTGGTGCTGCTGGTGGGTAAATGAAGCATCACATACATGTAATTAACTTTAGTAAGATATGAGCAGACACCTTTTCACTGTTTGTGGATCCTAGGAGAATAAACATAATTCTGCTTGATATGATAGAAAAATTCTGTCTATTTTTTTTATTATAAACTGTTGTTTTAGAACACCAAGTCTGATCATATCCTATGATTAGCAATTAGAAACTTGTAGTCATGGCAGAAGAGACGGTTCAGTGGCAAAGATTACTTGTATAAGTTCCGGGGCCTAAATGTGGATCTCAGTACACACATACAGCCTGGGGTCATCTCTCACATGCCTATAATTAAACAGGAAAATAAAGAGACCTTGCTGGATGCAATGTGGTTATAAAGCATGAGTTCAAGTTTCAGCGAGAGACCCCGGTTCAAGAGTAAGAAGGCCCAGAGTAACAGAGGACACCAGCCACATCCCTGTAGCCTTGATGTAGTCTTATTAGTATATGCCTCTCACATGTCACACATATATGCACCTTGTATATGCTCACACAGTTACTTCACACACAAAATTAAAATAAATTAATAAAATAAACTCCTCCAGGCACACGTGGCAGAATTTATAATCCTGCTATACAATTGGAGCAATGTTCCCTTGTGGTGAAACAAAACACATTGTTAAGCATTGTAAAGACTCTATTGTATGTTGAAGAACAAATGAAAACCAGAGATTTATGGTCTTAAAAGAGACTCTTTCTAACCCTCTTCTTTCTACTGAAAGAAAATTGATCANCAAGACAGGTTTCTTTATCATGGCACTTCACTGCAAAGTGTTCCTCTAGGCTATGAGGACTTGTTCAATGCGCAGGCTTTCAAACCAGACAGGCTTCTGCATTTCTTCTGTAAGTGCTTTACTCCTTCATTTATGTTAATAGACAAATCTATACTTGCTTTTTAACGATTGAGTAACAAAAACATTTGAAACTTTGCTTTGGTGAATAAAGCAATGGTAAATCCAGGCTGTCGATTAAACAGAAAGGATACTGGACAGCTTTAGACAACTGGCAAATTGTTTTAAAGCAAAGGAACTAAGGATTATTCATAGTTAGAAAGATACAGCACCAGTGGTTACAACGTGCTTACTGCTTCCTAGGAATATTGCCCTTAAAGTAAAATATGTTTGAACAATAACTACAGTTCAACTCAGTAAGTTTACTGTCACAAACTGGACTTATTTCAGGTGATTAATATACTCTATGTTTTGCCTGATCACTTTGACTCTGGATAAAATTTCTGTTTAGAAACTTTTGGGCATATAAATATAATATGTTTACAAATTTACTTGTATAGGCCATGGTTTTAATGACATTTTCTCACTAAAACCAGTGCTAAGACTTGATTCAGAATGCAGTGACACTGAGAGGAGCCAGCACCTTCAAGGGGTAATGAGTAACCAATAAGCTTGAGCTTCCAGAACTTTGAGTCAAATAAATCTAATGCTAATAACCCACATTTGGTTATTTTTCTTTTGCAAATAAAATATCAATAAAAGTATGTTGGAAATATCATATATTTCTATTCATTAGTTCCTTTTAGCTGCATATTTCCCAGTCTTTTATTCCTGAGAATGTGTAGAAGAATAGATGCTGGATTTTTTAGGAGGACATAATGAGCATGACTATGAGCAACCTGATTGCCCATAGAGTTTGCAGTCACCGCTAAGGGCAAGACAACATGACAGGCTTAAACTCAAGGCCTCTAATCAATCTGAGAGATTTATTGTATTGAGAAAATTTCTGCTTGATGTTGCATTTAAGTAAAATTAATCTTTATAATTTGTATTTGGGTTCAGTATACACCTCACATTTTATTTTCTAACAGAAGATAAAAGTTTTAGTGGACAGTAAATCACCCTTACTTAGCTGTTATATTTGTGTAAGATGGCCATTACCTAGGGGAAAAATACAGTAATTGAAGAAGATTTGCCATGCTAAGTAATTCTGAAACTCCAAATCATTAAAAGTCAAAGTGTATTGAAATTTAAAAAAAGAAAAGAGTGTGTGAATCTTACTGCTTTAGACATGCCTTTAAATAATGAAGTAGAGGAATGCTCCTTTTAGTATCAAGACTTACTTGCACTTTTGTCCAAGAAAAGCTGTGTGAAGACTCTAATGTGTCTCTTATTTAGAAATTTGAGATATAATTTCTTCTGCATCTAGTTTCTTCTTTCACGAGAAATCTCAAGTAGAGAGATATGGTGTTATGCTTGAAACCAGGGAAAAAAAACTTTTTATTTATTTATTTATTGACTTATTTACTTATTTATTCATTCATTTTTACTGCTCTGAGACAGTCTGTTTTTAAAATATTTGAAAGACAGAAAAGTGGACTGTTATTTGTTGATCTGTAGGGCATGATAATTCACAGTGAATTCCATATTTGTCTTTAACTTGTAAAATAACAAAGTATGATGTTGAACTTCTGGTCCCTGCTCTCTATTCCAAGAGTTCTCCAACCAGACATATATACCACTACACTTGACTTAACTATTTATAACTAGTAACATTTTATCATACAAATAGGTTTGTCCTTTCATTAAAAAATGCAAAGCAAGATATTCTTCCTCAGACTTTCACAGGACTGAAATTATAGCACAGGACTTTCAGGGACCCCCATCCTCCATTCAACCTCCATTCTCCAGGGACTCTGCCAGAACTTGCATTAAACCCAGGTTTAGAACACTTTCCTAGGATTTCTGTTAGTCACTGATCAATCCATTTATCACATCCCTTTTCTCTGTGTTATCTGAAAATACATCTTCCATTCGGGATCACCAGCAGACATACTGGATCTGGACTCAGGCAGGCAATTTCAACTTTCTAAATAACTATTTAATCTCAATTGGAGGTTTCTACCATAACTTGAAAAATACGCTCTCAGATAAAAGTTACCAAACATTAATATTTTTATAAGTCTTTGAAGCATTAGAACTGGGCAGATACCAATCCTCTATGGCTGTTTTGTGTACTTCCCTGGGAATATCTCTGTGATCTAACTTGCCATATTCCATCTGAGCCACTTTTACTTTGCCTGGCTAGGCCTCCTTGCCAGTTCTTAGGATCCCTTACTGCATGGTGTCTTCTCTTTTTCCACCTTCCCCTCTTTCCTTATGGTCCCCCTCAGACCCAAGCCCACAGAAAACTCCACCTACTTCTCTTCTGCCCACCTACCAGCTATAGGCTGTCAGAATCTTTATTCAATCAATAGTTATAAGTTAAGGATCAAGATCACACAGTAATGGATGTACCTGAGGATTCTCTCATCCCTAGCTGCAACCAGCCCTTGGGGGCCAGTATGAAGGATTACAATACATAGCAACAGAAGAAACCTCCTGCCATCCAGCACAGTTTGTCCAATCTCATTCCCAGACTTAAAGCAGGAAGCTTGCAGGTTTTTTTTTTTTTTTTTTTAGAATTTTTTCATTTACATTTCAAATGCTATCCTAAAAGTCCCTTATGCCTTCCCCCCCCCCCTCTGCTCCCCTACCCACTCACTCCCACTTCTTGGCCCTGGCATTCCCCTGTACTGGGGCATATAAAGTTTGCAAGACCAAGGGGCCTCTCTTCCCAATGATGGCTGACTAGGCCATCTTCTGCTACATATGCAGCTAGAGACATGAGCTCTGGAGGTACTGGTTAGTTCATATTCTTGTTCCACCTATAGTGTTGCAGACCCCTTCAGCTCCTTGGGTACTTTCTCTAGCTCTTATATTGGGGGCCCTGTGTTCTATCCTATAAATGACTATGATCATCCACATCTTTATTTGCCAGCCACTGGCATATCCTCACAAGAGACAGCTATATGAGGGTCCTCTCAGCAAAATCTTGCTGGCATATGCAATAGTGTCTGGGTTTGGTGGCTGATTATGGGATTGACCCCTGGGTGGGACAGTCTCTGGATGGTCCTTCCAGGGGTATTTAGTTCCCTATTCTAAGGAGGAATGAAGTATCCATGTGTTGGTCTTCCTTCTTCTTGATTTTCTTGTGTTTTCGAAATTGTATCTTGGGTATTCTAGACTTCTGGGCTAATATCCACTTATCAGTGAGTGCATATCAAGGGATAACTCACCTATATCACTTCCCTGGAGACTCTATCAAATGTCATGAATAAGCCAGCCATGCTCCTTCCTCCCATTCCTGTGTCAGCTGCAGATAACCTGGAAATCATCGTCTTTCTCTTAGATCCTCGGTAGCTGGCTCTCAGACAGGAAACACTTTCATTCATGTCCACTATTAAAACTGCTTTAGTTGAAGTGCACAGGTGACTTGCTTCTGCAATCTCTTGCAGAAGTCCAGCTTCCCTCTACGCTCTCTCCCACAGCAAGTGCAGTAAGGCTTGCTTCTGGATTGCCTCTGCATTGTCCCTCGGAAGCTTTGCTGCCCCTCCCCGCTTTCAGCAGAGGAGGGGGTTCTCACCACCTTCCTGGCCACTCCAAGAAGACTCAAGGAGCCTCAGGTGCCAGTCTGAGTAAGACAAATAATTTAGCTTCCGTGGCACCAAGGCCAGCACTTTTCTAGATAACCAGGTGCAGCTGGTGTCTATCCTTGAAGAAAAGAGATTAGGGTCCCACACTTAAATCATAGAAAAGAGGTACACAGACCATTATATCTGGCCATAAAAGTATTTTCTGATAGCCCCATAAAAGACAATCTTTAATCCCTGTCCCAGCCTCACAATTCTGCCCAACAAAATGGTATCATTTCTGAGTCATGACTTACTTAACCTGCTTTCTCTCCCCTTTACCCTAAGCATTCAAAGAATTTCTAACTGCTCTGTATATAAGTGCTAACACACCTGAGCTGGGAGTAGCACCTCAAACCTTCACTGTAGGGGGTTTGTGATCAGAGTCAAGACTCTAAATAAAAGGACTCTTGCAAATTGCAGCAGACTGCAGAATTCTTGAGCTCTTCTGGCTTTACCTAGAAATCAGGGCATAAGAGTCTCAACCTCAAAATGTATCAGCCAGCTTATAGCAGTTTGTTCTCTCTTGCTAAGTCTTCTCCCTGGGGGCTTTGCTAAACTTGGGATAGAACCCAGATTTTGTCCCTCATGTGAGTCCTTTCAACCCTCCTCACCCATTCCTCAGCCTCTAATACCTAGAAATATTTTCTTCCTGGAAACTACCACTGCTACAGGGAACTATATACGCAGTATAAAGATTGTAAGCTAAGTTGGGATAGAAGACACCATGGAAATGGTGCCTTCCAGACACAGAAGCACTGAACAAACACATATGAACTCAGCACATGTGGCACCATGCACAGGGACTGCACAAGTCTAAGCAAGGTGAGGCCCTAGCACTGAGAGAAGTAGGTATGATCTCAAATCTCTATAGATGACCAAGACAAAATGAACTCATTTGTATTTTTTTGTCTTTATTGTTTTGTTGGGAAGATTTTTTTTTTTACTATAGTTATCTCTTTATTAGAAATCCAATTTTGTGTTTTTTTTCAACTTTTATTAGATATTTTCTTCATTTACATTTCAAGTGTTATCCAGAAAGTTCCCTATATCCTCCCCCCTCCCGGCCCTGCTACCCTACCCACCCGCTCCCACCCCCTGGCCCCGGCGTTCCCCTGTATTGGGGCATATAAAGTCTGCATAACCAAGGGGCCTCTCTTCCCACTGATGGCCAACTAGNGTTGAGGGACATCTGGGTTCTTTCCAGTTTCTGGCTATTATGAATAAGGCTGCTATGAACATAGTGGAGCATGTGTCCTTGTTACCAGATGGAATATCTTCTGGATATATGCCCAGTAGAGGTATTGCAGGATCTTCTGGTAGTACTATGTCCAATTTTCTGAGGAACCGCCAGACTGATTTCCAGAGTGGTTGAACCACTATATACGCAGTATAAAGATTGTAAGCTAAGTTGGGATAGAAGACACCATGGAAATGGTGCCTTCCAGACACAGAAGCACTGAACAAACACATATGAACTCAGCACATGTGGCACCATGCACAGGGACTGCACAAGTCTAAGCAAGGTGAGGTCCTAGCACTGAGAGAAGTAGGTATGATCTCAAATCTCTATAGATGACCAAGACAAAATGAACTCATTTGTATTTTTTTGTCTTTATTGTTTTGTTGGGAAGATTTTTTTTTTTACTATAGTTATCTCTTTATTAGAAATCCAATTTTGTGTTTTAATGGTCTCTCTCTCTCTCTCTCTCTCTCTCTCTCTCTCTGTATGTGTGTGTGTCTGTGTATGTGTTTCTTATGCTTTGCGTTTTTTCTCTGTTTTGTTTGCTTTTTATTGGGCTGTTTGTTCTATAAAGAAAGAGAGAATGAAGGCTTGGATTTTGATAAACAAGAAGATGTGGAGGACCTAGAAGAAGACAATGGAGTAGAATTTGTGAACAGAATATAAAGTATTAACATATATGTGTGTGTGTGTGTGTGTGTTTGTGTATCTATCTGTGTGTGTATCTATCTATGTGTGTGTATGTGTGTGTGTGTGTGTGTGTGTGTGTGTGTGTGTGTGTGTGTGTGTGAGTGGGTGGGGGTGTGTTTTCATTTGTGAAGGTGATGGCCCAGTAAAATACCCAATTAGGTAATTATGCCTGACTTATGTCAATCCATATAACCTGAACAAACTGATTTCCATTTCTAGGTCTCATAATGTAAAATAAACAAACAAAAAACAAAAACAAAAAAATCCACAAAAATTCCAGCAGGATGTCCTCTGACATAGAGGCCCAGGAAACACACACACACACCACACACACACACACACACACACACACACACACACACACACACTGAAATACATATCTGACAACTCCTCATATAAATAAAAGTGAAAATGTTGAGAAAAATATAAAAATATCTCTGTGTAGATAACTGTTTTTCACAATAATGCCTGCTATTGGATTTGGAGCTTCAGGGACTAACCTATTAGCCACCTGATATGGAAGTGATTGAGGGATATTCTTTAATTTTGCCATGCACAGATTGGGCTCAGGTGAATGAAAGTCGTATTTCTATAGAAGCAGGAATCCAGTATTCCTAGTTTATTCTTACACTGAGTGTTTTGCTGGCATGTCTTCTTATACTCTGTGAGCAATTTGGAAGCATAAGCAGTCTTGAGCACACAATCCCCAAGATCTACATGGTGAATGGAACTCTTCTTGGTTTTTGTGCATTCGATTTCCATCATGGCTCCTCTTTATTTTTGAAATTAGACATGCTCCACATGAAAAAAGGACTTCCAGATTAAAAAAAGCCACAATGTGAAACACAAACCAAAGATGGTCTCATAGACTTGAAAGGAATACAAAAATACTTTGTATTTGAAGTCCGCCATCCCCAGGCTGTACAACAGCACAGACTTTACCACACAGTTAATACACATTGCTTATCACAAGCTTCTCGTGGTCAATCTCATCTTCTTCCGTTCAGAGGATGTGATGGTTATGCTCGATACACCATCTCCTGCCTTCTACACAGACAAATAGAGGGAGTCAAGTGAAAAGGTAGAAATTTCTTTTCCATATTTAATGAAACTATGCCAAGTTTATCAATGAACTTTGCCATGTACTCTGTAACCAAAATGGTTTAAGCAGGAAGTCAAACAAAATGGATTAGACTGTAGAGCAGCTTACATAAACTATGTTGCCATGGAGCCTTCCATAAAACAAAACATGCAGGAGTCTCAAGCAAAACAGCATGGGCTGGGCACTAAGAAACAATGTGTATTGTTAGAGCACTAGAGATTGGGATTTGATATTCAGAATGCCATCATCTGCAGGTCTGCAATCACAGTGCTTGACTTGAAGGTAGTCCTTTCTAGCCATGTCTTCCAACAGATGTCAACTGGCAATGTGTTTTCATCATGTTTATCTCCTATAAGAACACCACTTCTCAGTGACTAGGACACATTCATCTGACATCAATTTAATCTTTTTAGTCAATTTAACTGTTCTCTGTCCACATTCAGTCCTGGTTGACATTTTAACAGAAGACTATGGGAATAAGTATTTGTCTTAGAGTTTCTATTCCTGCACAAACATCATGACCAAGAAGCAAGTTGGGGAGGAAAGGGTTTATCTGGCTTACACTTCCATACTGCTGTTCATCACCAAAGGAAGTCAGGACTGGAACTTAAGCAGGTCAGAAAGAAGGAACTGATGCAGAAGCCATGAAGAGAAGTTCTTTACTGGCTTGCTTCCCCTGGCCTCCTCAGCCTGCTCTCTTATAGAACCCAAGATTACCAGCCCAGAGATGGTCCCACCCACAAGGGGCCTTTCCCCCTTGATCACTAATTGAGAAAATACCCCACAGCTAGATCTCATGGAGGAACTTCCCCAACTGAAGTTCCTTTCACTGTGATAACCCCAGCTGTGTCAAGTTGACACAAAACTAGCTTGCACAGTATTATTATCATATGTGCTCTCTGGAGTATCTGCAACTGCTTACTGAGCAGCAGCGGTATTAAAACAACATGAATGTGTCCTCTGAGTGTCAGCTATTGAGATCCAGACTTGGAGGGCTCTAGGGAAGAACCCCTACTCCTTTCACTGGCTTCTAGTAACTCTAGCAATTCTGCATATCCTGTGGTAGAGAACTGTACCACTAGTTTCTGTTCTGCCTCAACATAGCTTTTCTTCCTTAAATCTTCAAATAACATCCTCTTATGTGATTAGCAGTTGAATTTTATTTTGTCTTAATTTTAATTAATTAATTGATTAATTTTTATTCACTTTACATCCTACTCACTGCCCCACTCCCAATCACCCCCTCCCAGAATCCTTGTTCTCTGAGCTTGGGGGAATATCTCTGGGTATCCCCCCACCCTGGCACAGCCAGTTTCTGCAGGGTTAGGAGCAACCTCTCACACTTAGGCCTGACAAAGCAGCCCAGCTGAAAGAACATATCTCACTGATAGGCAACAGCTTTTGGGAAAGCCCCTCTTTAGTTGTTCAAGACCTACATGATGACCAAGCTGGACATCTACATATGTGCAGGGTAACCTTGGTCTACTAGGTTGCACTTAAGCTGCTAATTCAGTTTCTTACAGCCCAAAGGGTCCAGGTTAGTTGACTTGTTATTCTTGTAGAGGTCCTATCCAATTAGAGCCCACAGTCCTTCTTCCTCTTCTTCCATAAGAGTACCCAAGCTCCATTCACTGTTTGGCTGTGGGGGTCTGCAGATGGGTGAAGCCTCCCAGACAATAACATGTTCCTGTCTCCAAGCATAACAGAGTGCCATTAATAGTGTCCAGGGTTTGGCGATTACTGATAGCTGGGCCTCAAGTTTTACCTATTATTGGTTTGCCATTCTCTAAAGTGTATGCTTCATTTTTGATCACTAAAATTCTTGTAGACAGGATACATTTTGGATGCAAAGTTTTGTGGGAGAGTTAGTGTCTCTATCCTTCCACTGGGGTTCCTACCTGTTTATAGGGCATGGCCTCTTCAGTTTCTTTATTACCAATGCTATTGTCAACCATATTGATTCTTGAGTGCCACCCTTATCCCAGGACTTGGTCACATCCTGGAGTGGCCAGCTGCCTCCCCACCCCTGGCAACTGCAGATTTCCATTCATTCTCAGGGCCACATCACCATCTCACATGTCCCTCCCACATCTGATCCGGAGACCTTCCATTCTGATTCCCATCCCCTCTCTTAACTAGTTTCATCCTTTCATCTGCCAGTTATGATTATTTTATTCCTCATTATAAGTGAGATTCAAGCTTTACTCTTGTGCCTTACTTCAAGTTTAGCTTCTTTGCATCTATATAGTATGGGTTATCCTGTATTATCCATGTCTAAGTGAGTTCATACCCTCCATCTCATTTTGGGACTGTCTTACCTCGGAGTGATATTGTCCAGTTCCATCCATTTGCCTGCATAATTCATGACATTTTTGTTTTTAATAGCTGAATGCTCTTCCATTGTATGGATATACCACATTTTCTTTTTCCATTCGTCACTTGAGGGACAACTAAGGTGTTTCCAGTTTCAACCAGTTATGAATAACGCTGCTGTGAATATTGTTGCGTAAGGGTCTTTGTAGGATGGCTGAGCATTTTTTGGATATATGCCTAGGAGTGGTGTAGCTGGGTCTTGATGTAGAACTGCACCCAATTTTCTGGGAAACCAAATTGGTTCTCAAAGTAATTGCACAAGATTGCACTTCCAATAGCAATAGAGGAATGGCCTCGCCAGCATGTTATACCACTTCAGTTTTTGATCTTAGCCATTCTGAGAAATAAAAAATGGAACCCGAGATTCATTTTGGTTTTCATTCCTCTTATGACTAAAGACTTGGAAGATTTCCTTAAGTGTTTCTTGTCCAATTGAGATTCCTCTGTTGAGCATTCTCTGTTTAGGTTTGTCAACCATTTTTTATTGGGTTGTTTGAGTTGTTGGTCTTTATGTGACTTCTTTATATATTTTGCATATTAGCCCTCTGTCAGATGTAGTATTTGTGAAGATCTTTTTCTAATCTCTAGGCTGCCATTTTGTGTTATTGAGACTGTCCTTAGCCTTACAGAAGCTTTTCAATTTTATAACGTCCCATTTATCAATTGTATCTTAGAACCTGAATCATTGGTGTGGTTTTCAGGAAATTGTCTCCTGCATAAATGTGTTCAAGGTTATTTCTCACCTTCTCTGAGTATCTCTTATGTTTCTCAGTGTATCTGGTTTTATATTGAGGTTCTTGACCTACTTCAACTTGAGTTTTGTGCAGGGAGATAAATATGAATCTATTTGCATTCTTGTACATGTGGACATAAAGTTAAATCAGAACCATCTGTTAAAGAGGCTCCCTTTTTTCTATTGTATAGATTTGGCTTCTCTATCAATAATCAATTGTCTATAGGTGTGTGCATTTGGTCTTCATTCAATTCCATTGAGCAATATGACTGTTTTGGTATCAACACCATGTACGTTTTATCACTATTGTTCTGTAGTACATACTGAAGTCATTGATGGTGATTTCTCTCAAAGTTCTTCTATTGTTCAGGATTGTTTTGTGTACCCTGGGTTTTTTCTTTTTCCATGAGGAGTTGTGAATTGCTCTTTCAAGGTCTTTAAAAAATTGTGTTGTTTATGGCAGTCATTGTGGTGAATCTGTAGATTGCATTTGATAAGATGGTCATTCCCATTATGTGAATACCACATGCTCATGAGCATGGAAGATTTTTTTTCCAACTCCTATTTATTGGTTATTTTATTTATTTACACTTCAAATGTTATCCCCCTTCCTGGTTTTCCTTCCAGAAATGCCCTATCCTACCCTCCCTTCCCCTTCTTTTATGAGGTTGCTCTCCCACACATCTACATACTCCCTCCTCCCCTGTCTTCTGGTACCTTCCTCAATTTCTCCCTTCTTGCGTTTGAAGCTCTTATCATATAGATCTTTCACTTGCTTGGATTGAGTTGTGTCAAAATATTTTTTATATTATCCATGGCTATGTAAGTGGTGTTGTTTCCCTAATTTCCTTCTAAGTCCGTTCATCATGTGTACAAATTAGGGCAATTGGTTTCTTTGCATTCATTTTCTATCAGCCAGTTTTCTGAAGGTGTTTATCAGCTGTAGGCCTTCTCTGGTAGAATTTTAGGGTCACTTATGTATACAATCCTATCATCCACAAATAGTGATAATTTGACTTCATCTTTTCTAATTTGTATCTCCTCTATTGTCTTATTTTTCTGCCCAGAATTTCAAGTACTATATTGATTAGATAGATAGGAAATGGTCAGTCTTGTCTTGACCATGGTTTTCGTGGAAATGCTTTAAGTTTCTCTCCATTTCATTTGATGTCTGCTATTGACTTTCTATGTATTGTCATGACTGTGATTAGGTATGTGCTCTGTGTCCTTGATTTCTCTACTACCTTTAAAGATAAAAGGTATTTGGATTTTATCAAAGGCCTTTTCAGCATCCAATGAGATAATCATGTGATTTTTTTTCCTATGTTGGATTGTGTTGATGGTTCTACTGTATACTGAAGCATCACTGCATCCCTGGAATGAAGGATAATTGATCTTAATGATTGATGATTTTGATGTTTCACTGGATTCAATTTGTATTTATTTTTAGCATATTTGCATCAGTGTTCATGAGAGAAATAAATCTGAAGTTCCCTTCCTTGTTGAATCTCTGTATGGTTTAGGTATCGGGGTGACTGTGGCACCATAGGATGATTTTGGCAGTGTCCATTCTGTTTCTGTTTTGTGGAATTGTTTGAGGAGTATTGACATCATCTCTTCTTTGAAAGTCTGGTGGAATTGTGTGATAAACCCGCCAGGCCCTGGGCTTTATTTCCGTTGGGTGGCTTTTAATGACTGCTTCTATTTCTTTAAGTGGGTCTATTTATACAGTTTACCAGATCTTGATTTAACTTCCTAAGTAGTATCTGTCAAGAAAATTGTCTATTTTGTTATGATGGTACAATTTTATAGAGTAAGACTAAATTAATGGTTCTTTGAGTTTCCTCAATACTAGTTGTATGTCTCAGTTTTCGTCACTGATTTTGTTTTTTGTTTTTTTTTGTTTTTTTTTTAATACTCTTTCTCTATCTGTTGGTTAGTTTGGCTAAGTGTTTATCTTGTTGCTTTTCTCAAAGAATTAGTTCTTGATTTTGTTAATTGTTTGTATTATTTTCTTTGTATTGCTTTTTTTTTTTTGTTTCTCAATGATTGATTTGAGACCGGATTTTGATTATATCCTGCCTTCTACTCCTCTTTGGTGTGCTTGCTTATATTTTTCTAGAGCTTTCAGGTGTACTTATAATTGCTGGCATGAGAAAGTTCTAATTTCTTAATGTAGGCCCATGATGCTATTAAATTTCCTCATAGCACAGCTTTCACTGTTCCCCATAAATTTGGTTATGTTGTGCCTTCATTTTAATTGAATTCTAGAAAATATTTAATTTCTTACCTTATTTCTTCCCTGACAAGGGGACCATTGAGAATTTTTCAATTTTCATGACTGTGTAGGCTTTCTAATGTTTCTACTACTGTTGAAGTATAGCTTTACTCCATGTTTTTTTCTGATAAGACACAAGATATTATTTTAATTTACTTGTATGTATTGAGTTTTTACTTTATGAGTGACTACATGGTCAATTTCGAAGAAGGGTCCATGAGGAAAAATTCTATTCTTTAGAGTGAAATATTCTAGAGATGTCTGTTAGGTCCATTTGATTCATCATGTCTGGTAGTTTCATTATTTCTTTGTTTAGGTTTTGTCCGACTGACCTGTCAATTGTGAGAGTCCAGTATTGAAGTCTACCACTATCAAAATGTGGAGTTCAATGTGTCCTTTAAGCTTCAGCAATGTATCTTTTATGAAAGTGGGTGCCCTTGTAGTTGGAGTAAAGATATTCAGAATTAAGATATAATCTTAATACTTTTTTGTTTGATGAATATGAAATGTCCTTACCTGTCTCTTTTGATTAGTTTATATTGAAAGTCTATTTTATTAGACACTAACATGATTACTCCAGCTTTCTTACTAGGTTGGTTTGCTTGAAAAAATTCCACCCATTTACTCTGAGGTAGCATGTATCTTTTTGGCTACAGTTTATTTCTTGTTTGCAGTAAGATGATGGATACCGCTTTCCCATCCATTCTGTAAATTTCTGTCTTTTTATATGGGGAACTCTATTGATGTTGAGTGACATTAATGGACAATGATTGTTATTTCCTGTTATTTTGTTGTTTTAGGTATTAGTTTTTCTCTCTCTCTCTCTCTCTTTCTCTCGTGTGTGTGTGTGTGTGTGTGTGTGTGTGTGTGTGTTTGTGCTTTCCTTCCTTATTTTTGCTCATATGAAAGTACTTAATTCCTGTGGATGGATATATATATATATATATATATATATATATATATATATATATATATATATATATACAGTTATTGTTCTTGAGTTGGAGTTTTCCTTGTAGTATTTTCTGTAGAGCCACATTTGTGGATAGATACTGTTTGAATTTGGATTTTTTTTTTTTTGAAATATTGTGCTTTATCCATCTATACTGATTGAGCAATTTGGTGAGTATAGTAGTCTAGGTTTGCAACTGTGATTTTTTTTGGGGGGGGTATGTGTGTGTTTGGAAGATACTTGTTCAGGCTCATCTAGTTTTTAAAGTCTCTGTTGTGAATTCAGTTGTTATTCTGATATGTCTGCCTTTGTATATTACCTGGCCTTTTCTCTTGGTGTTTTTAATATTCTTTCTTTGTACTGTAGAATTTGTATTTTGACTATTATGTGGTGGTATGATTTTCTTTTCTAGTCAAGTCTAATTATTGTTCTTTAAGCTTCACATATATTTATAGGCATATTTTCATTAGGTTGGGAAAGTTTTCTTCTATGATTTTGTTGGGAAAATCTGTTAGATTTTACTTATGTCTTCTGTTAGATTTTCCACTCCAGATTCCTCTTTTCCATCTCCTTTATTCTGTTGGAGATGCTTGCATTTATTGCTCCTGATCTCTTCCCCAGTTTTCCCAACTCCATGTTTCTCCTTTGCTTCTATAGCTACTTTCAGGTCTTGCATAGTTTCTGTTTAAATGTATTTTCCTGTATAACTTTATGGGATTTGTTTCCTCTTTAAAGGCCCACACTTGTTTGATTGCATTTTCCTCTGTTTGAGGGATTTATTGATTTTTTCTTGAAAGACCTCCATCATCTCATGAAGACTGAATTTGGTGCTTTAGTGTAAAATGATACTTAATGCTTATTGTAGTAGGGTAGCTGTGCTCTGAAGGAGTCATGTTGCCCTGGATTTTGTTGATTGTGTTCTTCTACGGGTCCTTAGTCATCTGCATGGCTTTGGTCACCAGATGATATTGTTGTTTTAAGCATTTGGTGGGGAGTTAACTTCAATGATCCTCTGTTCAAGCCTCTGTTGGGTAACCTTTGGCTGTATGGTTCTGCATCATCAGGTCTGAATGGTACAGGTTCTGAAGGTCTATATGATTTAGGAGCCACAGGTCTGATGAAGGTGGGTAGAGAGGTGGCTTGAGAATAGTAGTCCTCCTGAGATTTTGAACTGCTAAGGACAGCTTGGGGTGCCCTTGTGGACTCAGAAATCAGGCAATAAAAGTGGGGAAGGGGAGGCTAAACTAAATGTTCAGACTCAGCAGGTCTGATAAAATTGGGTGGAGAGGAGGGATTCAAATTGTGTTCCAGAAGGCATAGTAGGCTGCTTAGGGCTGCTTGGTGTGCCACAAAGGACTCAGCAAGCATGGAAGATGGGTGGGAAAAAGGAAGCTGACCTGTATGGTTCTGGATCTTTGGATCTGATGTAAATGGACAGAGAGCTGGGGGTAGAATGAAGGTCCAGCAGGAATAGCAGACTGCTCAGGTCAGTTTGTGCTACTCAAAGGACTCAGGGTTAAGAAAAGATGGGTAGGAGAAAGGAACTTAACCTGTATGGTGCATACTCCACAGGTTTAAGGTATGGGCAGAGAGATGAAGGGGAGAATGAATGGAGGTTGCCCTGGGATAGAAGGCTGCTCAGGGGAGCTAGCACTTGAATTTTTAATATGTGTTAATATAGTCTGATCTCATATTAATCAATTACCTCTGGGAAGGATGTACTTTAAAAGAAGGTCATATTGGAAATGTCCATGTCAATTTGGATTTGTAAGATTTTGTTTGGCCCAATCACTAAGATGAATTAACTTTTTTATCTTCAATTAGGCGATCTCTCACATCTTTTTTTTTTTTTAAATTTATCTACCTTCTCTGGAAATAAGACAATTGTATGTTAAGTGATATGTGAATCATTAAGGCTAAAGAAATCCAAGAGATTTGTGTATCCATAATGGCATCAGCTGTATGTATAAAACATAAAACATATGTTTATGAGACATCAAGTCTATGCTTGGCTTACCAATTTTCATTTCCATTGTTCCATTATGCATTGTTCTTGTGCACTGTCTTGTGTATAACAATGATAATGTTTTCCACCCCGTGTCTACCACAACAGATATGCTACTTCATTAACACAAAGGGTTTAGAATTAGAAGATACAAAGCACCAACAAACCATGTTTCTGAGCTCCGCTTTGTGCACATTATAATGAGTGTAACAGTATTACATCTTCAAGGTTGTAGCATGATAAGAATAAGCTCTTAAGTTGGTATATGTATTTAAGTCATGAGCCATTTTTTGATTCTTCGGTATTTCCTAGCTTATGGCTCTTGGCAACCTAAAAGTGTTTCTGGGTTCTTTAAGATCAGTTTCAATGGCTAATTAGAAGCTCATTTATGAGTACCTTAGTAACTACAATCTAAAGGAAATTGTACTGTTTGAGCACTATTCTGGATGCCAGAATAGCCTCACAGGATGAAGCTCTTTGGTGTGCTCCTCAGTAACTGACTTGGCAGGCACCTTTCCTGGCTTGTTTCACTTTGACCTCTCCTCTCCCACTCCTCTCCTGAAATTTCCAGGTATTGTATACCAGATACACCGTTTGTATTTGGATTATTCTTCCAGAATCAGCACAGTAGAACCCAAATTAGATTAAATAACAGTTGCTATATACTTACTATGAATAAAAGGGAGAGCCCATGAATTGATTTAAATAGATCTAGGTCTGATTCTGGGGGAAAGTATTACCCCTAAAGCCAGTTCTTTATATGCATCTCTAACTTCCATCTAAGTGTTTCTTCTAAACTTAGAATTTAGAGTGCTAAATTTGGTTTTATGTTCTTGGCTATGAGCTTGGTATCAACTGTCTTTATTATGTTAAGGTATTTCCTTTGTATTCCTACTTTTTCCTGGACTTTTATTATAAATGTATGATGAAATTTGTCTGATCATTTCTGTATCTAATGAAATATGCATGTGGATTTTGTAAGGTAGATTACATTTATCAATTTACATATGTTGAACAATCCCTGAGTCTCTGGGAGGAAGCCTATTTGATCATGGTGGATGATCTGTTTGATGTGTTATTGGTTTTACTTTGTGAATATTTTATTGAATATCTTCGCATCAGTGTTCATGAAGGAAATTAGCCTATAACTCTATTTGTTGATATTTATGTCCTTTGGACATCAGCATAACTCTGACCACACAAAATAAATTGGACAATGTGTCTTCTGTTTCTACTTTGTGGAATAATTTGAAGAATATTGACATTATACCTTACTTAAAAGTCTGGTAGAACTCCATGTTAAAAGCACCAGGCCTAGGCTGCTTTTGGTTTGTAAACTTATTTTATTTTAATTGTTTTTACTTTTTAAAATTGTTATTTTATTTATTTACATTTCAAATGTTATCCCCCAATGCAGTGAATATCCTACCCAAATAAGCTCATGCAAGGAAAACACAACTCAATTAATATGAATATAAGCTGCACACTTGATTGGAAAGGTCTGTCCCTACACAACTATATTCCCCAGCTATGAGAAATCTTATAACTTGTGGTTTCTCCAGGTCATGTGTTTCTGCTCCATATTCCTTCCACATCTTCCCCTTCCTTTTTCCTTCCCCCTCCTTGTCTTCCCCATCCTTTCTCTCCTTCTCTTCCCAAAACTTACTAGCTCCTCCTCCCTTCCACTGCCCAATCACCAGATTTAGCCTTTATTTTAGAAGTTAAAAATGGGGAGAAGGTTCACACGAAGTCACCTGAGCAATAGCCTCTGGGTTTAGTGGCAATATATGGAATGGATCCCAGAGTGGGTCAGTCTCTGAATGGCCATTCCTTTAGTTTCTGCTCCATTCTTCATCCCTGTATTTTCTTTAGACAGGAGTAATTCTGGGTTAAAATTTTTGAGATGGGTGGGTGTGGGCTGTGAATGTAGAAGAGGATGGAGGGAGAGAGCCCACATCCTGCCAGAGTTCCTGTGCTCTGGGCAGGTGGATGTGGGAAGGCTGCCAGACGATATCCACTTGGCCCTATGTCAGCATCTGGCTGTGTGAAGCCACTGGACCCCACTCAATGGTGCATGGACAAGGGGCAGCCCCCATACCAAGAGCCCTGGGGCAACACTCTTGGCCCCGGTGATACAGAAAGAGGGCAGAGAGAGAGAGAGAGAGAGAGAGAGAGAGAGAGAGAGAGAGGTTCGCACTCAGGTGAGATTCTTTAGTCTGGTCTGCAGCTGGAGCCCAGGAAGGCCTTCTGAAGGGAGATTAGGCACCACTCTTTAAGAGAAAGCATATCCCATCATCCAAGCACAGCAGGCCTTGATGAACAGAGACAGTCTATGGTTTTAGAGCTTTATTGTAGAAACGCAGAGAGAAAGGAGAGAAGGTAGAAGGAGAGACTGGCCATGGCCAGTAGGAGGGAAGAGGGAAAGAGAGAGAAAGAGGAAAGGCTAGAGTGTAAGAGGTTAGAGAGAGAGAGCGAGGAGAGAATGAGGTGGGGCCAAGCTACACCTCTTATAGTGGGTTTATTATCTTGTTGTAGCTAGGTAACTGGGAGAAGCCTAGCCTGAAGGTCAGAAGCTTGGGACATTGTGTACATGACTGAAAGCCATAAGCTTCTCTTGTTGGGGCTGGGAGATGGTAACTTCTACAGGAGCCAGGGGTCCAGGAGAAATAAGGGAATGCCTTCTGTGCCATGTAAGTGGGAATTACCACCACTGGGGATCTACCTCAGCTTTACTGGAGACAAGACTGTCTGTGTATAGCCTAATTCCCCACAGGTAAGTGGTCCCCACCCTCAACCAGGGGCCATGTCTAACATCTGGATATAGTTTCTAAAGGTTCTCTTTGTTGGGTATTTCAGTTAATGTCATTCCAATTGGGCCCTGGGAGCCTCTTGTTTTCCTGACATCTGGGACATTTTGGTGGTTAACCACAGTTCCACATCCCACGTTGCTACACATCTCTGATCAATTTCCTGATCTTTTGTACATTTCCCCCATCTCCTCCAACAACTGGTTCTGCCCCCTTGATCAATTGAGAAAATGCCTTACAGCTGGATATCATGGAGGCATTTTCCCAACTGAAGCTCCTTTCTCTGTGATAACTCCAGCCTGTGTCAAGTTGACACAAACTAGCCAGTACAGTACTTCACTGTGTGAATGTACAATATTTTCTGTATCCATTCCTCTGTTGAGAAACATCTGGGTTGTTTGAAGCTTCTGTCTATTATAAATAAGGCTGCTATGAACAGAGTGGAGCATGTGTCCTTATTACATGTTGCACCATCAGGTAGTACTGTGTCCAATTTTCTTCAGAACTGTTAGACTGATTTCCAGAGTGTTTGTACCAGCTTGCAGTACCAGTAGCAATGGAAGAATATTCCTCTTTCTCCACATCCTTGGCAGCATCTGCTGTCATCTGAGTTCTTGAACCTAGCCATTCTGACTTGTGTGAGTTGGAATCTCAAGGTCATTTTGATTTGCATATCCCAGATGACTAAGGATGTTGAAGATTTATTTAAGTGCTTCTCAGCCATTCAGTATTCCCCAGTTGAGAATTCTTTGTTTAGCTCTGCACCCCATTTTTAATAGTTATTTGGTTCTATGGAGCCTAACTTCTTGGGTTCTTTGTATATTTTGGGTATTAGGACTCTATTCGATGTAGGATTGTTAAACATCTTTTCTCAGTCTGTATGTTGTCTTTTTATCCTAATTATAGTATCCTCTGACTTAAAGAAGCTTTTCAATTTTATGAGATCCCATTTGTCTATAATTAACCTTAGAGCCTGGGACATTAATGTTCTTTTCTGGAATTTTCCCCCCTGTGCTGATATGTTCAAGGATCTTTGTCACTTTCTCTTCTATTAGATTTAATGTATATGGTTTTATGTGGAGGTCATTGATTCATTTAGATGTGGGCTTTGTAAAGGGAGATAAAAATGGATCAATTTGCATCCCTCTAGATGATGCTGTATTTTTTTCCACTGGAAGGCTTTGGCTTCTTTGGCAAAGATAAAGTGACAATATGTGCCTTGGTTTAATTCTGGATCTTCACCTCTATTTCATTGATCTACCTGCCTGTTTCTGTACCAATACCATGCAGTTTTTAACTTTTTTGCTCTATAGTAGAGCTTGAGTTTAGGGATCTTGACTCCTCCAGAAATTCTGTTATTGTTGGAAATAGTTTTACCTATTCTGTTTTTATTTTGTTGTTGTTGTTGTTTGTTTATTTGTTTTTTTTAGCTCCAAATGAATTTAAAAATTGTTCTTTCTATCTCTGTGAAGAATTGTGTTGGAAATTTGTTGGGAATTGCATTGACTTTTTAGATTGCTTTTGGTAAGATGGCCATTTTTACTATATTAATCCTGCTGATCCAAGAGCATGGAAGATCTTTCCATCTTCTGAGGTATTTTTCAATTTCTCTCTTCAGAGGGTGGATGTTCTTGTATTACAGATCTTTCACATGCTTGATTAGAGTCACACCAAGATATTTTATATTGTTGGTGACTATTTTGAAGGGTTTCATTTCCCAATTTTCTTGCTTAGCCAATTTATCCTTTTTGTATAGGAAGGCTACTCTGCTTCGTTTCACTTAATTTTATATCCAGCTACTTTACTAAAGTTGCTTATCAGCTAAAGGTGTTCTCTGGTGGAATTTTTGGGTGGCTTAAGTATACTATCATACCATCTGCAAATAGTGGTATTTTGACTTTCTCCTTTCTAATTTGTATCCCTCTGAAGTCCTTTTGCTATCCAATTGATGTGGCTAGGACCTACAGTACTGTATTGAATAGATAGGGAGTGGCACCCTTGTCTAGTCCCTGATATACTGGGATTGCTTCAAGATTTCATCCATTTTGTTTGACCTTAGCTACATGTTTTCTGTATATTTCTTTTACTATGATTAAGTATGCCCCTTGCATTCCTGATATTTCCAATATTTTTAACATGAGGTGGTGTTGAATTTTGTCAAATGCTTTTTCAGCATCTAATGAGATAGTCCTGTAATTATTCTTAGAGTTTATTTATATAGTAGATTAAGTTTCATGATTTCCATATATTGAGCTATCCCTGAATTCCTGTCATGAAGCCTATTTGATCATGGCAAATGATTGATTTCATGTTCTTAGACTCAGTTTGTGCAAATTTTATTGAGTATTTGTGCATCGATATTCATAAGGGAAATTGGTCTGTGGCACTCTTTCCTTATTGGGACACTGTTGTTTAGGTCTCAAGACAACTGTGGTTTCATACAATGGATTAGGTTGTGTTTATTCTGTTTCTATTTTGTGGAATAGTTTGAAGAGTATGGGTAATTAAGACTTATTTGAAGGTCTGATAGAATTCTGTACTAAAACCATCTTTTCCTGGGATTTTTTTTTTTTTGGGGGGGGGGAGTGTTAATGATTCTTTCTATTTCTTTAGGGGTTATGGTACTATTTAGATGGTTTACCTGATCCTGATTTAACTTGGTCTCTGGTATTTGTCTAGAAAATTATCCATTTCATCCATATTTTTTCAGTTTTGTTGAGTATAGGTTGTTGTAGTAGGATCTGATGATTTTTTTTATTTCTTCAGTTTCTGTTGTTATGAGTCCCTTTTCATATCTGATTTTGTTAATTCAGACACTGTTTCTGTGCCCTCTGGATAGTTTGCTTAGAGTTTATCTATCCTGTTGATTTTAACAAAGAATCAGCTCCTGTTTTCTTGTTTTCTGTTTTGTTTTGTTGTTGTTGTTTTATTCTTTCTATAGTTCCCTTTGTTTCTACTTGCTTGCTTTCAGCCCTTAGTTTGATTGTTTCCTGCTGTATACTTCTCTTCGATGTATTTGATTGTTTTTGTTCTATAGTTTTCAGATGTGCTATTTAGCAGTTAGTGTATGCTATGTCCAATTTCCTTATGTAGGCACTCAGAGCATGAGTTTTCCTCTTATCACTGCTTTCATTGTGTTCCATATGTTTGGGTATATTGTGCCTTCATTTTCATTGAATTCTAAAAAGTCTTTAAATTCTTTATGTATTTTTTTTCTCTGACCATGTAATCTTTAAGTAGAGAGCTCTTCAACTTCTATGTAAATGTGGGCTTTCTGGTTTTGTTTTTTTGTTTGTTTGTTTGTGTTTTGTTTTGTTTTGTTTTGTTTTGTTACTAAAGCAAGCCTTAGTAGTCCTTGGTGGTCTAATAGGAAGCACGGGATTATTTTAATCTTCTTGTATCTATTGACACTTGTTTTGTGGCCAATTAAATGGTCAGTTTCAGAAAAGGTACCATGAAGTGCTAAGAAGAATGTGTATTCTTTTGTTTTAGTATGAAATTTCTATAGTTATTTGTTAAATCCATTTGATATATAACTTCTGTTACTTTCACTATGTCTCTTTAATTTTTTGTTTCCATGATCTGACTATTTATGAGAGTGGGGTGTTGAAGTCTTCAATTTTTATTGTATGAGGTTCCCTTTTCAAATGTGGGTGCCCTTGCATTTGGGTCATAAAAATTCAGAATTGAGACTTCATCTTGTGAGATTTTTTTTCTTTGATGAGTATGAAGTATACTTCTTTATTTTTTTTTTATACCTTTCGGTTGAAAGTAAATTTTATTTGATATTAGAATGGCTACTCCAGCTTGTTTCTTTGGATCATTTGCTTGAAAAAATTTGTTCCAATCATTTACTTTGAGGCAATGTCTGTCTTTGTCACTGAGGTAGATTTCCTGTATAAAGCAAAATGCTTGGTCCTGCTTACATTTCCAGTCTGTTAGGCTATGCCTTTTTCTTGGAGAATTGAAGCCATTAATATTAAGAGGTATTAAGGACCAGTGATTGTTGCTTTATTTTATCTTTGTTGTTAGATGTTATATTATGTTTGTATGGCTACCTTCTTTTAATTTTGTTAAAAGAAAATTAATTTCTTGGTTTTTCTTCAGTGTAGTTTCCCTCCTTGTTTTGCAGTTTTCCATATATTATTCTTTGTAGAGCTGGGTTGGTGGAAAGGTATTGTTTACATTTTTTAATGGGATATCTTGGTTTCTCCATCTACGATAATTGAGAGTTTTGCTATTTATAGTAGCCTGGGATAGTATTTTTGTTCCATTAGGGTCTGTATGACATATGCTCAAGATCTTCTGGCTTGTAGATTATCTGTTGCAAAATCTGGTGTAATTCAGACAGGTCTGACCTTCTTCCCTTACTGCTTTTAATATTCCTTCCTTCATTGTTTTGTGCATTTGGTATATTGATTACTATGTGACAGGAGGAATTTCTTTTCTGTTCCAATGTATTTGGGGTTCTGTAGGCCTCTTGTATGTTTATGGCCATCTCATTCTTTAAGTCATTGAAGTTTTCTTTTATAGTTCTTTAAAGATGTTTACTGGCCCTTTGAGTTGGGAATCTTCAATCTCTTCTATACCTATTATTCTTAGATTTAGTCTTTTCATGGTTTTTGGATTTCCTGGATGTTTTAGGTTAGTCGCTATTTCATTTTGCCTTTTTTTTTTTTTTCTCCTGTCAATGTTTTCTATGGTAGGTTATACACGTGAGATTCTTTCTTCTACCTCTTTTATTCTGCTGGTGATGCATGCATCTATGAATCCGGATCTCTTTCCTAAGTTTTCTAAATCAAGAGTTGTTTCCCTTAGTGATTTTTTTATTGTTTCTATCTCCATTTTTAGATCCTACATGGTTTGTTCAATTCCTTCACCTGTTAGGTTGTGTTTTTCTGTATGGACTTCCACCTGTTTACCTGTGTTCACCTGTATTTCTTTAAGGGAGCTATTTATGTCCTTCTTACAGCCTTTTATCATCCTCACGAGTTGTGATTTAAATCCGAATCTTGTTGTGTATCCAGGGCTTGTAGTGGTGGGAGGACTGGGTCCTGATGATACCAAGTAGTCTTCCTTTCTGTTGTTTATCTTCTTGTACTTGCCTCTCACCATCTGGTTATCTCTGATGTTAGGTCTGCTTGCTGTCTGACTGCAGGTTGTCCCTACTGTGAGCCTGGTAGATTCAGTGTGTCAGCACTTCTGGATGACAAGCTATTACTGGGCAGGATTTGGGTGCTGAGAGATCTTGCACAGTGTTAGCTCTTGGCATTGATAGACATTTAATGCCTACTTCTTTTATACTGGGATTATAGTTCTTTTTAAATTCTTTATTTGATGGTGATTTAGCTTTGGTAGGAAGTATGTATCAAGAAAATTATTTAATTCTTTTAGATTTTTCAATTTGGAGGAACACAGTTTTTTTTTTTTTTAATTATTTTTTCTTTATTAGATATTTTCTTCATTTACATTTCAAGTGTTATCCAGAAAGTTCCCCATACCCTCCCCCATCCCTGCCCTGCTCCCCTACCCACCCCCTCCCACATAATGGCCCTGGTGTTCCCCTGTACTGGGACATATAAAGTCTGCATGACCAAGGGGCCTCTCTTCCCAATGATGGCCAACTAGGCCATCTTCTTCCATATATGCAGCTAGAGACACAGGTTTTTAAAGTATACAAATTAACAAAATTGCAGGTGAAAGGGGAACATAAAAAAGGGAACAGAAGAAATTCAGAAAATGATAAGGACATTTAAAAAATCTCATTGATTTTTCTGAGACTGGGTTTTACTATACAGTGTTGGCTTTCCTGAACAACTCTGTGCACACCAGACTTTCTACAAACTTGTAGAAAATTTCTAGATTCACCCTTTGTGCTGGGATTAAAATCATTCACTACCTTACCTAGCCACTTTTGGATTCTTTTATCTATCACCCCTGGTATCTCTTCCTGAAAATAGAATGCCATATCTTTATGACATAAAGGTCTTTGAAGAGATTCCATCCTGTGTTATTCCAGGCTTTTGTGATCACCTGTCCTTAAAGACAATCACATGCATTAACTTGATTCTGAGAAAGAAAAAAATGTTACTTCTGTAGCTACAAATATACAAAAGTTATGATTTATGTTATATTTTATCTTCCTGGTCTCTCTTGGACTCCTCTACTGGTGAACTGAATGCTCATGTGATACATTGAAGGTCATGTGTTATATTGAGGAGACAAGAAACCTAGAATATCTTCAGCAAACTTCCACATAGCAATGTACATAGATCTCATTTGGTAGAGTGCTTGTCGGTTTATAGACAATAAACATAGTAGTTTATGTCTATAAGCTCAACATTCCATAAAGTCGAGCGAAGAATATTGAGAATTTCAAAGTCAAACCTGGGATGAATGAGATACCAACTCAAAAACAAGGAACAAACAGACCAAGATAGATGTGCTCATGGATTTGAGGGGGCTAGGGATGGAGATATCAAGGATAAGGTCAAAGGTCAAGAAGGAGACATGTTCGAAACTATTCTTTATGTACTTTATATCCTTGTATTTGTGGTAAGATGTTTGAAGACTATTATATTTTCTTTATGGCACGTCTTATTAATTGATTGTGACCAAAGAATTTGCAACTGATGAGAATTTAATGCCCTAAATGTTATTTTTCGGTAAAATTATTTTGAGGACAAAATGAATGCAGGTCAAGTGAACAGAGCAATCTAAGAGAAGCAGTTCTTGAAGATGACTTCATATTTATGTTACCTAACAATTATTTCTAGTAGGAATTACCTGTGATATTTTATTGTCATTCAATGGCATGTCACCCTTTTGACTAATGTTATTGCTTCCCTCTGCTTTTGAATAACTTTAGCTAATTAATTATGGTTTTCTAATGTAATTTCAATTAGTGCATATTAAATATGTGAAATATTATCTTCTCTCCTAAGCAAAGATTATGGAATTTTTGAGTGTAAATTTTTAATATACACTAGACATCAAAAGTAATTCAGGGGTTGGATATTGACACATAACTGAACAAACCAAATTATTATGTGTTCAACTTTTATTTACACCTACATTCCCAGAAGATTTCCCATGTGTCAAGTGAATTTGCTCAAATACTTGAACTTGGTCTTTATGTTGTACTTGGTCAGAAGTTCCAAGTAATTAAAGGGTACAATTACAATGTAGAATATTTATATCTTGACTAAAGGATTAGCAATGTAGACACAAAGATCAACTTTGGAAGTTTGTCTTAACTTATCCCAGTGTATTTGATCCAAATTTCTAGAAACATTCATAGTTCAGTGTTTTCTGAAGTGAATTATAGAATTAACACATGAAAATATTACAATAGAGGCATTTTTATTATTTTTATGTTTGTTGAGAGACAAATCTATAGAACTCATGCAAGAAAATTAAGCCAACATGAATCTTATATGAATCATATGGTGGCATCAATATATTTGAAGATTTGTTTTGCTCCCTTAGGGTTCATTATAGTGTTTGCTGACTGAATCTTTCTGGAAGTTTCTACTCACGACATTTAATGTAAACAGCATTCTACACTTCACAACTGAGAAGAAAACATTCTTTAGAAATAGTTTAAGGAATGGGTTTAAGGAATGCCAGTGTGTAAAAATGTTTGATAATCAAAATTCAATCCCCAGAACATTAGGCAGGGAAAAATTACTGCTGAATGTTTTTTATCTGATTTTAGTATGTGCACTGGGCAACATGTATAATACTCCTCTTCTCTTCTCTCTCCCTCTCCCTCTCAAACACCCATACACACAAACATACACACACAAACATTTACACATACTTGAGCAGATAAACACCATAAAAATACTGTAAAAAGAAAGTAAAGTAAAAGAGAACTGAAAGCTGAAATAGAACAGATGAAATGTATTGTACACAATAATGCAGTGAAGTATAAAATTTAATAAACAGATCGATGTATAGCTATCATTACTCATGGAAAGTTCACAATTCTGATTGGCTTAATGATGTCAAAAAGATTTTCACACTTTGAAAACCTAGAGAGAAGAACCATCATCTTTATCATAAAAGTTGTTTTGTCAACATTAAGTTTTTCTATGAATGTAACTTTCATGCATTCTGTAACATTGTTTTAAACTTTTTTTTTTTAAGGGAGAAAGGAAAAAAGAAAAAGAAAAATGCTTATTTTTGTCTGAATTCCCAGATTTCAATTTTTGTATAGGTCAAATTTTCATATATAATAGAATTCCACATAGGACTAAAAAGTCTCATTTTAAGGGACAAAATGATACTACTATATAACAAATGATTTAAATACCAAGATCAATGTTTGCATTAAGAGAATAATAATATCAAATAATAAAATTGTCAAAAGGTCCACAGATAGCCTTACATTTTCTTGTTAATGATAACTAGCAATGTGTTATATTCATAAGCAAATCAGAACATCTTCACATGGATAAGCACCTGCAACAGCCGCATCGTCACCATGTTGGAATCTGCAGTATTTAACTTATTTAGAAACTCTATCTTCCCCATATGCTTTGAACTGTCCATCTCCTTCACTTACTATACTGCCTCTCCTCACTAACTCTTCCTCCATATATCAGTGTCTCTATTAGTGTACTTAATCCACTGTTAGGTGCTGTATTTTTTAAATTATTTTTGCTTGTTTTCACAAACTTGCCTGTAGTTGCTTAATATATATTATGTCTGAATATAATGTGTATTCAATACTCATCCTAACACAATAGGCATTCAAAAACAAGTGCAAACAGTCATGATCTACTTCTTATATGTAATCTAGTATTATAAATTTATGTATACACATGCAAGAGGAAGCAGAGAGAATCAATAGTAATATTAAATTTCAGTTGACCTCGGGAGTTGGTACCAAAACTAAGTGAGTCAATTGCACTGGTTACATTTCTCAACTGGAGGAGAATGTTTATTTATAACTACTTATGAGCAGTAATCCTATATTCTAAAACAATACTAGTAAGGAGTAATTGTTAAAGAAACAAAGCTCAAGATTGCCACAAAACATGTAAATATTATGTGAGTAACCTTGTGGATTAAATATACAAGTAAGACTTTTTAAGAATATTTTTTAGCCTTTGAAAGTTTTACAGTATATATTATCATTTCCATCCACTATTATATACCTTTAACTCTCCCTAAATTCACCACTCCATATATCTTGCAAAATACATATGACATTTTATAATTCTGTGCATTTTATATGTACTTGCTTATAAAGTTACATCTACATTTTGCTAATGTTGCCTTATTGATTTATAATTCTATTTCTCATCATTTTACTAGGTATCAGTAAAATACCTAGTAAAATATTCTAATTCTATTTTATGTTGTAAAGTCTGATACTAGGCAATGTCATTATAAATTATGATAGAAAATAGCAGTGAACCTTTTTCTACTTTTTACAAATTTGATTTTTCTTTTAAAGTGACAAACTATTTTTAGGTCTTAAGCTAATACTAATAAACTTTGCACAATTTTCTGCACATTTTAAAATAGTAGTAGGAGACTAGAATATTTCAAATCAACAACATGCAGGAAAAACAGAAAAACAAGACCAACCAAACAGCTCCCCTCACACACACAGCTTGTTATCCTTGATCCTGAAAAAAGAGTCTTTTCTGCTCATTTCTTAAGCTATCTTCAAATTTATAATGTGACAACTTATTTGGGTCTTTGGAAAATTACCAGAGAACATAAATGCCTTCCTTTTCTTCATAAAACTGTATATTACTCTTATGTTATTAAATACACCTTGATGTGTATTTGGTTTATATTTTCAATTTATAAATCCCATCCCTCTTCAGAGTTCGTGACATATTTTAATTAAAGCTTAAGAAAAAAATGATTAGAACTTGCATGGACCTGTTAGAATGAACACTGAAATTAGTTGGTAAAAAGGTACCAATTCACTGGATTTCCAGTTCTTTAAATACAATTTATATTTTCCATGTTTAATTGTTTTTGTCCTTAGAGAAGTTTGAACATTAAGGTTCTGTGGATTCCATGCAGAGCATCTTTTTGAAACAGTGAGTGGCTCATTAGTACAGATAGATATGGCATGGCTGAGATGTGAGCATCTCCACACCAAGTTTTCTCACCAACTTTTACATCCTAGACACTAGACACTAAGCTACTGAGAGGCTGAGTTAGACTATAGAAGTGGGAGGGTTGGAACCTGGTGTTTCACACCAGAGTAATCATAACCATGTAATTTGGCAGCAAATAAATTTGCAACATTTGATTACCCTAGATATTTGTACATATGTATAATATGCATGGATTATTTCTGGTACACTTTTCAGCCATCCAAATCCATAGTTGAGTTTGAGTACATAAGAAGATAACCAGTACAGATCTTGTATATACATGTGTGTATATGTGTGTGTGTGTATTTTTTGCTGTTGTTTAGTTTTGTCTTATAAAGTTAAATATGTCAGCAATCAAATGAGAAGTCCATCATTTGACATTTTCCTGTTTTTAGAAGCCATTTTCTTTCAGGGAGCAGTCTGAATGATTTGCTTACCTGATGGTTCTCAGTGTTGTCAAGTCAGAGTGAGTTTCTATGAGCTGATATTGTAGAGAACCAATTTGTCATATATCATATGTGTGTATGTATATATATATATTGTTTGGGAAGTTTTCCTGATGTCTTTATGGGGAGAAAGTTCATGCTGGTTTTTCCAAATGTGCTTTCACAATGCACAGTATCCAAGTAGTTGGAAAGAGGGCTTTGTTGTCTGAATTTAGGGTCATTTCAGAAAGGGGCAGTTAAAAAGTACAATACCTCATATGGGACAAAGTTCCAAAATGCTAAATTCTTCTATTTTTACAACAATCTATAGTTATATAAAAATAACTAGCACTGGGGATCAGGAGGAGGTAAAATTGACTCAATTGGAAAGACTGTCCTACTTCATACTGAGCTTGTCACCATTTGATATCATTGGCTGCAAAGGATGCTGCTATTTAAAAAAACAAAACAAAACAAAACAAAACAATTCCTCATTTATTTGTATGTGTTTTTGAAAACTACACTCTGTTCAGTGTTTTTACAGATCTGTTTATATGACATTAATAAATTAAAGTTGGTCTTTTGATGAGTGAAAGGATATTATGGTAGGCTGTAATTTTGCCTTCAAAGATAACTGGGGTTGGGGGTGGGAGTGTACCTCCTTGATATTTTGTTCAAGTTATAGCATCAGTGAAACTATGTATTGTTTTAAGTTGCTTAATGCATTCTATTAGATCCTAAAATAGAATAAAGGCTTTTTTTGAAACTTAAAAAAAAAAATCCACTTTCCTAGATTTTCAGTTCTTTAAATAAAATTATTTATATTTTTCATGTTTAATTGATTTTCAAAAGACCTATCCAGGATTCAGAATATGCTATATTCTTAAAAGTAGATATAGCACATTAAAGTAAAATCCCCATTATTTCCCTTTTATTCATAATCTGTAATTTAATTAAATGGCTTGAATATGCCACTCACGTAGATCATAAAGGTAGTGTATAAAGTATAATTATTTTAATAAACTTCTTTCTTTCAGTTACATACACATGGTGAGCATGTTGTACCTTTATATGATGACACAAATGGATCCTCTCTAGGCTCTAGAAGTAAACAAATTAAAAGGCAAACCTATAATATCCTTGTGTGTTTCAATGCATAGTGCAATGGCTACAATGCCTTCAGCAAGTTCTGGCTTCCGCATACTCATCTTCACAGCTCTGTATCGCAAACAATCTGTACTTATGGATCTAAGTAAAACTTTCTACAAATTAACATCAGATTAAGGGTTGCAAATGCTAAAAGAATCAGAAATTCACATTACAAGTCATTTCATAAACCTAATACATAATGGTCAGCGAGAAGACTCAGTAGGTAAGGATGCTTGCCACCAAGCCTCACAACCTGAATTTGGTGCCCCCAACATCCGTGGTGGAATGTGAAAGCAGAATTCTGCCTCTGGACCTCAGGGCACTACATAAATAAACAAATTACCAAATACATAAATAGATAAAAATGTTTTTAAATCCCTAAAATATAAGGTTATCAGGAAAAAGCCCCAAATAGTCTTGAGTTGATAAACAACTACAGTGGGAGATCAGGCCTTAGGCAGATAACATGTGCTAGAGCAGAGTAGAGAGCTGATATGGGGAAATGGGTTCTGAATACAAAAGCAGAAATTTAGAAACAAAAATCAGGCTTAGCTGTTCAGAAAAAAAAACAAAAACAAAACAAAACTGGAAAGTATTTCAGCTGGAAAACTGCTGTAAAGTGAATTAAATAAATGCATCAGGGACAATAACAAGTTAATGTGGAAGAAAGTAAGGATGAAATACAAATTTGAAATATATTTCAGGGAACACAACAGAAGAATTGATACAGTAAACATAGTGGATCCATGGATCCATTTACATAATGAAATACTGTTCAGCTATTAAAATTGAGGAAATCTTGAGTTTTTGAGGCAAATGGATGGAACTAGAAAATGTCATCATGAGTGAAGTATCTTAGACCCAAAAGGATGTACATGGTATGTACTCACTAATAAGTAGATATTAGCCAAAAAGTATAGAATTCCCAGGACACTGTCCACAGAATGCAAGAAGGTTAACAAGCCAAAGGGCCCAAGTAAGGATGCTTTAATCCTACTTGAGAGGGAGAAGAAAGCAGAAGGCAGAAGAAGAGAGGAGACTGGGTGGGAGAAGTGAGAGTGGAGAGCATGGGAAAGAGGAACATGATCAGGTACTGGGGGACCAGGAGTGAAGTCTCGAGGGCCAGTAGAATGAATAGAAATATTCAACCTCAAGAGATGAGAAGTGAGGTGACCTTCTAGAATGTACCAGATTCCTAGGAAGTGAGAGAATCTCAAGAGTCAAAGGAAGTGACCTTGAATAAGATGCCTAATAGTGGGAGAGGGAATATGTGGAGTCCACCTTCAGTAGAAAGACAGAGCATAGGGTGTAAGTAAGGGGTTGCTATCCACAGTCAGGAATTATGTCCCAGACTTATACCTGTTTGGGAGGACTACGGAGACAAAACTGGAGAGGAATCTGGGTAAAGGTGGTCCAGTGACCAGCCCAAATATGAACTTACCTCAGAGTTCCACTCCATGGCCTGACACTATTACTGATGCTGTGTTGTGCTTACAGACAGGAGCCTAGCATGGCTGCCCTCCAAGAGGCCCAACAAGCAGCTGACAGAGATCTTATACCCTAAGCCATCGTCTGAGTCAGGGAACCCTGTGCTTGAATTGGGGAAAGGTTAGAAGAGGCTGAGAAGGAGGGCAACCTCATGGGAAGACCAGCAGTCTCAAGAAACCTGGACCTACCTCCCTAGATCTCTCAGACACTGAGGCACCAACCGTGTGACATATATGCTTTGTATGAAGCATATGGAGTGGACTGGACTGCATGGACTGGCCTCATTGAGGGATGATGTCCCTATCCCTTGAGAGACTTGGGGCCCCAGGGAGTAGGATGGCCAGGCAGTATTTGGGGTTTTGTGGGGGTGTTGGGACATCCTCTTGTAGATGGAGGAGAAGGAAAGGTATGGGAAACTGTTGGGGGAGAGGCAGAATGGAAGGGGGATAGTGACTGAACTGTGAGGAAAGATCAAAGGTAATTTTTTAAAAGGGAAAATTAAAAAATTATAGAAATGACCATTAAAATAGAAGTATAAGAAACTCAAACATAGGTCTTTAAAGATGGCTCAGAAGTTAAACACTAATACTGTTCTTGAAGATGACTGGAGTTCACTTTCAGTACCATGTTAGATAGTTCACAATTACCTATACCTTGTACTCCTGTAGATCAAATGATCTTGGCCTCAAAACACACATGTATATATACTTGTATATTACACAAATATAAATGCATTCATAATAAATTAACAGATGATACATAGATAGATGATAGGTAAATGGAAATAAAAATGTAATGTGTAATGTGAGGAGCTGGGCTATGCAAAGACAGGCTGCTCTCCAGTCAAGCTGAGGTCTGAACCCCAGATGTGATAATTCACCTTCATGACACAGTAGGCATTCCCTCATGCTCCTGGAACTCTGGCTCCTGCCTAAGTTACCACCCTCCCCACAGCCCCCACAAGAGAAGCACTGCTAAAAGTCATGTAGGCAGTGGCCCAAGCTTCTGACTTTCAGGCCAAACTCTTCCCCAGTTACCTAGCAACAGTAAAGAGCATAAAAAGGGTTGTTCAGCCCTTATTGTTCTCTTACCTCTTACTTCTTGCTCTCTTACTTCTTATCCCTCACTCTCACCCCCTCTCCTCTCTCTTTGTCTTCTCTCCTCTCTCCTCTTTGTCTTTTCCTCTTCTCTGTCCTCTCCTCTTTCCCTCTTACTCTCTTTCTCTCTAGCCTTCCCGCCTTCTCTTTCTTTCTACCTTCCCTCTTTCCCCCTGCATTTCTATAATAAAGCTCTAAAACCATAGAGAGTCTCTGCACATCAAGGTCTGCCTCACTCACTCTGGTCAGTGTTGGGAACCTCTTCCCTCATCCCTCTCTCTTACAACCCTGGTGGCTTTAGCAAAGTAGCTCTGGGGTCCACAGGTAGGGCTGCCACTTGGCCACCCCCTGAAGAGTGTGTCAGAGGCTTGAATGCCCACCCAGGGATGAGTGAAAAGCTTATGGCAGCTGTCCCATGCCTGAAAGACCAGAGAACAGATAAAACTCTGGTGGGGTGTGGGTCTCCTCTTCTCCTGGGCATCCTCTGGGCCCCTCCCCTGTCCCAGGTCATCCCCTGGGCCCCCTTTTTTAGTTCCCAACAATTTTTGATAATCTATTTTGTCACTTATGTTATATAGAGAGAAAATATTTTGGATGTTCATTTAAATCCATACTAATATCTATGTAATATTTCAAAAGGACTTGACTAGCTTAAGTGATCTTAAAATGAATAACTATAGAATAATGAAAGAAATGATAGTATTTGGAATTCTATGAGATGTCACTGTCCAACATCTACAGATATAAACCTGTGAAGATACAACTTTGTTATTTCTCACATCTTCATCTATACCTTTACATATATATATATATATATATATATATATATATATATATATATATATATATAAACCTATATCTATATTACCTATCTATGTTATCTACATCAGTCTTAAATATCTTATATATCACCTATATCATCTATAAAGATGGTCCATTGAACAAATGGTACTGAGGAAAGTGTATGTTCTTAAAGAACAATGAAAGTTCACTCATATTTCTTCCCTGATGCGAAAATAAATTCCAAACAGACCAATTACTTTAATGAATTACCAAATTCTAGAACAATTAGATAAGAAACTTGGGAAAATCTTTAAGCTATTAAAATAATCAAGGGTTGTCTGAAAATTATTTTAGAGTTTCCATAATGAAACAAAACATAGGAAATGAGAATTTGAATTTCAGTATCTGAGCAAGATAAAGAAAAGAAAAAAAAACTATAGAACAACATACTCTGCTACATATATAACAAAATGAAAACAAATATCTATGATGCATGGGCAATTTAAAGTACTTCCAAGAAACCAAAGTACCCAATTGATAATGAGCTAATGAAAAAAAAAAAGAAATATATTTCAATCAATGATATCTCAATGTCCAATAAATATATAAAACAAAATCTTGAGCCATCAAATTAGTGCAAATTATAACTACTTACTTCTACATATTTTTATGAAACACATGATATTGTTTAATGAATACATACAAATAAAATATATGAAATTAATAATAATATAAAATAATTAATATATAAAACTTTTTATAAGACTCTAGCCTTCAAAATCATTTGTTAGTGGTATGACAGACATAACCAATAAAATAGAATACAGAACTACAAAATAAGTTCTTACACACATAGCTAAATTATCTTCTACATAGGCACCAAAATGATTCATTGGGAAATGGAGGGCTTTTTATGTAAAGAAGACAGGGAAAATTGGATAATCACAGGCAAAATAACTCTTGCATGATATTTAAAAAATAACAAATTATATCAAAGACCAAAATGTAGAAGTAAGATTATAAAACTCTTGAAAATAGTGAAACATTTTCACAACATTAGATTTCGTAGATACTTACTGGATATCACATGAAATAGAAGGGAAAACAAGTTGCATGAAATGAAAATAAATGTAAATGTTGTGCATTAAAGAACTTTATAAATTAAATATCAGCTCTTGGAAACAGAGAGAAATTTTGCAACCAGTACCTCATGACATGAGTATTCATAATATATCAAGAAATTTTTCTATCAAATGAGCAAAATATACAAATAACTTGTCATAAACAATGAAAAATGAACAAGTTTTGGTGGTACACACCTGTTATCCTAGCATATAGAAGCTGAGGTAGGACAATTATGGTTTCAGGTTAACCTATCTACATAGTGAGTTTGTAGACCACTCTAAAGGACACAGTGATTTTTTTTTTCTGTTTACAGTATTTTCCACAGACACATAAAAATTTGAGCACAATATGACACTAAATATTTCTCTAATGATCATAAATCAACATCTAATAGTAGATGAAGAGATGTTCATTATGAAAATGAGGAAACATCATCTCAATTTTATACCACTGCACACTCAATTGAACAGTAATTATAAAAACAACAACAAAAAACAGTTGCTTGCACCCAAAGCCCATGGAGAGTTGAGGAAGAAGATGAAGACTTGTAATTAACAACCAAAGGATCAGGGGATTTGCTGTAAGATTGCATATTATAGGTAGCATTGTAAGAAGCAATACCCATTTAGTCTCACTAACATCACTTCCTTATTTTGAGCTGAATACAAATAAAATTCAACATGGTAAAATGTGTGGGGAAATCCCATGAGGTTTCTAGTCTAAACAAATACTAAGGAAATGCTCAGTATAAGAAAATGTCCTTCCCTTGGAAAGAGGAAACCAACTGGCTATCTGATACCAAATGGTCAGGTCTAAAACCATGCATAAAAGTAGCATTTTATTGAATGATTAATTTGTATGTAGAAATATATTTATATAAGAATATATGTATATACATATTATGCTGCTTACCCACAGTTCTCTGACCAGCAGAGACAGTGGAAATAAATGACACGGGGACGCCAAGGTGGGTTCAGAGCATCATGTTTTCGCAGCCTCTGCTTTATTCTGCTTCTCTCTCAGGTTTCATACAGCTGCAGCTGTTCATTCACTCACTCTGGTCTCTCCTATGCTGGTCTCTGCTACACAGGTCTTTCTCTCTCCTACACTGGTCTCTCTCTAACACTGATCCAGTCTCTCTAATGCTGGTCCAGTCTCTCTAACCTGGGGCTGCCCTCAGTTTATACTTCCATTCACTCAAGTCACCTCACACCACCCAAACATAGATGCACACGTCCAAGGCAGAATGCAGGATTGGCTGATAGAATGGTATGGCGAGATGTTGCACTAATCTCTCCAAGGAGTTACAGGCGCTGCTTTTATTGCGCATGATTGAGACTGGGATAAACAAGTGAGGTCACAGTGCTTAGCACAGAGCCAGGGCGCCATCTTTGGCCCATGCGGTCGTGCCTGCTCCCCACAATATTTTATATTCAATATATATATATGTATGTGTGTGTGTATGTATGTATATATATATATATATACATACATACACACACACATACATATAAACTCAAGAACTTGGACTTAACCAAATAACCCTATTAAAAATGGGGTACAGAGCTAAACAAAGAATTCTCAACTGAGGAATACCGTATGGCTGAGAAGCGCCTAAAAAATATTTAACATACTAATCATCAGTGAAATGCAGATCACAACAACCCTGAGATTCCACTTCACACCAGTCAGAACGGCTAAGATCAAAAACTCAGGTGACAGCAGATGCTAGTGAGGATGTGGAGTAAGAGGAACACTCCTCCATTGCTGGTGGGACTCCCTTGACTTATTAATGTGGATTCTGGGAATGCAAATTCAGGTACTCTTGTATTGGGAAAAAGTACTTAACTAACTTAAAGATCCCCCCAGTCCTCAATACTCATAATTTAGTTACAAAGCCACTGATTTTTCCTGGACAATAAAATAGCCCATTTATTTAGATTTAACTCAGATTATTTGTCTCCATTTTGGGGGGTCAACCTCTTATGCTATGGTGTCTTCCTAAAGCATTTATCCTTTCAAATAACCACCCCATTCCTTCCTATGATTAAACTACCACATTTTAGCAACTGTTCTGAAGTTTCCCATATAAAGACAGGGATTACCACATGAATAAAAATGCTGGCTGCTAGGCTCAGTTAAAAGTTTCCTCTGAGCAGGTGTGAAACTTAAAGGAGAATAAGGCAGACTCCTTGCTGTTGCTATGCACTGTTATTTCAGAGAAAATTTATACCTCTCCTAAGGAACCTCCTAGAGTAATTATCATGGACAAATGGTGGTTCTGTTACACTCATATTCTCAATAACTTACCTAAATTTATTTTTCATGTAAATTTTAGTGTTGCTGGTATAGAAGATTCTTACAATATAGCTTCATTCTTACTTATTAAACATGTAAATAAAACAATTTGCTGTAAAGTTTTTTCTACCACTCTGCATTTCTCGCAAAATATAAATTTTCATACAATCATATTTCAGCATCTTGGGCTTCCTTACATTAAAGGTAAAATGCCATGGCATTATGAAAGTTTATGTCAGCAGCCCCTAAACATATTCAGAGACAAATATGAGAAGACAAGTTCATTATATCAAAACAAAGCAATTTCCTCCTTTGAATTTTTAAATATTGTCACAACTTTGTTGTATTTTAATTTTTATGGAATTCTGCACAATTGTATGGAGTTATTCACAGCCTGTCCTTCCTGCATTCTCAGAGGTCTTTCTTCAGGCTTTGTTTTTAAGATCACAAGAGTCTCCCTTTGTTCCTTAAACTTTTCAGCATGATTCAGAATTGATATACTTTCCTAAGTTTTACTGAAAGTAGTCTCTATGAAATCATCAATTTGACACATCTTTCTCTTTGATTTAAGAGAAAACAAAGTAATAAACATAAAACAGGGAATTATTAGAAGAAAGTTATTTTGCTTCCCAGATACTATACATCATGAAAAGTAGAAGCCATAGTAATTTCATTAAGATTAAAAAAAAAAAAAAAAAAAAAAAAAAAAAAAAAAACTTGCTTTCCTATATTCTTCAAATGCCATATATCATCTCCTCATTTAATACTTAGAAAACATATTGGTGGTTACCCATCAATTGGCCCTCATATTAAAAATCTATTCCTTTATATGTCTTTTATGATAGGTGTATTGAAGCTCTCCTTGTTATATATCTGAAAGCGTTGAAGTTTTCACGATATACTTGCTTGTGATTGGCCATCTTTGGAATAACTTGTTTCTCCTTGCAAAAATAAGTCTGAATTTCTTGGGTTTTTACCTTGCTTTTCTAGGAAATAGGTCAAATTCAAGAAACTCATCCTACTGAGTTTTCCATAATGAGTTTGATCTTCTAGAAACACAAAGTATATTTTTTCTAATATTTTTCTAATATTTTTTCAAGCACAATATATTTGAAACTTCTCATATGCACACTTTCTTTGATAAAGATATTTTAAGTAACTCCCATCAAGAAAGACCTGTATGATTTGAGCCATGATCTAGATAACTGGGACATTACTATTACTACCTCTCTACAATGGTGAAATAGTAAATGCTATCCCTGGGAGGCCAATAAAAAGAAAACACAAATCCAGTTGTTATGGCATCTAATTCTCCACATTTATAAATAATTATAGATCTGGCCACAGTGATGCATGTTTTTAATCTCAGAATTCATGAAGAAGAGGATAGTAGATCACTGTGAGCTGGAGGCTAGTCTAATCTACAAAGAGAGTCCCAAAGCAGCTAGGGCTCTATAGGTCTACCCTAACTCATAAATAAATAATTTAATAGTATATTTGCATTTCATAAACAATAATATGTAAAGTAGCATAAACACTAGGGCACAAGAGAATTCTTTTGGACAGTCAGGGCACACATTTCTACAGGCATGTGGTTCATTTTCTTAAGTACCATTATGTTTCTTTGTTTGTTTCTCTGTTTCTCTGTCTGTCTTTCTCTGCCTCTCTCTGTCTCTTCTTTCCCCCTCTCTCCTTCCCCCCTCTCTCTCACATAAAAATCACACTTACACAGGCACTCACAGTCACACACTTTAGAGACCCAAACATGATGAGAAAGAAAAAAATCATAACAACATAAAAAAGGGCAAATTAATATTTTGCCTACATATTCTGTATCCTTATGATAGACCACTTTGCCATTTGAGAAATAATTTAATAGTTTGTCTTTGCTAGGGTTTCCATTACTGAGAAAAGACACCATGACCAAGGCAACTTTTATAAGACAACACTTTTGCTTTACAGAAGCTTTGCAGTTTTATGAGATCCCATTGGTTGATTCTCAATCTTACAGCACAAGCCATTGCTGTTCTGTTTAGGAATTTTTTCCCCTGTGCCCATTATCTTCAAGGCTTTTCCCCACTTTCTCCTCTATAAGTTTCAGTGTCTCTGGTTTTATGTGGAGTTTCTTGATCCACTTAGACTTGAGCTTTGTACAAGGAGATAAGAATGGATCAATATGCATTCTTCTACATGCTAACCCCTAGTTGTGCCAGCACCATTTGTGGAAAATGTTGTATTTTTTCCACTGGATGGTTTTAGCTCCCTTGTCAAAGGCCATGCATATTCAAACCTGCTGCACAGTTCTTGGATCAGGAACATGTCTAATTTTTGAAGTTAAAAATATATTTTTTTTAGAAAAAGAAGATAAAAGTATTCTTTAGAAGCTATAAGCACATAGCTTGTCTACATAATGTGGATATTTGCATAATGATGACAGAAGGAACTGCTGCTTCTGTTTACTTTAAAGTGTGTATTTGTGGGAAGATAACGAACAGTCATGGAAGACAAACAGCAGTAGATAGACTAATACAAGAACAGATAGATAAACAAGTGATAGATAACCTAAGACTTAAAATATTTTGCATCTTTTTTTATTAATCATTCCATTCATTTACACCTCAGATGATATCCCACTTTCCAGATGCCCCCTCCATCAATCCCCAGCCCATATTCCCCCTCCCCTTCCTATTTGCCTGTATGAGGGTGCTCCCTGACACACCTACACTCTCCCACCCCACCCTTTCTGCATCCCCTTACTCTGGGACCAAAAGGTCATCCTCTGCTACATATGTATCTGGAGCCATGGATAACTCCTGGTACATTCTGTGGTTGGTGGTCTAGACTATGGGAGAATTAGATGGTTAGGCCAACCTATGTTGTTCTTCAATGATGTTGCAATCTCACTCTGTTCCTCCAGTCCTTTCATCAGCTCCTGACCAGGTTCCCAAGCTCAGTCTGATGGTTGTCTCAAAAATCCACATATACAGTAGCTGGGCAGACCTCCTAAGGAATGACCATACTAGATTTCTGTCAGCAAGTGCCTCTTGACCATGGCAATGCTGTTGGGTTTGGTGTCTGTAGACATGATGGATCCTCAGGTGGGCAAGTTTCCAGTTGTCCTTTCCTTCAGTCTCTGCTCCATTTTCTGTGCCTGTATTCCTTTTGACAGGAACAGTTCTGAGTTAAAAATTCTGAGATGGGTGGGTGGCCCCACCACTCAATTAGGGGCTGTGCCTATCTATTGAAGGTGGTCTCAACAGGTTCTATCTACCCCTTTTCTACACATTTCAGCTAAAGCCATCCATGTTGGATCCCAGGAGCCTCACATTTCACTGGTGTCTGGGACCCTGCAGTGGCTATAGCCTGTTCTTCATCCCCTGTGCTACATATATTTATTTGATTTCCTATCCCTCTGTGAATCTGTCACATGTCCAGTTCCTGATACTATCATTTAATTCTTTTCCCTCCTCTCTCCCTCCCAGTTTCCTCTCTCTCTCTCCACTTCCCATGATTGTCCTATTACCCTCTCAATGCATGGCTGAAACATCTATACCCTGGTCTTCCTTCCTTTTATGCTCCATATGGTCTGTGGGTTATATCATGGACATTGTGAGCTTTTGGGCTAATGTCCACTTATTAGTGCGTACATATCATGTGTATTCTTTTCTATCTGGGATACCTCACTTGGGATGATATTTTCTAATTCTATCCATTTGCCTGATAATTTCATGAAGTCATTGCTTTAAATATCTGAGTACTACTCCAATGTGTATATGGACCAAATTTTCTGAATCCATTCTTCTGTTGAGGGACATTTGGGTTATTTCCAGCTTCTGGATATTATAAATAAGGCTGCTATGAACATAGTGGAGCATGTGTCCTTATCATATGTTGGAGCATCTTTGGGGTATATGCCCAGGAGTGGTATAGCTGGGTCCTCAGGTAAAACTATTACCAATTTTCTCTGGAACCAACACTGATTTTCAAAGTGATTTTACCAGCTTTCCTTGGAATAACAAAAAGCCTAAGATAGCTTTCAAGAAATGGTGCTGATTCAGTTAGAGGTCAGCAGGCAGAAGAATGTAAATTGATCCAACCTTATCTCCCTGCACAAAGCTCAAGCCCAAGTGGATCAAGGATCTCCACATAAAACCAGATACACTGAAACTAATAGAAGAGAAAGTGGGGAAGAGCCTTGAGTTCTTGTGCATGGAGGGAATTTTTCTGATAAGAATACAAATGGCTTATGCTTTAAGATCAACAATTGACAAATGGGACCTCATACAATTGAAAAAAACCTTCTGTAAAGAAAAGGACACAGTCAATAGGACAAAACAGCAACCAACAGATTGGGAAAGATATTTACCAACCCTACATCCAATAGAGAGCTAATATCCAAAATATGCAAATAACTCAAGAAGGTAGACACCAGAGAACCAAATAACATTATTGAAAAGTGGAGTACTCTGCTAAATAGAGAATTCTAAATTATAAAATCTCAAATGAACGAGAAGCACCTAAAGAAATGTTCAACATCCATAGTCATCAGGGAAATGCATATCAAAACACCCCTGAGATTCCACTTCACATCAGTCAGAATGGCTAAGATCAAAAGCTCAGGTGACAGCAGATGTTGCTGAGGATGTGGAGAAAGAGGAACTCTCTTCCATTACTTGTAGAACTGCAATACTTAATATTTATTATGACAAAATCATATACAGGTAAGAGGTTTAATTTGAAGAATTCAGAATTGTTTTCAAAAAATTTCTAAACTTAACCATTGAGAAAATTTCTTTCTGTGAGATTGGTCATTTCTTAAAAGTAATATTTTACCCCTTTAACATATATTTAGATTTTTATGTATAAGGAAATGCTTTTTCTTCATTTTAATATTTTAGAAATGTTTTCTTTCTCTTAACAATTTCACCCAAAATCTTATACATTGCTTACTATCTTTTGTTAATTAATTAATTGAATAATTAATCAATCAATCAATCAATTAAATCTACATGGTATCCACAGCTTCTCCTATGACCTCTCACCCCAGTCCCTCCTTCTCTGTTTCTATTTCTCCTCAGAAATGGAGAGGCCTTACCTGGATATCAGCCTGACTTGGCATATCAAGTTTCAGGAGGGCTAGGAGTACCTCTTCTATTTAGTCTAGGCAAAGCAGACAAGTTAGAGGGAAAAGATCCAAAAATAGACTATATATTCAGAGACAGCCCCTTTTCTTGTTTTTATTGGTCTCACATGAAGACCAAGTTGCACATCTGCAACATATGTTCAGATGACCTAGGTCCATCTCATGCATATTTTCTGGTTAGTGCTGCAGTCTTTATGAGTTAGTTAATTATGCATGTTTTCTTGTTGTCTCTTTGATCTTTCTGGCTCCTTCACTTCTTCCTCCTCCTCTTCTACAAGATTCCCCAAGCTCCACTTATTATTTGACTGTGGATCTCTGCATCTGTATCCATAAGTTGTTGGGGGAAGTCACTCAGATAACAGTTATGCTATGTTCCTATCTACAAGTATTGCAGAATACCATTAATAGTGTCAGGGTGGGCTCTCTCTCCTGTCATGGGTCTCCATTTGGACCAGTCATTGGTTGGCCATTTGCTCAATTTCTGTTCCATCTTTATTTCTGCATACTTTGTAGTCCGTAGACACTGTAGGTTAAAGTTTTAGTGGTTGGGGTGGTGTCCCCACCCTTCCTTTGAAATTCTTGCCTGGCTACTGAAGATGGCTAGCTAGTTCAGGCTCCATATTCTCCATTAATAGGAGTCTTAACTAGGGTCATCCTTGTATATTTCTGGAACTTTCTATTTCCCTAGGTTTGTAGTTCATACCAGAGATTCTCTGCACCACTAGGAATTCTTGTTCTCTCCTCCAGTTCACTTTCCCTCCAACCTCCTCTCCACACTTGTTCCCCTCTGTATCCCCATCTTATAAATATATATATATATTTACATTCTTTTACTAAAATAAGACCAAATACGACAATTTATATTACTTTATATAAAGATAATGGAAACCATTCAGATTTATTGATTTTGTAGTGAAAATATCATAAAGCCAGTCTTAAAATCTAAAGTGCACAAGGTCAAGCTTCCTTATTTTCTATTTAATATTAAAATAGGGAATATGTACATACTATAAACACAAAACATTTAAGAAAGGTAGGAGTTCATATGCAATACATAAATAAGGCTTTTTTAGGTAACATTCAAAAATAATTGAATCACCTTCAAGATGAAAGAGAAAGACCAGAGGTGAAAGAGAAAGACCAGAGGAAGAAAAACAATAGGATAGGTTAGAAGTAAAGATCAGGGAGATAGGGATCACATCATATTTTAATTTATTCCTTTGATTTATCAAAAGGAGCAGAAACAACATCATTTCAGAAATGAAGGTAGGAAAGCTAGCTCTGGAGCAGAAAGATGATTACAGGGGAGTGATAGTGTGGATTGAGAGACACTGACACATACATATAGTTGGTTAGAAGCAACTGTTCATTATGTAAAGATTTAATTAAGGAAAACAACTTCCCTATTAAGAGATACACTCTAAAATCATGAACTGTGTTCCTGGAAATGACAGTTTGACCAGTGAAGAATTCATCCAAAGCAGAGGAAGAAAAAGGAAGAATGTGTTCATTTGGCTAAGATATGTGGGGTACAAACTTCAGTTGTCCTGGCATAAAGAGTTAATTAAATAAAATATCGGTGTAATTTTTTACAATAAAATTATTTCTTGTTTGTAATCTGTAAAGGTAGAAAGATGCTTTCAAAGATATAAAACTAAATTGAAAGCAGAATATATTTATTGATTAAAACCATAATGTTTGTAGATCTTACCACTTCCAAGTTTAGTTGTGGTTTGAAACTAGAAGATTCTGAAATTATATTTTCAGGAATACATTTTCAGAACTTTTCTAGTGTGTGTGTGTGTGTGTGTGTGTGTGTGTGTGTGTGTGTGTGTGTGTATGTGTGTGTTTGCATGCCTGCGCATGTCTACATACACATCTGTGAGAGTGTATGCATGTGTGCATGCATATGTCTGTCTGTCTGTATTGTGGACTGGAGAGTGTTGTTCATATACCTGAGTTCCTAGATCCTACATGAAAACCCTAACATTGTAGTAAGACAGGGGAAGAAATGGGAGAATAGGCAGGAAGTTCAAAGGTCAGCTATTATGTAATAAGAAGAGCTGCCTACAGCAAGCTACAACCATATAGAAGGTGAGAAGAGACTCTGAAAAGCTGAAGTCTAACCTCTGTGCCTGCACCATAGCACATACACACCTTTTCTCTCTCTATCTCTATCTCTCTTGCCCTCTCTTCCTCCTTTTCTCCCTTCCCCATCTCCCTCTGTATCTTTCCTCTTTGTCTGTAAGGGTCCATGATTTGCGGAGGAATGATAAACCAGACTCAAAAAGTATGTAAACACAATGAGTCTTTTATTCTGCAGAACTCCAGTATGCTGGGGACTCACTCCCATTACTGCTCGGGGAGTGGGGGAGCCCCAGCTTGGGGTTCTTGTTTCTTGTCACTTCTTCTTGAGGCAGCAGCAGGAGAAGAGAGTAGAGCAGAGGGTAAGACTTTGTATTATGAGAAATTTACTATTGCTGTATAGTAAAATGTTTTATCTAAGCCTAAGTTATTACACTATTGTTGCTGACTTGCCTACTGTGATCCTCTGAGGCCAGAAACTGTAACACTTAGCACCTCTTCCTCAAGGAATAAATAAATAGCTTTTTTTTTTTCTATCTCAGCAGGAACTTCTGAAACCTGACTTTCATCCTGTTAGTCTGAAGTCTCAGGAAGAGAAGACACTTAGAGAAGTGATTAGAGAATTTATTACTAAGTTGTAAAAGTTTCCCATGAAAGTTATCTAAGGGGAAAAGCACAAAGATCCTAAGAAGGGAACGAGAAAAATTCTATACGTAGAGAGAGGGAAAAGAGTATAGTCTAAGTGGGGAAAAGCAAAAAGTCTCTTCTATTGATCTATTATCATCTCTTTGTCCTCAGTACTTATGCATCTTTCAGAATACATGATCACATGTTACAAAGTTCATCAGAAGTTCACATAAAAATCAGATCATAAATTGAAATAGAAGTTTACAACATCAAGTACTTACATACATATCCATTAGGAGTAATTCCGCCTTTAATCCCAGCACTCTGGGCAGAGGCAGGTGGATTTATGAGTTCGAGGCCAGCCTGGTCTACAAAGTGAGTTCCAGGACAGCCAGGGCTATACAGAGAAACCCTGTCTCGAAAAAAAACCAAAAAAAAAAAAAAAAAAAAGGAGTAATTATCTAGCTAAATATCTACCACCTCTCTCTGCTTCACAGGTTCATTGAAGTTTTAAAACCAGAACTAAGATATTAGTAAAGTTTTGTATAGATAAACCCAGTGGATATTTTATTTTCTGTCCTAACATCTATAATAAATCATTAGTTCCCTTTTTATGACCTTTGGTTAATTGTTTTATAACCTCTTGGAATGTTCTCTGAGTTGAAGAAAATTTGGTTACTGTCTAAGAGCAACTATCAAAAAAGGATCTAATAGCATTCTCATTAATAAAAGATCTGAATAATCACAGATATAATTTTAGGAATTCTTATAGGATCATCATTAATACTTAAGCCATCTATTTGTCTATATAGCATCACTACAAGACAGTACATCTTCATGGATCTGCAGCGATTTGCCCCAAATGGGTGTGCTACTACTTAGTAATTGTTATACATGTTTAATATTAACATGAAAACCATATCAACAGCAAGAATCTTTCCTAAAATGAGTCCCTCACAGGCTTGTTTAATGAGGGCTCACTTGTCACAGATTATATAATAATGCAATCAGGCCACTTCAGGATGATAACCTGCTAGTTATTAGCATGACCCAATATGGCTCCAGATACATTACAAAGTTAGACAACTAAGTGAGGCTCAATTAAAACACATTGAAATTTTGAGGTAGATGAGCTTTATCCTGTTCTAGCTCTAGCCATTCCAGAATCATTATTGTGATGTGGAGGCTGGAGCCTAGGGATTTTTTATTAGTAACTGGCTTGCCTTTACTTAGGCCTAGTCTCCTTAACTACCAGTCTGGAGTCTGTCATGGGATCAGTTCTCATTCCCCACTTTTATTAATGGATCATCTCGAATCCTTGAGATGTTTCTGAAGCTCTTACACTAGCAGCTCAAGCCAGTCCTATGTCAAAGAGAGAACCTAGTAACACAGCAGAAATGATGGCCACATTTTTAAGTCAATTATTTGGAGGTTCAAGGTGATTGAAGACATCCTTCCCAGGGTAATAAGTCTCTCTCTACAAGCTGTATTAGAACATTAAAACCCTTAGTCGCACTAACAACCAGGTCACGGATGTACAGAGTAAGTCCTAAGGTTAAACCCAACAAGCATTCTCTGGTGGTACCATGTATTCTACAACAGTAGGGGTTACAGTGTGGTTTCAGAGGTAGGAATAGGCTGAGGGTACCTTATTTCCAATGCAGAGTCCCTGTCTGTTAAATAAAAGTTTTGTGTTAAGTCCAGGGCAAGAGGAGTTAAGAATTGGCAGTCCAATCTGTCTTCTTGCCAGACATTGTGAACTTGATCAAATGGTTTCTGTATCACCTCCTGGGGGTACCCAGATAGTAAGGGGGCTACTGGCCAGCGCAGCAAATTGTAAACAGAAAGCTTCACCTGGAAATCTACTCCACTGGGACCTCAACTGCTTGGTCTCTCCTAGCAGGTGGGAGGGATGTATGCACATCCAGACCCCTTCCACCTTAACAGCATGGTAAGGAACATAGTGTGAGGTTCGTTCCAGTGAGGTTCCAGAATCTGGTGGTTATGTCCCTTAATACAAACTTTGTCACCTGGCTCAAAGCAATGGAGATTAGAGGGGGGAACAGACTCATAAACCTGGTAGATGGTAGGTGCAGACTGTCTTCTGTAGTCTGTGGAGGGCTTCCAAGGATTTTAAAAATGTATATTGGTCATTCTTGGGTAAGACATCAGACTGGAAATTAGACAGCATGGGATGGAGGTCTCCCAAGTAGGATCTCAAAAAGGGTAAAAGTATATGTGGTGTTCTTATCACTATATAAGGCATAAGATAGGAGAGAAGCCATGGTGTCACTGACAGTTTCAAGGGTTAATTTATCAAGGCTTTTTTCAGGGCCCGATTTATTCTCTCTGAACTCTGGATTCTGTAGGTACAATTTAATTTCCAATTGGTCCCCAGAACCAGTGCTAGAGATTTAGTTACCTGAGAGATGAATGCTGCTCCATTCTCAGACCCAACACTGTAGGCAAACCATACCTGGGTATGATTTTCCAGAAGCTTCTCTGCCACTACGTTGGCAGTTTCCTTCTTTGTACCCATCGTTGTACCCAGTATGGCTTCTACCCATCCTGAAAATGTATCTATTAAAACTAACAAATATTTATATCTATATGTTCCTGGATTTATTTCTGTATAATCTATTTTCCAATCAGACTCTGGCCATTGATCCCCTATTCTGGTTCCTGGAGTGGCTCCTAAATTGAGGCCTGAGGTGTTCACAGCCTGGCAGGTTTCATAGTCTGAGATTACCTGATCAACCAAGTGTACTAAATCAAATATTTTGTACCTTGCCCCTCACAACAGGGTGAAAACTGCTTAGTTTTCAGTGAGCAGATGTGAAGCTTGTTGGATCTGATGGATGAGTTGCTTAGCAAACTCCTTTGATAGGATAGTTCATACTTTAGAAGTCAGCAACCATCTTTCTCTTCTGCAACCTCCTTGGCCTGATGTCATTTGACCTCACCAGTATATTCAGGGATATATAAGCGTGCAGGAAGCACCAAAGCTATCAGAATGTTGGCAATGGAAGCTTGGGCAGACAGTCAGTAACCAAGTTAACTCAGCTCCTGTAGCAGGTTTCCTGTGGGCTTCTGGCATATCTCCAAACTGGGGGCCCACATTACATATTGGAGCACAGTTATTTGGGGTAGGCCCACAGGTACTAACCCAAGTTGTCATCCAGTGCCTTGGGAGAAGTTAATGAATCCTCAAGGCAGGTGTGTACAAGTCAGATGTCCCTGGAAACCTCTCTCTCAGTTTTACCATTCAAAGACAAACAGAGGCTGGCTTTTGGGTATGAGAGGCAGGCCACAAAGCCATTCATTGCCAGAACCTTCCAAGGGATGTCAGGGATGTTATCAGCTGTCAGTTAATGTTTGCCCAACCTTTGCATACTGTCTTTTGGGGAAGCAGAATATGGAGAGTTTGACTGAATTTATGTCACAAAATTGCTGCACTGTAAGGAAGTGCAGAGACACTCCTCAGGGGGTGGGAAAGTGTAGTCTGAGATAGTTTGTGGATCCCTGGGCCTGCAATGAGGCCTGGGCTATGGGGTCCTTTGACACAGTATCTAGCCCAGAGACAGGGGGAAGGGGAGCTCTGGCTTACCTCCATGGTGATAGTGATTGTCTATAACCTGTGGAGGCAGGCTTGGGTGGTGGTTTTGCCAAGAAGCGTGCACAGAGGCCTTCTATGGGAGTTTTTTTTTTTTTTTTTTTTTTGGTTTTTCGAGACAGGGTTTCTCTGTTTAGCCCTGGCTGTCCTGGAACTCACTTTGTAGACCAGGCTGGCCTCGAACTCAGAAATCCGCCTGCCTCTGCCTCCCGAGTGCTGGGATTAAAGGCGTGCGCCACCACGCCCGGCCTCTATGGGAGTATTAAGCAGCAACTCTGCTGGGAACTGCCTTCTCTATGACTCCCCATGGTGGATCTTGATGAAAGAGACAATCCATGGTTTTAAACCATTTATTGGTTGCTCATGGCAGAAAATGGATGCATCAAGTAGCATACCCACTTCTCAGGGTAGATCTGAGGTTAAATACCTTTTGCAGGGAGGAGTATCTGGGAAGGGAAGCTTATTGGCTAAGCTCTCTGGGCCTCTATGTACCACATTAGCATGGAGAACTCTGTTTTGGGCCATGTGATGATGTCAGATCACTTTTCTTTATATGAGAAATGTTCCACGTGTTCCAGTACAGGAGTCTGGTAGGAGTCAGTGAGTAACTTAAGCCTCATGTGTGCCCATAGAGTCTCTGGGTCTCAACCTGCTCTACCCTGCTCTACCTTGCCAAACTTCCTGGCATGGTTTTACATCCAACACAGGGGTAGTTTGTTTAATAAAAACTATATTCACAGCTGACTGGTGCTTTCTGGCTTCTGGGGCAAAAGGAGTGTAGATCCTATAGGCTTCAGAAAGTCTTTCTAGATATTCCCTGGGGCTCTTATTCTTTCCCTCATCACCTGGCTTACCTTAGAGAAATTTGTGGACCATCTAGTGGCCTTTGGAAGGCCCCTCATCAGAATCTGGTGGTAGATCTACTTACCTTCAGCAGTGTTAAAATCCCAGTTGGGTCAAGTCAAAGGAAAGACTGCATTGATATCACCTTGGATTTGAGTGGGTAGCCCCTTTGCTTCCAGAACCAATTTCCAGGTGGCTGCCATTATTCTCTGTCTCCTCTGTTGTGAAGAGGAACAGGAGCAGGTTGGCTGGTGAGTCAGCATGATTGTGTCTAGAAGACCTGTGAAAGCCAATGGTCTTTCTAAAAATGGGGAGTTCTGCTAACTTCTAATTGTAAAGATCAAATGACACATATGTCATGAACTGTTTTCCCTGAGTATCTGGGGGTCCCATAGCTTGGAGGGGTAAGGTTGTAGTAGAGTTAGCCCTCTGGGTAGTACAGGCCTGAGTGTGAAGTGGAGACCAAGTGGAGTCAGGAGAGTAAGGATCTGCTGCTCCCACTACCAGTGCTCACTGGGCAGGTACAATACCAGCAGATAGGAGCAGAAACATAAGGAGGAGGACAGGGATCCTCCTCAGGAACAGAAAAGAAGAGGAAGGCTAGGGTCCCAGACTAACCCTCCTTTAGAGGAAGAAGGGTGGGAAGCAGCAAGGTCTATAACACTTGGTCCAGGTGGCCCTTGTCCTCATTACCTTAATTTTCACCCTTTATATGATGGGGAGATGGAAAGTCCCCTCTTTAGGCTATTCTACTATATAGTTGGGCTGTTCATTCTACAAAAAAAAAAAAAAAAAAAAAAAAATGGTTAGTTTGAGGGAAGGAAAAAAAAAGCTTGGAGTCCTGTGCAACTTGGCAAAAATCCTTAAAATGGTTCAGGACCAAGCCAAGTGGTGTGCTTTGTGCATGTGCCATCCTAGGAATCAAAGAAAAAATTTGTATGAGAGGACAAAAAGCACAATCACAATACAGACAGATACAGAACAACATCCCTGGGAAATTACAAACACAATGAAAAAGCTGTGTCTGACGGTTTTCCTTTCTGTGAATGGAAGGCCCATAGACCTACAGTCAGTTCTGAATCCAAATGAGCTCTAGCAAAGTTTCCAGCATCTGGTAGTGGGACAGGAGTGTTCTCCATTACCCCTGGTCAGGTGACAAAATACAAGTCCCCTTTGTCCCTCTTGGCCTACAGATTAAACCTGAAAAAAAATTAATCTGACACAGAAACACGGAGATAGACCAGACAAAGACAACTGGGTGCCCAGACTTACAGATTGGAAAAGCAATCTACTATTTTAGTCAGAGGGTCTCCAGTGAATCCCAGGACAAGCCCCTCAAGTCTCTGATTCACAGAAGAATGATAACCAGGTCTCAAAGAATATGTAATTGCGAAGAGTGTTTTATTTTGCAAAATTCCAGCATGCTGAGGTCTCCCATTACTGAGATATAGAGAGAAGCAAGTCAGCCCACAGGCTTGATTTAAAGCAAATTAGAATTCCAGGGTAGATGGGCTTTATTTTACTCTGGGTTTTCCAGAACCACTATTGGGGTGTGAAGGCTGAAGCCTGGATTTTTCTTTGTTTCTATTACTAATTGCCTTGCCTGGGGTTGCCTGAATTTACCCTGATCTTAGGCCTAGTTTCCTTAACTGCCAATTTGAAGTCTGTCAGGAGATAAGTCTGGCCTTCTAATTTCTCTGTCTCTGCCTGTTTCTGTCTCTCTCTGTCTCTGTCTCAGTCTCTCTCTCACACTTTATCTCTCCCCTACACAGCACATTCAAACTCAATGTCACTTATTTTGTGGAACAGTGGTTGGAACTCAGCTTAAACGTCTATTATCTTATATCAACTGTGTTCATTGATTAGATAGGATGAAGTTGATTGGGCAAATAGATGTATCTGGAGGATATCATCCTTAGTGAGGTAACCCAATCACAATAGAAGTCACTTCATATGCACTCACTGATAAGTGGATATTAGCCCAGAAACTTAGAATACCAAGATACAATTTGCAAAACAAGAAAATCAAGAAGAACAAAGACCAAAGTGTGGATACTTCATTCCTTCTTAGAATAGAGAACAAAACACCCATGAAAGGAGTTACAGAGACAAAGGTTGGAACTAAGATGAAAGGATGGACCATCCAGAAACAACCCCACCTGGGGATCCATCCCATAATCAGTCACCAAACCCAGACACTATTGCATATATCAACAAGATTTTGCTGAAAGGACCCTGATAAAACTATCTCAAGTGAGGCTATGCCAGTGCCTGGCAAATACAGAAGGGGATACTCATAGTCATCTATAGGATAGAACACAGGGACCCCAATGGAGGAGTTAGAGAAATTACCCAAGGAGCTGAGGTGGTCTACAACACTTTAGGTGGAACAATAATATGAACTAACTAGTACCCCCAGAGCTCATGTCTCTAGATGCATTTGTAGCAGAAGATGGCCTAGTTGGCCATCATTGGGAAGAGAGGCCCCTTGGTCGTACAAACAGTATATGTCCCTGTACAAGGGAATGCCAGGACCAAGATGTGGGAATGGGCGTGTAGGGGAGCAGGGTGGGAGGAGGGTATAGGGAACTTTCTGGATAGCATTTGAAATGTAAATAAAGAAAATATCTAATAAAAAAGAGACATTAGCAAAGATAATTTTTTTAAAAAGTGTATGTGATCTAGAGCCTCCTGCAGGTCACCCAATTAATTCTCTGCTTTCTCAAAAACATGAAATATTTAAAAATCTGACACCTGACTCAAAGTTAAGACAGTCCTACTGTTGTTCTCCATATAAAGTCCCCGGTGTGTCTGAGATAAAAGAACTATAGGAAAAGAAATGGTCCACAGAAGAATGGAAAGGTTGGTTCCCTTGTTTTACTATTTACTTAGTTTCTTATTCTGGAACTCAGCATTACAGAAATTAAAATTATTCAGACTTGGTGGGATAAATATATGTTCCAAAAATAACTGAATTCAAAGTTGCTGACAGGCCATTAATTCTATCTCAATTGTCACATAACCATTCTATCAACTACTATCTCAGAATATTTTGCAAGTTCACATAGAATATTTAATCTCATAATTGATGTCACTTACTAACTTAATTCTTGGTGTTTCTTGTAGATAGGTTTGTAATGATTTCTTCCTTTCCTTTCTTCCTTCATTTCTTCTTTCCTTTCTTCTTTCCTTTCTTTCTTCTTTCTTTTTTTCATTCATTCTTCCCTGCCAGCACCCCTCCCTCTCTTCTGTCCTCTCTCCCTTCCTTCCTTTCTTCCTTCCTTCCTTCCTTCCTTCCTTCCTTCCTTCCTTCCTTCCTTCCTTCCTTCCTTCCTTCCTTCTTTCCTACCTCATTTCTGTATTTCAAATTCTAGTTGTCCTTTTGGGGAACACTGCTTATATTATTAGTCTAACTCTCCATCTCTAATGGTTCATCTTGGTTATCAGGTTGACTGGATTATGAGATAGCTAGGCTTGGCTAAGCTAATGCAATCCATGTAATTCTCATATCCAGAGAATTGCATATATCTAGAGAATATAGTCACGTGAGATAGTGAAGGAGAAGATCCATTCTGAATATAAATGGTTTTCTAGTAGGCTAGAAGTCTCCATGAAGTAAGAAGACAAAAGCACCTTTGTTTTGAATGAATGTATCTCACCCCCCTTCTCTTCTACCCATCCCCCTCATCTGACTATATGCTTATATCAGAGTCTCACTTATTTGGCATTTCAATGTGGATTCAAGAGTAATTCTCCAGTGAGATTCAGGAATCTCAGCACTAGATAGTTATTATGGAGTTACCCACTTTCCTATCTTGGGAATTTGGTTTTCTGCTTACCCAACATTCAGAAGGCCGTTGTTGAAGTACACACTTAGAGAGCTTTTCCTAAAACATCAACTTTATTGATGCTCTTAGCATTTTCTTGGTCTCCATGGTTTAAAGTATAAACAATTCTTGTCTTTGATGGTCATAAGTATTAAACAGCTGTCTACTGCATAACTATTGTCTATGATTGTTCTCCTTACACTATACAGCTGCTATATAGAGCTATTGCAATTCTTGTTATATCCACATTACCTGTACTTATTTTCCACCTTTATAGTGTTTTATGTAATTTCAAAATTGGACTCAGCATTTAGAAAGAAGATGTATGCTCCAATCGTGTATTTTCTTAGACCCCCCAGACTAACCTTTCCTAAATATATGAATCTTTGTGTTTTTAACCATTTGTCATTTACCCCATATTATTTGATCTTCTTTAATTGAGAAAATATTTTTCAATATTTCTTTGTTATCTTTTTTGTGTTTATTTAATTTCTATTCAGTTAAATTCAAGGTACCCACACATACCGACTATATCAGAAAAACAACTTGACCTGACTTAAGGAATTATTAGGGTTCTCTGAATCTGTATTCCCATCTATAACAAAAACTCACATGTTATTGATAAAGACTAGCTTTCCCATTTTCATACTCATGTCAATTGAGAGAGACATTGTCAATATTTGCATTTGTTCATTTAGTATTACACTGATGGTATTTTGATTTACATCATGATACATAGCAGGTATATAAATTAATTTATATTAATTATGTTAATTAATATATATATATATATATATATATATATATATATATATATATATGAAGAGCAAAATAAATAAGAACATGGTGTATGGTTCTGGATAGATGGCTCAGCGGTTACAAGTACTGACTGCTTTTCCCAGGGTCCAGAATTCAATTCAGTCCTCTTTTGGTATGTTTGAGACAGCAATAGTGTACTCACATACATAAAATAAATAAATAAATCTTTTAAAAAAGAACATAGTATACTCATTTAACACCTTATTAGTGAGTGTCAAAAACAAGACCTCAGTGGTAGAAAACATATATTCATTTTTTTCTTTTTCTAAATCTTTGGATAAAGAAGCTCTCTTACAAGGACAAATATAGCTGATCTTAATTCTTTATGCACTTGGCTCACTTAATGATGCTCTTTTGGGGGTTGGTTGCCTGAGGTAGGAGAGCTTCAACTGAGAATATTCATTTGTCTTCAGTTAAGTCAACAGTTTCCCTTTGGTTGATTTACTCTTATTGTCTTGCAAAATCCAGATATCACCTTGAGTTTGCAGTCTTATAACTGGCAATACTGGTTTTCTTATTCACCTACAGACCAGTGAAAGTTACAAGATCCAGGAACAACCAAGGGGTAGGGAAATGCTTTCTACTGTCTGATAAGATAAATAGCAAAGTCATGAATATCCTAATACCAATCAATATAGTATGTCCTACCTGAAGGGCATTATGTTAATTTACATAATTACCCACATCTTTCAATAGAATGCTACTAACTCACAAAGCTACATAACAAAATATAATTCCAAACTTTGGGTCAGATTTGTTCAAATTACTTTCCTTTGAAGTAAAAGTTTCTGATTAAAAGGAAATGAAACAAAACAATCATTTAAGCTCTAAGTGTTCTTCTGCTTGAACAATAAAGTAATTATAAAATAAAGATGCTAATGGAAGAAAGAAAAGGAAGGAAGGATGGGAGGAATAAATAATGACTCAACATAACCAAAGAGCTAAGCTGCAGCAATCAAAGCAAATAGCAAGGAAACAAAAGACACTGATTAAATTCAACCCCTTTTGCTCTCAAAATAATATGCATGCCACATCATTTTGACAAACAGTATAGAGAGGACTTAAGTTGAAGCCCAGCAAGCAATATTAATTTTATTTTCATTACCACTAGAGGAAAGATGCATTTCCTTGATCAATTAGGAGAAATAATTCCTATTAAATCTTTACGTGTATATGCAACTATACAAAGCAACTCAAAACAAGTTTGTTCTTGCTCTGACCTGGAGACATTATAAAAAAAAATTGTATGTTGTTATCAGCATTCTCTTGCTTTTCCTAATCAATGCGTAAGGTTTTTGCCTAATTGTAATTTCTGGGGTTTTTTGTTGTTGTTGTTGTTGTTGTTGTTGTTTGTTTGTTTGCTTGTTTGTGTTTGTGGGTTTTTTTTTTTTTTTTTTTTTTTTTGGTTTTTCGAGACAGGGTTTCTCTGTAGCCCTGGCTGTCCTGGAACTCACTTTGTAGACCAGGCTGGCCTCGAACTTAGAAATCTGCCTGCCTCTGCCTCCTGAGTGCTGGGATTAAAGGCGTGCACCACCACGCCCAGCTCTAAGTGTAATTTCTATTGTTATAGCAAAACCAGAGCTAATAGGTGTATATAGAAACAAACAAACAAACACCCAGAACCCCTGAAATCAAGAGATGGCTTAGTTGGTAAAATGTTTGTTATGTAAGCATAAGGTTATACATTCAGGTCCTAAAATCTGACAGATTTGTGGTACAGGTCTCCAGTTCTACCTGTTCTTCAGGGAGAGAGGGAGAGAAGTTGAGGGATCTCTGGAGTTCATTGGATAGCCAGATAATGCATATGTATAAATAATATACATATATGCATACCAACAAACAGAAGAAAAGTGCCAGGTGTGGTGGCTCAGACCTTTAATCCCAGCAATCAGGAGGCAGAGGCAGGCGGATTTCTGTGTTCGAGGCCACCATGGTCTACAAAGTGAGTTCCAGGACAGTCAGGGCTATAAAGAGAAACCCTGTCTGGAAGAAACAAAACAAACAAACAAACAAACAAACAAACAAACAAAAACAGAAGAAAAGAAGGAGGAGAATTAGAAACATGAAATATTTAAGTAAAGAAGGTAAGAAATAAAAATGTATTAAAATTTCACTTGCTGATTTTCTAATCCAAGACTGTCTTTCCTTAATATCCACCTGTGAATTATACACATCATAAGGAAATACACTTACCTCACATTCTGTGAAATGTAAGAGCATAATATAATAAAGGTTAACTCTTTTAACAAAATGCGAATCTTCCTCTTGTCAGAAAAACACAAAGCAACTTTATTTTAATTTATACTAGGACAATTAGCAAAAATAGATGGTCCATGAAGACTCCTCATAACTAAGCATTCCTACTCTCAGACTGAAGACTTCTCTACCTTATTTCAATAACCTAGAATAAAAGCTTCCTTCTATTTTTACTTCCTTTAACTTGCTTGGTAAAATTCTTGTTTTGACAATGGCAATCACATATTAGCATAATTGAGATGCTTAAAAAGTACTGAAAAACTGAAAATTATGGAAGTTCTGGAGGACTGAAGATCACTGCAGTAGTTTAGAACAAATAGTTCATTTTTAGAGAGCCTCTTTTATTCAGATCCAATTTGCTAGACAACAGCTAAGAATTTTATTACCAGACCAGACTGAGTGGTAAAAATTGGCTTGTGCTTTCATTTCTCAGGTACCCTGAAGTATCAACCAAGCTTCTGTGGTTTTCCTGGACACTTTTACTTAGCATTCAATGCATAATTCTCTGTCTATATTTTCTCTATAAGAATTGCAATTGCAAACTATAACTTATTACTAAATTACCAAAATTTGAATGTGATTAAATGTAACTGCAATCTAATATATATTGCAGAGCTTCTTGTAAGGCACTGGGCTTGAGTGTCTGTGTCTAAATCATCACTGATGTAGACTTTGAAATGCTTTGCAGCTGGTATAGGTCAGCATTCAAATGGATGCTTGTATAATCTGACAAAGAATCAAAGTTTAGTTCATGAGTGAGTGCCAGGAAAATAGTAAGAGATTGAAAAAGGAGCTACTACCCTCTGAGAATAATGAAGGACAATGTTGGAAAGGAGATGCATATCAGTCACAATAAACAGTTATCCTTAATCTGACTAGACTTGTATTGCTCAGTTAAATAATCATTTTAGAAACTGAAAACTATGTCTGGAAATTCCCTCATTATATATTAAGCAGATTTATTTTCCTAAACTTAACTTTTAAGAGTTGTTTGCTTTTTAATTATTTACCTTTAAAAATGTTTAGTCTGGCTCAGAAGATAAATCCTTTTGCCAATAAGACTCATAACTTCAATTTCATCCCATGGTTCTCATGATGAATGAAAGAACCAACACTTGTAAACTATGCCCTGACTCCACAAGACCCCTATAGCACATGTACCCTGGTATGTGTGGAAACTTCTAGACATACATACACACGCGCACACACAAACACACACACACACACACACACACACACACACACACACACACAGTCCCATAGACACACTCACACACACACACACATAAATAAGTTAGAGGAACTTTTGAAAATTTGAAAATGATGATTGCTTACTTTGCAGACATTTAAAAATTTATTTATTTTCCATGTTTGAAATTAGTCATTTAATTTTTAATTTTTGTTTGTTTGTTTGTTTGTTTGTTTTTTGAGACAGGGTTTCTCTGTGTGCCCTGGCTGTCCAGGAACTCACTTTGTAGACCAGGCTGGCCTCGAACTCAGAAATCCTCTTGCCTCTGCCTCCTGAGTGCTGGGATTAAAGGCGTGTGCTACCACGCCCCACTTAATTTTTAATTTTTAAAAACATATAAAATAATATACTGTGAATAAAGTCAAAATTTTACCAAGTTTTATTGTTTTACACTGAGACAGGTAACTGCATGACAGGATTCAAATTGGCAGTTCAGGAGTCTAGGCATAAATCTCTGTTTAGAAAAACTAGGATATCCAGGCAAGTCTAGGCCTCAGGAGCTGCCCCACCACCTGGCCTGATGCAGGAACACTGACTGGGTCAGAGGCCTTTCAAAGATGTCCTCAGCAACAGTTCTCAGATTTCCCCAGCAACAATTCCCAGTCCCCCAAACCCCAGCAGTGGTTCTTGAACTCCCCTCATGTATAGAACCAAGAGATTAAGATAGATTTCATCTACCCCTCCCCAGAATCCCCTTAATGGGCTTTAAATTGCAGCTGTAAGCTTACTTGTGTGCTTTTATCTTGGAAGACGGTAGACCTCAGTATGCTGGACTTCTGCAAAATAAAATGGTCTTTGCTTTTGCATACTATTTGAGTTAAGTGTATCATTCATTGGTGAATAATGGACCCTTACAATACTTTTATACTCTAACTACTTAATCAAATATTTTGAATACTACCTTTAGAATATTTAGAATGTGTTCTTCTAACACCATAATAAGGTAAAATTAAAAATAACAAAATAACAAAGTAATTTTGTTTGTTACAAAGTAATAGTGTTTGTTGCTCTTCCAAAACTAAGTACATACATTTTGCTTTTTTTTTTTTTTTTAGGTTTCTGAAGGAAAAGATCATGACTGAAAATCCAGAAAGGGCATTTTGATGAATCAAAAAATTTGTTCATTTTTTTAGGTACTCAATAGAGTACAAGGTCTTAAAGAATTACCATAATTTTTTTGGAAAAATATTTGTTGTCTGTTGGAATGTTCCCCCATTCAGTATTGATTTTGTTAATTTTGGTCTTCTTTCTCTTTCTTTTAGTTAGTTGTGCTCAGGGTCTGTCAATTTTATTTATCTTCTCAAAGAGTCACCTCTTTTATTCATTGAAATTAACACCTATTCTACACAAAAATGTCCAAACAAGTAGAAAAAAATTGACAAAGGAATCTAAATTTCAAACTAGTAGACAAAAGAATATATGTGCTTGTACTTAACTGTATTGATTAATAACCTGAAAGTGAAAACTCAACAATCTCTAGAAGAACTCCATATACCTATAATCTACTCCCTATATTTTGCATAATAGGTACACAATGGATCAGTAGAATGTTGCTAGTTCTCAAAGTAGAAAACAGTTATTAAAAAACACCAGTATTGAGATGACTGGATGTTAATGCTAATATAAGGCAGCACATAGAAAGCAGAATCAAGAGAATCAAGTGTTTAAGGGATACATAGCAAACTATGTCTAAATGATGAACCAATCAATAAACTACCACCTACAAACTTGCCAACAGAAAGAACCCCAGCGATTTCAAGAATTCTATGAAGGTTAAAAAACAAAAACAACAATAACAACAACAACAACAACAACAAAAACAAAAAACAAAACTTCAAAAGACTAAAATAGGAAACCACAATATACATATAATGATGTAAATATGCTGTGTATTATTGGAAGTATGCATTATATGGGTTTACTAAATACAGAGAACATAATAGATGAGGAAAGTAGTAAATAAAACCTACCAAGACAAACAATATGAAGTGGAAAGAGAAAAAGATTTAAAAGTATTCAAAGATCCTAGTAAAATCTGGCATCATTAATGACAAGCAACAATAAGTGTATATATGTTCAGTGGGCATCTCAAAGGGGAGAAATGAACTACGGAATGAATTATTTTTATAAGCAACAAAAGCAAAATTAGCTTATTATTATTTTCACTCAAAAAATTATATGGTTACACTTATTAGTAGAGCTATTACCTAACATGATTCATGTCTTGAATTCAATCTCTAAAAACCAAAACACACACACACACACACACACACACACACACACACACACACTCATGAATACACACAGGGAGGGAGGGGAGAAGGCTTAGGAATTAATGTGTACATGTATTAATACATATAATACAATACAAATAAGCTAAAAATAATAAAATAAATTGCAATGAATTCCAGTCCTTGAAATCATACTTCAATAATGATATTATACCTGGAAAATTATACATGGTCTGGTTTTAGATAGGTGATATAGCTGGGTCTCAAGGTAGACCTAATCCCAGTTTTCTGGAAAATATCCAATTTATTTTCCAAAGTGGTGTACAAGTTGGCACTCCAATCAGAAATGGAGGAATGTTCTCCTTGTTTCTCCCTAACAAGTGCTGTCATTTGAGTTTTTGATGTTAGTCATTCTGATCAGTATAATATGAAATCTCATGTTCGTTTTTAAATTTTCATTTCACTGGTATCAACGAGGTCAAACATTTAAGTCCTTCTCAGCCATTCAGTTTTTTTTTAATTATTGGATAATTTCTTTATTTACATTTCAAATGTTATGCCCTTTCCCGATTCCCCCACCCCCAGAAACCCACATCCCATCTCTTCTTTATTTTTTTCAATTTTTTATTAGATATTTTCTTTATTTACATTTCAAATGCTATCCCGACAGTATCCCAGTATTCCATCTCTTCTATGAGGTTATTTCCCACCCACATACCCCCACACACTTGATTCCTCTATTTAAAATTATGTTTATATCTGTACTCTATCTTTTAATTAGGTTATTTGTCTTTTTGTCTAACTTCTTGATATATAAATATATATATATATATATATATATATATATATATATATAATCATATTCATTATATTAGCTCTATATTGAATAGAGGTTTTGTGAGTAGAATGTTGCTAATTCTCAAAGTAGAAAACAGTTATTAAAAAAACACCAGTATTATGATGACTGGATTTTAATGCCAATATAAGGCAGCACATAGAAAGTAGAATCAAGTTTATCCTAATCTTTAGGATGATGTTTTGTCCTGTTGATGGTGTCCTTTGCCTTATAGAAGCTTTTAATTTTCATGAGGACTCATTTGTTAATTATTGATCTTAGATTGAGAGCCACTGTTGTTCTTTTTTTTTCCAATTTTTTATTAGATATTTTCTTAATTTACATTTCAAATGCTATTCCGAAAGTCCCCTCCCCTCTTCCCCCTCCCTACTCCCCTTTCCACCCACTCCCACTTCTTGGCCCTGGTGTTCCCCTGTATTGGGGCATATAAAGATTGCAGTACCAAGGGGCCTCTCTTCCCAATGATGACCGACTAGGCCATCTTCTGCTACATATGGAGCTAAAGACACGAGTTCTGGGGGTTCTGGTTAGTTCATATTGTTGATCCTCTGTTGTGCTGATCAGGATGTTGTCTCATGTACCAATGTGTCCAAAGCTTTTCGGTTTAGAAAGGCTTTTCTTTTAGGTTTTAGATTTAGTGTATCTTTTTTTATGATGAGGTAATTCATTCATGTAGACTTGCATTTTGTGCAGGAAGATAAATTTGGCTCTATTTGTATTCTTCTTCTACATGCAGATATCCAATAAGACCGACACTATTTCCTGAAGATGCTTTCCCTTTCCTTTTGTATAGCTTCAGCTTCTTTGTAAAAATGAAGTGTCCATAGGTGTGAAGCTTTATTTCAGTGTCTTTGATTCAATTCCATTGATCTTCCTGTTTCTATATAAATACTATGCATATTTTATTACTATTACTCTGTAGTATAGCTTGAAGGTAGAGATGTTGATACTTCTAGAAGTTCTTTTATTTTATACAGTTGTTTTTGGTATCATGGGATTTTTGTTGTACCTATTGAAGTTGAGAATTGTTCTGTTAAGGTTTATAAAGAATTCTGTTGGAATTTTGAAGGGAATCACATTGCATCTGTAGATTGCTTTTGGTAAGATGGCCATTTGGTAAGATGTTAATCCTACTGATCCATGAGCAAGAGAGGTTTTTCCATCTTCTGATATCTTCCTCAATTTTCTTCCTTCAGTCTTCAAGTTTTTGTCATAGAAGTCTTTCAGTAATTTGGTCAGAGTTATATCAAGATATTTTACTTGTGCCTAATGTAAAGGATGCTGTTTCCCTGATTTATTTCTCAAATGGTTTATTCTTTTTTTTTTTTTTTTATAAGGGACTGCTACTGATTTTTTTAGTTGATTTAGTATCCAGTGCTTTGTTAAAGGTATTTGTCTGTTGTGTGAGTTCTCTGGTAGAATTTTTGTTGTCACTTATATATACTATCAAATCATATATGAATATTAGTACTTTGCCTTCTTCTTTTTCTATCTCTATCCCCTTGAACTCCAGTAGTTGTTTTATTCCTCTAGATGAAATTTGAAGTACTATATTGAAGAGATAGGGAGACATTAGACAGCCTTGTCTTGTCACGGATTTTAGTGGAATTGCTTTAATTTTCTTTCCATTTAATTTGATGTTGGGTATTGGCTTTCTGTATATTACTTTTATTTTGTTTAGGCATATTTCCTCATATCCCTGATCTTTCCAAGAATTTTAACATAAATGGGTTATGGATTTTGTTAAGTGCTTTTTCACCATCTAATGAGATGATCATGTATATTTTCTTGCATATTGTATATGGTGGATTATATTGATGAATTTTCATACATTGAATCACTTATGCATCCCTCAGATGAATTCTACTTTACCATGGTGGATGGCTTAGTATTTGTTTGTAAGTATTTTATCAAGTAGTTTTGCATCAATCTTCATAAGGGAAATTGGTCTGAAATTCTTTACTTTGTTGAGTCTTTGTCTGGTTTAGGTGTCAGAGAGACTACGACCTCATCAAATAAATTAGGTAGTCTTCCTTCTGTTTCTACTTTGTGGAATAGTTTGAGGAATGTTAGTATCTTCTTTGAAGGTCTGGTAGAATTCTGCACTAATACATCTGGCCCTTGGCATTTTGGGGTTTGAGATTTTTAATAACTGCTTCTACTTCCTTAAGGGTTATAGAACTATCTAAATCATTTACCTTATATTGATTTAACTTTGGTAAATGATATCTAGCTAGAAAATTATCCTTTCCATTTAATTTTCCAATTTTGTTGTAACTAGGCTTTTGTAGTAGGATCTGATGGATTTTTTGTTGTTGTTGTTGTTCCTCAGTTACTGTTGTAATTTGAACACAACCTTTCTGCCTTTTGTTCTGTTTTCTTTTGTTTTTGTTTTGGAGACAGGGTTTCTCTGTGTAGCCTTGGCTCTCCTGGAACTCACTCTGTAGATAAGGCTGTCCTCGAACTCAGAAATCTGCCTGCCTCTGCCTCCCAAGTCCTAGGATTAAAGGCATGGGCCATCACTGCCCTGCTTGCCTCTCTGCTTTTAATTAGTTTTACTCAGCATTTTTTTATTTTGATGATTTTCTCAAAGCCCCAGCTCTTGGGTTTTTTGGTGTCATTGTAGAGTTCTCATTTCTATTTGATTGATTTCTCTACTCAGTCTTATTTACTGCTGTTTTCTCCTCTGGGATGTGTTTGCTTGACTTTGTTCTAGCGCTATTAGGTGTGCTGTTTGTTTGCTAATATTAGATTTCTCCAATTTCTATTTGAAGTCACTTAGGGCAATGAACTTTTCTCTTAGCATTGTTTTCATTCTGTCATGTAAATTTGGGTATGTTGTGATTTCATTTTCATTGAATTATAAAAAGTCATTTTTATTCCAGTATTTCTACCCTGATCAAGTAATTATTGAGTAGAGAGTTGTTTATTTTCCATTAATATATTGACTTTCTGTAGTTTCTATTGTTGTTCAAGTCCAGCTTTAATACATGGACATCTGATAAGATGCACAGGGTTATTTGAATCTTGTATGTGTTGAGGATGTCTTTGGGACTGAGTATGATGTCAGTTTTTGAGAAGTTTCCATGAAGATCTCAGAAGTATATTCTTTTGTGTATGAGTAAAATATTCCATATATATCTGTTAGCTCCATTTAATTCAAAACATATGTTAGTTTCATTATTTCTATGTTTAGTTTCTGTTTCAATGACCTCTTTGCTGGTAAGAGTGTGGTGCTAAAAAAGACCTACTATTAATATGTACAGTTCAATGTGTAATTTAAGCTTTAGTAATGTTCCTTTTATGATGTGGATGCCTTTGCATTTGGGGCACAGATATTCAAAATTGAGAGTTTTCCTTATATGAAAACTCATCTTGGTGGGATTTTCCTTTTAGGAGTATGTATTTTACTTCTCATCTCTTTTGATTACTTTTGGTTGAAAAATGATTTTATTAGATATTAGTATGGTTAGTCTAGCTTGTTCCTTGTCTGTTTGCTTGGAATACCTTTTTCCAGGCTTTATTATGAGGTATTGTCTATCTTTGTTCCTGAGTTGTGTTTTTATATGCAGTAAAATGATAGGTTGTATTTTTACATGTATTGTTTTAACCTATGCCTTTTTATAGGCAATTTAGGTCCACTGATATTGAGAGATATTAGAGGCAACAGACTGTTAAATATATATTTATGTATATGAGTTAATAAACTATAGCTCTCTTTAGCCACACCAGAAAAGGGCATCAAATCCCATTAAAGATGGTCATGAGCTGCCATGTGGTTGCTGGAAATTGAACTCATGACCCTGGAAGAGCAGTCAGTACTTTTTGTTGTTGTTGTTGTTACTGAGGAGACTTTTTTAAAATTTTAAATGATATCAGTATTTTCTTTTTTAAAAATGATTGGTATTTTCTTTATTTACATGTCAAATGTTATCCCCTTTCCAAGTTTCCCAGAAACCTTCTATTACTTCACCCCTCCTCCTGCTTCTGTGAGGGTATTCTCTACCCACCTACCCACTCCTACCTTCCCACCCTCAAATTTCCCTTAATTGGCGCATCCATCAAGCCTTTACAGGACCAAGGGCTTCCCCTCCAATTGATGCATGACAAGGCCATCCTCTGTTACATGTACAGCTGAAGCTATATGTGTACTCCTTGGTTGGTGGCTTAGTCCTGGGGAGCTCTGGGGGAGGGGTTTGGGGGGAGCTTTGTTGGTAGAACTTCTGGGGGAATCACCATCCCTGAACTCAAACTGTATTACAGAGCATTACAGGCAGGAAGTTCAATAAAATAGAATTGAAGACCCAGAAATAAACTCATACCCACACACCTATGGTTACTTGATCTTTGACAAGGGAGCTAAAACCATCCAGTTGAAAAAACACAGTATTTTCAACAAATGCTGCTGGCTCAACTGGAGGTCAGCATGTAGAATGCACATTGACCCATCTTTATGTCCTTGTACAAAACTCAAGTTCAAGTGGATCAAGGACCGCCACATAAAACAAGATACACTGAAACATATAGAGGAGAAAGTGAAGAAGACCCTCAAATACATGGGTACAGGTGACAATTTCCTGAACAGAAAACCAATGGCTTATGCTCTAAGACTGAGAATCGACAAATGGGACCTCATAAAATTGAAAAGCTTCTGTAAGGCAAAGGACACTGTCAGAGGACAAAACTGCATCCAACAGATTGGGAAAAGATGTTTACCAACGCTATATCTGATAGAGGACTAATTTCCAATATATACAAAGAACTTATGAAGACTCTAGAGAATTAATAAACCTATTAAAATGGGGTACAAGCAGGATGATAGTGGCACACGCCTTAATCCCAGTACTTGGGAGGCAGAGGTAGGCAGATTTCTGAGTTCAAGAACAGCCTGGTCTCCTTAGGAGTTCCAGGAAAGCCAGGGCTATACAGAGAAACCCTGTCTTGAAAAACAAAAACAAAAAACAAACTAAAAACAAACAAAAAATCAATAAAAATGGGGTACAAAGCTAAACAAAAAATTAATTTTAAACTGAGGAATATTGGATGGTCAAGAAGCACCTAAAGAAATGTAAATGAAGAAAATATCTAATAAAAGTTGGAAAAAAAAGAGAAATGTTCAACATCCTTAGTCATAAGGGAAATGCAAGTCAAAAAATATAAAATAATAAACCCTGAGATAAAACCTCACACCAGTAAGAATGGCTACAATCAAAAACTCAGACATCACTTCAGAGAAAAAGGTATAGTAGAAAATATTACAAATAAATGAACCAAAAAAGCAAGAAGGGTTGTCCATTTTTAAATATAGCAATATAGACCTCAAAAGAAACTTGTCAAAAGAGATGGGATAGGACACTGCATAGCATCTAAACAATAATATGACAAGATGATATTACAATTGTAAACATTTCTGGACCAAATATAAGGGTACCTAATTTCATGAAGAAACACTAATAAAGGTAAAATTACATATTGACTCTCATTCTTCCATACAGTTATAGTGGGAAACTTCAATACTCTCCAGTTATTTAGGCAAAACCAAATAATAAACTGGTCGAGTTAAATAACATCACAAATAAAGAAAGGCTGAGCCGATCTTTCCAAAATATTTCACTGAAACAACAACAACAAAGAATAGACCTTCTCCTCAGCAACTCATAATCATTTTTCTATAACTGAGCATATACATGGACATGAAAAAAAAAATCTCAACAGATAAAAGAAACCCCCTGCATCCTATCTGACCAACAGGGATTAAAGATGGATATCAACAACAGAAACAACAGAACATTTACATATTAAGGGAAACTGAACAAGTAACTCACTATTGATAGGTAAAGGCAGAAATTACAAAGGAAATTAAAAAATTAGAACTGACTGTAAAAGAAATATCATATACCCAAACTTATGTGACACAATGAATACAGTTCTAAAATGCAAGTTCATAGTAGTAAGTGCATACTTTAAAAAAATGGAGAAATCTCATATTAGCATTTAGAGACACCCTTGAGAACTCTAGAACAAACAGGTAAAATAATTCTCCAAAAAGGTAGATGACAACAAATATTGAAACACAGGACTGAAATCCACAAGAGAGAAACAAACAACCATAAACACAAAATACAAAAACAATGAAAAGAAGAATAGAATCTTAGACAAAAATCAGTAAAACTGATAAACTGCTAGCCAAATTAAGTAAAACAACAACAGCAACAACAAAACCCCACAGAGAACCTATCCAAAGTAATACATTTATAAAAAAAAAAAAAAGAAAGGAGGACATTAAACAGCTCAAAGGAAATCAAGAAAAATTTTAGCACATACTACAAAAACCTGTACTATATTAACTGGAATGAAGTGATATATATATATATATATATATATATATATATATATATATATATATATATATATATATATATATATATATATATATATCCTACCAAATTTAAATCATGATCAGATAACTAATTTAAACAGATTTGTAATCACTAATGAAATAGAGGCAGTAGTTAAAATCTTTGAAAGCATAGTTTGGCTGGATTTAGTGAAGAATTCTACAAGACCTTCAAAGAATTATCAATGTCAATACTGCTCAAATTATTCCACAAAATGGAAACTAAGGAAACATTACCCTGATAAAGCACACAAATTTTAAAAAAGAAAAAAAAAATATTACAGACCAACATCCCTGAGGTACAAAAATACTTGAACATTAATTACAAAGACAACAGTTAAACAAAAAGGTTATCCATCATAAGATAGTATATTTTATCCCAGTGATTCAGTGGTGGTTCAACATATAATTGATAAATGTAATCAACAATATAACCCAAATGAAAGACAATATAATACAGGAACATTTTATTAAGGTCTTTTTGAAAAAAATCCAATGTCCCTTCACCGTAAAAGTCTGGGAGATATTAGTAATACAAGAGTCTACCTCAACATAGTAAAGATTACATGTGGCCAGCCCACAGCTGACATCAAAATAAATGGAGAAAAACTCACAGTGACTGTTCTAAAATCAGGAACAAAACAGGGTTATCCACTTTCTTCACATATTCTGAGTTCTTAATTGTTTAAATAGAACAATAAGATAATGGAAGGAAGTCAAGGGTAAATAAATAGGAAAAGAATTAAATAAAATAAAAATTATTCATTATAAGATGAAGAGGTTATATACATAAATAATTCTAAAACTTCATCTGGAAATTTCTACAGCTAGTAAATACTTTCAGTAAAGTACTGGAATACAAATAACATACAAATATCAATAGCATTCCTATATACAAATGAAATAAGAAATAAATAGTAGAAATAATCATTTTACAATATCTCTTTAAAAATGACTTCAGATAACTCTAAACAAGAATAGAAAATACTTGTGTAAAACAAATTTTAAAACACCAAATAAATAAGTTAAGCAAGACATCAGAAGATAGAAAGATCTCCCATGTTTATTGATTTGAATGATTAATGTAATATAGTACTATTATTTTTTAAAATGCACAGTTTTATCCAATACAATATACAGATTCAATGAAATCCCTGCAAAATTCTGGAAAATTTTTTAGAGATCTTGAAAGGATAATTTTGAGTATCATATAGGAACACACACACACACACACACACACGAAAACCAGCATAGCCTAAACAGTACTGAATCATGAAAGACTGGTTATATGTTATCAGTATCTCAGATTTCAATTTGTCCAACAAAGCTATCTTTATGAAAACACCATAGTATTGTCATAAAAACAAAAGACATGCATCAATAAAATTAAATTAAAGACCCAGATATAAATCAATTTTTGCAAATAAGCCATAAACATATATTTGGAAAGGCAGCATATTCAGAAAAGTATATTAATGAAACTGGATAGCTGCACGTAGAAAAATGCAAATAGAGCCCTATTTATCATGCTGCACAAAATACAATTACAAGTGGATCAAGGACATCAAGACAATGCCAAGTTGTTCTGTGCCCTGAACCCTGAATCTGAGAGAAGAGAAAACATGGAAGAGAATTAAACCCACTGATATAGGCTAGGAAGTAACCCAATCACAAAAGAACTCACATAAAATGCACTCACTGATAAGTGGATATTAGCCCAGAAACTTAGAATACCCAAGATACAATTTGCGAAACACATGAAACTCAAGAAGAACGAAGATAAAAGTGTGGACACTTCGCCACTTCTTAGAATTAGGAACAAAGCAGACATTGAAGGAGTTACAGAGATCAAGTGTGGAGCTGAGACAAAAGGATGGACCAACCAGAGATTTCTGCAGCCAGGGATCCATTCCATAATCAGCCACCAAACACAGACACTATTGCATATCCCAGCAAGATTTTGCTGAAAGGGCCCAGTTATAACTGTCTTATGTGAGGCTATGCCTGTGCCTGGCAACACAAAGTGGATGCTCACAGTCAGCTATTGGATGGAACACAGGGTACCCAATGGAGAAGCTAGAGAAAGTACCCAAGGAGATGAAGGGATCTCCAACCCAATAGGTAGAAAAACAATATGAACTAACCAGTACCCCCTGAGCTCGTGTCTCTAGCTGCATATGTAGCAGAAGATGGCCTAGTTGGCCATCATTGGGAAGAGAGGCCCCTTGGTCTTGAAAACTTTATATGCCCCAGTACAGGGGAATATCAGGGCCAAGAAGTAGGAGTGCGTGGTTAGGGTAGCAGGGTGGGGGGTGGGGAGGAATAGGGGACTTTCGGGATAGCATTTGAAATGTAAATGAAGAAAATATCTAATAAAAAATGAAAAAAATGTTCATTTCCTTATCTTAATTAAGCTTTAGCAATTTTCATTTATAAAATGGAAGATGGGTTATAATAAATTATGAGAGACTCAACATATCTTTATTCAAATACTTTTAAGAATAAGTAAAAAACACCTAATCAGGACTCTATACTTAATTTAAATAATATTAATTTTCTGTTATGTTAATGCTATTATGGTTATATAAAACATCTTGTCAGTAGCTCATATTGGACTATTCATTATAAATAATGGCTTAGATGTGTCTAAAACTAATTAAGAAGAACTTGGTAATAGATAAATAAGTGACAAAGCATTAATATAAAATAAAAATGACATGAAAGTTTATATTATATTTTATGTTCTAGATATCTTACTTTTTTCAGTTATGGAAGGATAAGAAAACAAGTATTTATATTTTAGTTGTTAGCTAATTAACTAACATTCTTATGCCTTAAAAAATACAAGTTACTCCTAAGTGCATTTTATGAAAAAACATTAAAGTGTTCTTCAGGGAAGATTATCTTTTTCATTTTAATCTCTCATACAAATTTGTGTTTATTAAAAAATCGAAATAAAGCAAAATATGCATGATATGTAGCAGGAAATAGAACACACAATTGAGCTATCCACATTTGTTTCTAAAATGTTCTCCAGTCCATCAGTTGTCAGTGAAAGTGATTTGAATGCTTTTCATTCAAATCAAAACATCAGAGGTCCAAAGCTTAGTGTCTTACAAGTGGCCTGATCTGCCTCAAAACTAATAATGTCTTTTCCTTTTTAAGAGTGTCCTACTAGAATTAAGCCTATATATAGCCAGACACAGGCCATTGCCTTTACAGATGATGCCATGAAGACAAACAAATTAGAAGGTAGAGAAAATCAAAACATGACAGAAAGTTAATTATGTACTTTCTAGGTCTCAACCTTTGGCTTAGGATACTCAGTTAGATGAGTTCATGGAGAAACATAAGGAATGCCTTCTGTAGTTTATCAAACAAGTGGATACAACATTCACCCAGTAATTTCATAATCCACAATTGATCCCCTGAGTCTCACACTTAGACTTAATACTTGCATATTCTGAGAAGGCTGTCGTGGCTTTTGAAAAAGTTTACAGACAGAAAATTAGAGGCTGTTCCATGTATAACTACATTAGCTCTAGTATGTATAACAGAACAGTGTTCTTGATGAAGAAAAAGCCAGCAAAATAGTTACAATGGATGTTGGTGGCAATGGTGTGTGTGTGTGTGTGTGTGTGTGTGTGTGTGTGTGTGTGTGTGTGTGTATGTGTGTGTGTGTTTGTGTGTGTGTGTATGGGTACTCATATGTGCATGTGTGCTTGTGAGTGTGTATAGGTATGGGATCACTTGAAAGTGAACTAATGTGTGTATGCATGTGTGTTTCTGTGAGAGTGTTTTTTAGTATGTGTCATAGGTAAGGGGTTTGTTGAAGGTGGACTGGTGTGTGTGTATGTGTGTGTGTGTGTGTGTGTACCAAGGAATGGCCACACTGCCATATGCTGCCTATAGTAAGGGTTTATTCTAGCTTTTAGAATGATTAAGAACAAACAAATAAACACAATTTGTCTTCAAAATTTAAAGTAAGTCTGGGAAACTTACTGCCTCCTAAATTTTCTCTTTTCTTGGTATACTACTTTTCTCCCCATTGATGGCTTCCTGTGTAAATGATAATTGATGTTTTAAGTCTTTATGCCTCTAGCTCTCAAGCAATTAGTGCCTACTATAAGCACAAAAACTATTGGAAAAAAAGGAAAAACTTTTCTAGATCATTACAAACTTCTAAAAGGCAAATATTAGTACTGGTTACTTAAATTTTAATGGCACATTTTCAAAACTTTTGCTTAATTTGAGTCAATTGTCAGTAAGTGATCATTCTTCTAAAGTCAGAGCAATATTTTTCTAGTTTATCATTATTATTATTATTATTATTATTATTACTTTATTAATTTTCATCCCAAATTTTCACTCATTCTGGTCCCTATCACATGGTTATTTCCCCCATACCCTCTTTCCTTCACCTCTGAGAGGGGTGCCTCCCCACCCTGTCCCCTGTCATCTCCACTCCCTGGCGCATCAAGGTCTCTACAGAACTACGTGCATCCTCTCCCATTGAGGTCATACAAGGTATCCCTCTGCCTCATATGTGCCAGGGGCCTTGGACAATCCCACATATGCTCATTGGTTGGTGACTTGGTCTCTGTGAGCTCCCAGATGTCCAGGTTAGTTGACACTGCTGTTCTTCCTATGCAGTTGCCATAACCTTCCATTACTCCACTCCATCTCCTAACTCTTCTATAAAGATCTCTGACCTCAGTCCAATGGGTGGCTGTATGTATCTGCCTCTGTCTCAGTCAGACTCTAGTAGAACCTCACAGAGAACAGCCTTCCTAGGCTTCTGTCTGCAAGCAAAACATAGCATCTATAATAATGTCAGGGCTTGGTGTCTGCCCATGGGATGGATCCCAAATTGGGCTGGTCACTGGCCATTAGTCCAGTTTCGGTTCCATTTTTTGTCCCTAAAATCTTTTAGACAGTCACAATTTTGGGTTGAAAACTTTTAAGATAGGTTGGTGTCCCCACGCCTCCACTATGTACCTTGTCTAACAACTAAAGGTGATATCTTCAAGTTTCATATCCCCACCCTTTGTCATTTTGTCTATGGTTATCCACATTGAGTCCTGTGAACCTCCACTATCAAAATAGTCATGGGAGGTAAAGGGAGGGATGGAATTGGGTGAGAGAAGGGCGGTGTATGAGAAAGGGAGCAGGATCAAGTATGACAGGAGAGAAGGCCAAAAGGCCAGAGGAAGGAATGGAAATATACAGTTCTGGGTGTGAGGGGTAGGGGGTTAAGAGAAATTTCTAGTTTCTTTTTTATCTTTTATTTGACCTCAAGGATAGGTATATTTGATAATTTCAGTATACCAAAAGCTAGATGACAGAGTTTGTATCATAGAAGAGATGTCAATGAAAGATCATCAAAGCTTCTTAAGACTTGCATTGGGTTTAATTTTTGTCTTCTCATAGACACGAAAAATGATGGTGCAAAGAATCAGGCATAGGTCTTCTTTGTGTTGCTAAGTTTTCTTTTAAAGGAAAAAAAAAGTGATGGAGCACCTGTAATAAGCATCCGTCTAAGAGCAAAGGAGTGGCAAAGCAGATCATGCCAATGTGTGTGATAATAAGCCTCCTGAAACGCTATCCTTGACTTCGAGTAGAGCAACAAGGCAGTTAATATCTCCTTCTCAGCATGGGATTATTGCTAACTCTTTCCTGCTTGTTAGTTTTCCTCCAATAGGCTAAAATATGCAAATAGTGTTTTTAATTGTTCATGAGAACTCATTAAATTCCCATCTTATGATGAGATTTCATTCTTTTAGTCAGCAAATATCTGGAACCTAATAGAAAAATAAAAGGACACTGAGCATGGAGCTTGGTTTGCTTTTATTACTGAACAGGAAGGAAACTTTAAATGAATGTAATTGCAGAATTTAATTTAGCAAACCATATTTCTTTTTCATCTACTTAGAAGTTAAAGTGGTTTCTTAAACCAAAGATAAAGCATCTAAACTCTACTATGTTGTACTCATTGAGAATTCTGAGTTTGCAAAGTACCAGATATGAATCGGCATAATAATAATATTCTTTCTTCTTCTTAGGAACAAATGTTAACTTATAAATCCTTAGTTGAAATATGGGCCGAATGCATAACAGTGCAATTTACTAAACTGATGAAGTGTAGATTAAATGGCATATTTTGTTTCAGTCACATATCAACCCATAAAGTATATACTTTTGCCAAAACAAAGTACTGAATTTTATTCAGTAAGATTTCTTTTATATGATCATGAAGAAGTTGATCATAATACTAATTAATCAGATCATCTGTTTTATCTTCCCTAACCATATGACTACAGTCAGTACAAAAAACCTTAGTAAACAAACAAACAAACAAACAAACAATCTTTAGTCAAGTACAAACAAAATGGGTGGTATTTACGAAAGTATGGCTAATGATTGATTGGTTTATGGAGAACAAAAATAAAAGTCTTTCTTTAAAGCCAAGGCTGAAAAGAACTTTAGTTTGAGTCTAATTTATAAAATAGTATATATTAATGCACAATCTTAGTTGCCTTTCTATTGTGATAAAACATTAAGACCAAGGCAGTGTATAAAATATTGTCTTAAATCTTACTTACAATACCAGAGGTTAGGTTAGTGTCTACAATGGCAAAGCAAAGAAACAACTGAGAATTCATATCATATTCCACAAAAATGTGTGTGTGTGTGTGTGAGAGAGACAGACAGACAGACAGACAGACAGACAGACAGCACTCTAAGTGGGAATCTCTAAATTCTTAAAATCACAAACTCCCAAGTAACACCCCCCCTTAACAAAAGCACACCTCTTAATCATTCACAACAAATTAACATAAAATACTCAAGCATATGTTACTATAGGCACCATTATCACACATACCAGCATATGTACTTAGAATTGTCATAATTTGACTTTAGTGGAACTAACAATGACCTTCAGTGTCATGTACTGAGAGTCCAAAGTGAATAGAAAAATGCTATTTTTTTCTAGTTTAGGCAAATATGTGTATGATTGATAACTGAGCCCAAATATTACAAAGAACAGGGTAACATACAACTTATATCTAATATTGAAGAGGAAGATTATCATAAAATAGAAGGATGAACTTTCTTCTATGCTAATATGAACTTATGTTTATATATCTATGAATCATTTATCTGTCTATCTATCTATCTATCTATCTATCTATCTATCTATCTATTTATCTATCTATCTTTCTATCTATCTATCTATCATCTATTTATCTACCATCTCATTACATCATGCCCAAGCGACATTTATTTCTTTGTTGATACAGTATGGTTGTGTATTTATTTTCTTCTTTTTCCTTCTCCCCTACAGTTTTGATTGCTTCTTTTTTTCTTGAAAAAAAAAACAAAAAACAAAACAGGTTTACTTTCTTTTGCAAATAGTGTAAAGTTTTTATTTCAAAGGCAAGAAAAAGTCCAGTAGTTATAGCTATTATTCTCAACTGATTTTTACATGTGGAGGCATCTTTTTATGACCAAATGTATTCCTTTGTATTGTACCTCTGGAGGTTTTCTTTATCTGTAGCTATTGTGTTACAAACACCTTAACTTGTGGAGGCAGTCTCCATGTGTATGTACCTCCCCAACATTTACACCTTTTGATATGTCCTCTCTGTGTAGCTATTGTCTGTAGCTGTAGAGGCTTCTGTTTGTAACCATTGCCTGTCCCCCAGCATCTTTGTATGTGGAGGTATTTTCTATCTCTAGCTACTGTTTTTCCCTGTATTTTCTCATGTGGAAACATCCTCTTGGTAGCTATGGTCCTCCCTACAACATGTATGTGTCTGTAGCTATTGTCCTGTCACTTGCACCTTTTGCGGCATCCTCTCTGTATAGTCATTGTCTTCCCTAACAGCTGCTCCTGTGGAGTTATATTCTGTCTCTAGCTACCATAGTCCCACAGCCTTTACCTGTGGAAATGTTCTCTATTTGTACCCATTGTGCCCCCCCAATACTTGTACCTTTGACTTTTCCAATACTCCTAATTTATTGTGGACTATTGCAAAACTTATATACAAGGATGATTAAGTAGGTGTAAAGTGTCCTTTTCTCTAAGAATCACAAGGTTTCTATCTTTTAATAATGGCCTACTCTTACTCTTTATCTTGGTGAAAGAATACATTTACAGCATAAAGATATTTTCTCAATGAATCTCATCACTTTCTATGACAGTCCTATCTTCCTTTTTATGTGCTCAGCCAGGTGCCTTAGGTCTACAGCTCCCCTTCTTTAAGGCCTCTATTAGCTAAGGGCCCTTTAGAGGAACAGATTCAAAGACTGATTTAATGAGTGAACACACACACACACACACACACACACACACACACACACACACAAGCACACACATACACACACACACATGCATACATGTATGTTTATGTATATGTATATGTATATATTACTTTGACATGGCAACAATCTCATGTGAGAGGCTGAGAGCTCACTCAACATTGCTGAGTACCTTAGCAGTACCATTGAGGCACAGAAGACATGGAAGTTCATTGAAGGGCAAATGGTCCTAAGCTACTGATGGAAGCCTGAAAGTGCTGCTTCTGGTATCAGTGAAGATATCAGCAGCAGCCGTAATAAGTTAAACAAAGTCAGCCATAAGAGGAGAGGCCAAAGGCATAGGAGCAAGGAGTGTTCTTTCTGTTGTACCCTTTCTATGCGGTCTGCTACCAGTAGGCTTTGCCCATATCAGGGTTAGATCTTTCTGCAAAGACTATCCAATCAACAGAGAACTTCACTGTAGGGTTTCTACTTCTATGATTCTAATTTGTGACTAGTCAACATTAAACACTTATAAGATCTACTGTGAAATTTCCTGTAGGTAGAGTCTTTTTTTGTTTGTAGGTTTTAACATTGTGGCAGTTGTTCTAACATATCATATTTACATTTATTTTATTTATTATGTTTCTTTTATCAAATCTTTTAAACTACTTATTATTTTCTTTAAAAATCATTATTATTTTGAGTGTATAGAAGATTTTATAAAATCATATGTTAAACCAAGGCTGCATGGGGTACATTAAGTATTTAGTGACTTTAACTGGGCTTATCTATCTTAGAACCCAGTTATTTGGCCTCTGCACAGGATTTCTATCACTTCCATGCTGTTAGTTCAGATTATTTTTTAAGTAGCTCATTTAAGTTTCTATAGTGTTAAGTGCTATGTTGCTTTATTATACTACATTCAAAGCTTTCCAAAGGTATAAATAAGTGTGAGTAGACTAGTCTAGAGAAGATACTAGTTTCTAAGATTTGGGCCAGCCCTAATCATAAGTGTATATTTGTGAGAAACATAAAACTTTTTACATTCATTGAATTTAGATTAATTTATTATACAACACCATGTAAAAATATAAATGGCTAATGTGAAATAGCTACATGAACATTCCCCTTATAGTGCTTGTTATAGGTCACTACACAACTAAATTTAGAAAATAAATGCACAATGAGATATAAAAAATAAAACTACATAAGTGTTTTTGGCAACAAGCTTTTGAGTATTTACTGGGTAGGATGGGAATGTGGTATTTATTAATATTTCAGTAGTGTAGAACCATAAAACCACAGTGCAAATAAAGCAGTATAGTCTGCAGATGAATTAAAAAACCAACAAGAATAGAATTGAAAAAGTAATACTCGGGGAAATTAATTCTAAAGGCATAAAATAGCCAAGGACTTTTCAAACCTTCTTTGCACTATTTCAATGAATATAAATTCACTGATTTTGTTCTACATATATATGAAGTATACATATTTTGTATTAACTTCCTTTGTTTCTGTGACAAAATACCCAGAAAAAAAAGTAGTTGAAAGGATAAACTTCAGGGAGGTATACTCCAGCATGTTTGGAAAGGCACAACACTAAGGGTATTAAGTTAGCCCTACACTTAGGGAGCAAGGAAAGAATAGGAAGTTTGCCTAGGCCATTTTCACTCAAATCCCAGTAGTTACTCAGTAGAGGATGGTTCTATTTGCATGAATTTGTCAGTGTTCTGTTCTTTCTGTTATTGAAATCCACCTTTATTCTGTTCCAGTCTGAGAGGATACAGGAGTTTATTTCAGTTTTCTTGTCTCTGATGAGAATTGTTTCATGACCTTGTATGGGGTCAATTTTGAAGACTGGTCTATAAAACAATGAGAGAAGGATATATTCTTTTGTGTGTGGGTGAAAATTTCTGTAGATATCTATGACTTACTTTTCTGAGATTCGTTTTTTGTTGTTGTTGTTTGTTTGTTTGTTTGTTTGTTCTACATGGTCCACACATAAGTAAAAGTAAAATATATAAATCTCTGAGTTATGTGTGAGGTTCAATGTGTAGTTTAAACTTTAATAATGTTCCTTTTACAAATGAGGGTACCCTTGGATTTTAGGCATAGATGTTAAAAATTAAAACAATATCTTGGTGGATTTTTCCTATAAGAGTATGAAATGTCCTTCCCCATATCTTGTGATTAATTTTGGTTTATAGTCTATTTTGTTAGATTGTAGAATTGCTATACCAGCTTACTTCTTGGGTACATTTACTTAGATTTTTTTTCCTGCCCATTACTCCATGGTAATGCCTATCTTTGATATTAACATATGCTTCTTGAATGCACCAAAAGTATGAATTGTATTTTAGCATCCATTCCATTAGTCTGTGTCTTTTTATTGGGAAAGTGAATCTATTGATATTGAGAAATATCAATATCCAAAACGTGTTAATCCCTGTTACTTTGATGTCATAGTTATCAGTGAGTGAGTGTGTGTATTTCCCTTCTTTCTTTTGATTTTGCTAATGTGAGATTTTTTATTTATTTTATTTGTAGTCATAGGCATAAATAATCTCTTTAGTTAGAGTTTTTCTTCAAGTACCTTCTGTAGGGCTGTATTTCTGGGTAGATAATTGTTAGAATTTGAGTTTCTAATGGAATATCTTCTTTCAGTATCAATGGTGATTTATTGGTATAATGCTGTAAGCTGACATCTTTGGTCTCTTGCACTTTGCATGTTATCTGTTCAGTCTTTTGGGCTTTTAGGATCTCAACTGAGAAGTCAAATATTATTCTAATGTCTGTTTTTACATGGTTCTTGAATTTTTTCTATAATTTTGTTAAAAATACTTTCTGGGAAATTGAGATGGAATTCTCCATTTTCTATCTCTCTATCTATCTATCTATCTATGTATTTATTTATTTATTATTGTTATTATTATTAATAATAATTCTGGTTTGGTCTTTACGTAGTGCACCAAATTTTCTGAATGTTTTGCAACAGAAATTTTTAAGTTAATATTTTCTTTGATGAATGTATCTGTTTCTTCTGCTGATTGTCAAGGACTGAGATTTTATCTTTCATCTCTGTATCCTGTTGGTGATGCTTGCATTTCTAGGCCTTTTTCTGTTACCAAGATGTTCCATTTCTGTAATTCCTTCAGTTGTGTTATTTATCTTTTTATTGCTTTTATTTTTATTTTCATATCTTGATTATTTGCATGCATTTTCTTTAGCAGTTTTTTTTTTTTTAACCTGGCTGTCTTTGAGAGATTTATTCATTTCCTCATATACTGTGCTTGTGTTTTCTTGGTTTTCTTCAAGGGGTTTATTCAATTCCTCCTTAATTAACTCTATTATCTTCCAAACATTGGTTTTAAGGTCAGTTTCTCATGACACAGCTGTTTTGGGAATATACAGAGCTTGTTGTATTAGCATAGCTGGGCTCTGGTGGTATACATAATTCTTAGTCTTCAGAGAAATACAAGTCTAAACTATTTTGAAATTCCATCTTTTATGTGTCAGAATTGATAACAACAAAAACACAAGTGACAGCTCATGCTCGCAAGGAGGTGGAGAAATTCGAGCACTCCTATATTGCTGGTAGTAGTGAAAACCTTTATACCCACTTTGAAAATCAATAAGGAGGTATCTCAGAATATTGAAAATTGATTTACATGAAGATCTAGCTATAGTGCTCCTAGGAATATACCGAAAAATCACTTTACCTTACAAAAAGTATGTTTTTATTCATGATAGGTTGAAAAATGAACACAGGAAATGAAGTACATTTACACAAAGGATGAGGTTTTTTTTTTTTTTTTTGGTTGTTAAAAAATGACACAAAAAATTTTTGGACAAATTGATAGAAATATAAAATGACATGCTGAACGAGGTAAACCAAATCCAGAAAGGCAAACATGGTATGTATATTAACTGTAAACTAAAGAATAACCGTGCTATGATCCATAGACTGGGAGAGGCTAAGTAACAAGAGAGGCTTAAGGGGGAACAAAAGTTTCTCCCTGGTAAGTGAGATTAAACA
>LR754148.1:64218-85915 GCA_902729485.2 Mus minutoides | reverse complement strand
TACAAAGAGCCTGGGGTGGGTAAGGAAATATACAAAGAGCCTGGGGTGGGTAAAGGAAATATACAAAGAGCCTGGGGTGGGTAAAGGAAATATACAAAGAGCCTGGGGTGGATAAGGAAATATACAAAGAGCCTGGGGTGGGTAAAGGAAATATACAAAGAGCCTGGGGTGGATAAGGAAATCAATCACTGTTTCCTGTGTGTTACCTTCAGGGCTTTTGTCTGGTTTCAGTGTGTCTTCAACAGAATCAGAAACACAGCTGAATTCCCAGTCAAAATCAGATAACGCACAGGCAATGAGACTCTGTGTCTTGTCTCTCCAAAGATAAAAAAAATTGAATTATCACAGGGCTAAATTTTTTGGACCCATTCTACGTTTTTTCAGTTTTTAAGATGTTTTTTCTGTGTTTCATAGACATTTATAGACTTAATAGTATGATATGCAGAAACAAAAACAATATTTCAACAATATTAATAAATGAGCAAATTTCTCCCAGTTCTTCTTAAATTGAAAGTAGTTCTATATACCTTCTGATCTGTATTTCCATCCTCCCTATTCTCTTGAATATTGCTAATGGTATGTACTTGACCATGGCTACATGCACTTGACTATATGTGAGTAGACCTGTACTATATATACTTTAAACCGTACATATAAAACTTTACTTCAGCCCCAATTTGTTCCCAGCACTGCAAAATGCATAAATATATGCTCTTAATTACAGCTGGCCTCACAACATGGCCTTTGAAAAACTTTTTTTTCTGGTTGGGTTGTGTGTGTCTGTGTGTTTTGTTTGTTTATTTTGTTTTGTTTTGTTTTTGTAGTACTAGGTATAAAACTATTGTATTAAGGGCCTTTCATTTAAATAGCCTGGTTCTTTATAATTATGGTTTTATGAAGTATATACAGAATTTTCATCTAGACAGCTTACAAAACTACATGCTTAATGTTATATTATCAACTATAATAAACATTAGTAAGATAATCAAGAGACTACTTTATTTTTTAACATCAGAGTAGAAGCTTGATATTGAATTTAAGTGATTTCTTTAAAATAGTCACGAAGTGCAGCACATTAACTATGGCCTCTAGCTTTGTTACAATGCTGCCAGGAGATCCCTGTAGGAAGGATCAATAATTTCATAGGACCCTAAGAGCCAGACGGAGCCCGTTCACAGCATGGCTAATAAAGCTTGTCTTCCTGGGTGGCTCCCATCCCCATCTTTCTCTGCAAAAGAATGCCAATGCTTAAATATGGGTAATGTGGCTTCCTCTCATTTTCTTTATCATTAAAGAGTAGAGCTTGTGTCCTCAGATTGTTCTCCATAAAAAGAAGTACAAAGTCTTTGAGATAGATCTCCTGTGGTACAACTGCTCTCTCTAAATTTTTTTAAAGCATAATATTTAGGTAATAAAATATAATACAAAATTTAGATGACAGTAGTGTCCCCTGATGAACTAGGTCATACCTAGAAGAAAGCAAAGCAATTTAGCAGAGATGCATGACAGTTATTACTGAGGCTACAGCTTCACCAATGCTTGTATTAAATAGCATTCTAAAATGTTCTTCTAAATAGTTTTTTAAAAGCAATTCATAAATTACTGCAGTGGAAAGATATCTAGAATATACTTAATAGGATGAAATGAAAGCAAACTTTCCAAATATTATGCAAATAAGCATAAAATCTCAGATAACAAAAAAATCACACATGAATGTAAAAAGTGGTATTTTAAAACTCAAGTTCAAGATGATGCATTTTATAAAGAATTGTAGAACTCCAAATTAATTTTAGTCATATAATAATAATGTGTTTTGTTAATGTGGTCTGTTGTCCTAATCAGGACTAATGTCAAGCACCTGTAATCCCAGCACTAGAGAGACAAAGCCAGGAGAATCAGGAGTTTAACGTCAACATTTGTTATAATAGTGAGTTCTATTTCAGCCTAGGCTACATGAGATCTTGTCTCAAAAAATAAAATTGCTTTCAGCTAAAATTATTGTTTGCTATACAAACATGGTGGTATATGCCTATAATCTCAGGAATCAGGTGGCTGAAGCAAAAGTATTGTAAGTTTGACCAGCTTGGACTATACAATACCTTCCTTCTCTTGTCCTCTTGTGTTGGCTCACGACTGAGTCAAAGAATCAGAATGAAACTTCACTCCGGCCTAAGAAACACAGTCTGGTCTTAACAGAGACACATCAATATAGCACTTGGACTGTGAGTTCTCTACCCACACACTATTTTACCATTTTAATGGCACTCAGTTTCCACATGTTTTTATTCCCAGTAGAGGTGGTGCCTACTTCTCTGTTGAAGGGGTGCCCTTAGCAGTTGCCAGTTTACCTGCATTCAGAGACTTAAAAGTGTCTTGGAGATTCCATTCTCCAAGAAGCAGTTCTTTGATCTATGAATGTGAGTGTAAGAATATACCACCTCCCTTGCTGTTTTTCATCAGGGATCAAACTGAAGAAATACCTGTTCGGTTCTCCAAGCTCTTCTGTAGGACTGAGTCCATGTAACTAGCTATAGGACTATGGCAAGTATATTCGTGCTTAGCCTCTATCCTGTCTCCATTCTCATTGGTTTAGTTTGGAGACATTGCCTTAGAAATCACTTTCACAGACACTTACCTATGGGTCTATTCCTTAAGACAGAATTTCACTGTATACTCTTATAATTCCCTTGTGGTCTTCCAGACCACACACCTGGGAGAAATGTATCATCACTATGAAACAGGATATAAATTGATTTTTGGTCTTTATAGTAGATGCCCAGATTGCTCATTTAGGACTAAGAAACTCATTCTGTAGCTGCAGGAAGTTTGCATCCATTTCTATGAACTGCCATGATCCAAAGGCCAGTCCTGAGGCATGGCTAGTCACTGTGGGAGTTCAAATGCAGACTCTCTCATCTTTAGTTAGAATAACTGTGAAACACTGTGCTCACTCCAGCATGCTCTGGATTATCAGCTTAAGAGCTGATACAGTTTAAAGTAATCCATTTCCTTTCAATCTCATCATGTGTTCCTTAGAGCCAAAGAGATGTTCTCAGGGGCCTTTCCCCATCAATCCTAGTGAATAATGCTCTATTCTAGAGTCTTCAGTATTCTGAGGTCTTCTTCAACCCAGAAAGGCAACTCAGAGCCCTGAGGAGAGAGGTTTAAAGATTCCTGGAAAGAGTAACATGGCTTGGCCAAGGTCCCACTTCTTTTAGGGACTGACCCAAACTACCTCAGTTTGAATCTAGACTCCTTTCTTTTGAACATAAATGTCCAAAATACATGGTTAGACTTAATTTTCAAAGAGCTGCAGTAAGTTGATTTCAGCTTTTAAAGTTTTAATAGTATTTTAAATATTTTATATAATATTGTGCCCCACTCCATACATACCCTCTGAAGAGTAACAGCCTACAGCAGGATAAGTGACCACTGTCCATTGTCATACAAACTAGGCATGTTGTTCTGCAAGATGCCACCTATCTGACAATGTCTTTGGGTCTTTTCAGAAATGCAAGAAAACCGTGTGTTTTAGTCTTAGTTGGGTGACGACAGCTGTCCTTGAACCCATTTATTCATGACACAACAACTTCTCCTTCCCTACTTCCTCAAAGGGCTGTAAGCTCCGGCTGCACTCTCCCCACCAGGGCTGAAACACTTTACTTCAGATCCCACTACTCCATTCTTCTCTAACGACATCTGTCTGCGGACAGATTCAAATCTCAATGCCCACTTTTACTTTTTATTTTATATTTGTTCTGTAATGAAACCCATCCTTCTCTCTACCTTTCTACAATAATGCTCTAAGACTGTCGCCACTCATCAAGGCCTGCCATACTTGAATGATGGAATAGGTTTTCCCCTAAAGAGCTGTAACCTCCTGCAGAAGGCCTTCCTGCGTTCCAGCCACGGACCAAGGACTCTCGCCCGTGTGGGAATCACCCAGCATCCCCTCTCTCCCTGACCTTTTCTCCCTTCTGCCCTGGGGCTGACCAAGCTGCTCCCAGAGTCTCCATTTTGTTCTCAGCTCTTCTGAGGTGTCCAGTGGTGTCTGGGATGCCCTAGACTGAGAACCTGTTATCTTTGGCCTCCGTGAGACCAAAGGACTGCCCCCTTGTCCACCCCCTCTGGTGAGGTTCCGTGGCTTCCCACAGCCAGACACCCACCCAGGGCTGTGTGGAAAGTTTTATGCAACAGCCTTAACACTGAGACACACCTCCAAATTCATATCACTCATTTGTTTTTCGTTCTAGTGAAACCAATCCTTCTTCAGTATGGTAGACCATTCTGATATTTTTTCCCCACCAAGAACACTTTTCTTTATTTGCTGTCACCAAGACTAAATCAGATCAGTCGGCAGTCAATACTGAGAAACATATTTACTATGGCACAGTGTACTGTCACAAGAAGTTTCTGTGATTTAGGAAATATCCATCATTAAGAAATGATCATATTTACCTTTTAGCAGATGCCTTAGAGATAGAAGCTGACTGAGAACTTTCGGGAACTGTCCAGGCAAGTTTCCTGCCTGCTACAATGAATGGGCACACACACACACACACACACACACACACACACACACACTTACATACACCATAGATACACATATACCATACACACATACACACACTACACTTTCACACACACCCACATCCCCCATACACCACACACACACACACATACACACACACTACACAGACACAGACACACCTACAAACCCAAATATACACACACACACACACACACACACACACGTGTTGGGCGCTGGGCATGGGGGAATAAAGGAAGTGGGAGAAAACCTGAGTTCCGCCAGAGTTCTGGTGCTCTGGGTGGGTGGACGCAGGAGACTACCGCATGCTTTCCACCAGCCCTGGGTGGGTGTCTGGCTGTGGGAAGCCACGGAACCTCACCAGAGGGGGTGGACAAGGGGGCAGTCCTTTGGTCTCACGGAGGCCAAAGATAACAGGTTCTCAGTCTAGGGCATCCCAGACACCACTGGACACCTCAGAAGAGCTGAGAACAAAATGGGGACCCTGGGAGCAGCTCGGTCAGCCCCAGGGCAGAAGGGAGAAAAGGTCAGGGAGAGAGGGGATGCTGGGTGATTCCCACACGGGCGAGAGTCCTTGGTCCGTGGCTGGAACGCAGGAAGGCCTCCTGCGGGAGGTTAGATACAGCTCTTTAGGGGAAAACCTATTCCATCATTCAAGTATGGCAGGCCTTGATGAGTGGCGACAGTCTTAGAGCATTATTGTAGAAAGGCAGAGACAAAGAGAGAAGGTAGAAAGAGGGAGACTGGCCATGGCCATGTGGAGAAAAGGGGGAAGGGAGGGAGAAGAGGACTAGAGATGAGAGTAAGAAAGGTGAGAGCTTAAAGAGAGTGAGGAGGGGCCAAGTAGCCCCCTTTATAGTGGATTGGGCTATCTTGTAGTTGCAGGGTAGCTGTGGGGAGGAGCATAGTTAGGTAACTGTGGGGTTGGAGTCTAATCAGAATGCCCAAAGCTTGGGACATTGTCTGTGTGACTTATAGTCACAGAATTATGGAGTTGAGGGCTGTGGGGGCGGTAACTTTTACAGGAGCCAGGGGTCCAGGAGACATGATAGAGCACCTTCTGTCCCATGTAGGTGGACCTTTGCTTGACTGGAGACCAGGCTGTCTGTGCGCAGCCCACTGCCCCCCCCTATATATATATATATATATATATATATATATATATATATATATACCACACACACTCACACATACCACATACAACCACACCACACCACATGCACACATACCACACACACACACAATCACACACACACAAATACACACACAAACATATAGATACAGCATACACACACATCACACATACACACATACTACACACACATATACACACAAATATATATATATATATATATACTCACACCACACATGCACCACATACACAACCACAGCACACAACACATACACACACACCACAAACACACACATGCACACACACAGGAGTATCTCTGACCTTCTATCCTCCGATCCTTTTACCATCTCAGGTTAACCTGTGTCAACTTGTAAGCATAAAGGAATTAAGAAAAAGATGCTCATTTGGTAGTGCCCAACTGGGCAGTGGTTGTGAATATGTATAGGACTACCTGTGTGGCTCCTCTAGGGGTGACATAGTATCAATACAAAGGAAGTCATAATTCTTTGGCATAGGAAACCTTAGAAGGTAGTAAGTTCTGAAGATTTCTTAGTAACATTCACAATTAGGCCAACAATGTTTTGTTGATATTTGTTAAATAGATTCCATGTGTACTGTTAGGAGAGGAGAAGCAGCAAGAGAGATAAATGAAGGAAGAATACAGTGAGCCTGAGAAGGGCCAAACCTGCTGTTGTCTGTTTTCTCCTGTTTTCTCAGCTTTTTGGTCCATGATGACTGTTTCCTTAAGTTTAAGAATATAATAATGAGCCAGATGTGATGTTGCAAGCTTTTCATCCCAGACCTCAGGGTGCAAAGGCAGATAGATCTCAGTGAGTTTCAGTACAGCCAGTTAAAGGACAGCCAAGGCTACACAGAGAAACCCTGTTTCAAAAAATGAATAATACTAATACTAATACCAATAGTGACAATGACAACAAAGAGAACACTAATGCTCTGCCACTGCCCAATATGATATGACTTCTTCTTCCCGAATCCACCAGTAGCAACAAAGGGGTCAGCAGTGACAGCAGGGCACCCTAAGCCTGTCTCCCATCCATGCCTGACTATTCTCAGGTCCATTCTTGTATAGAGCTAGTGCAGACATTTGTAGCTGCTATGAGTTTATGGAACCGTGTCCTGTCGTGCCTCTAGGATGGCTTTTTTTCTCTTATGTTTGTTCTGCTCCCTCTTCTGTGATGTTTCCTGACCTTGCAGAGAATCATCTAAAAGTCTTGTTTAGGACTGAGCACTCTACTGCCTCGTATTCATTGAACACCAAGAGACTGTCCTCATTGCTGTTTATTGGAGAGAGGTTCCTCTGATTAAGTGTTGGGGTATACAGTTAAAAACCATAAATATTTAGAAGGCAATTTGATATGACATTAACTTAGCTAAAGGACAGTATTAAGCTCCTCAATCCTAGGGGCTATTATTTCTTTTCCATGGGTCTTCGAAAATACCAGGCATGTGGATTAGGCTTCACATCAAATATATATACACATACACATACAAATACACACACACACACACACACACACACACACATAATTTATATATATTCCTCTCTATCTGTGTATGTGTCTGTGTGTGTATATGTGTGTGTGTGAATTTATTTAATCCTCAAGCTAACTAGATAAAATAGTTATGACACCCATTTTAGAGACAAAAGAAATGGAGTTACTTGCCATATAGTGCCTTTGGCTGGGATTCCCATAGCTGTCTGCAGATGCTGGGGCTTCGCATAGAAGGAAGAACTGCTTGGGGAGCATGGAAAGATTTGAGTGGAAAAGATGTAAAAATCTGTGGAAGTCTCTCTTAATAAACAGCAATGAGGGCAGTTTCTTGATACTCAATGAGCTGAGAATACATGACAGAGTATTTAGTCCTAAACATGTCTTTTAGACCATTTTCTCCAAGGTCAGAAAACATCACAGAAGAGAGAGAATAACGAATATAAGGGGAAAAAGCCATCTTGTAGGCAATAAATAATAATAGTGATAGTGGTTGGCAACCTAAAGACAAAACATGGCTTTGAGCCCTTTAGTAACTTCCCACTTCGTATAGACACAGAGATTGGGTAAGCTGACATCAGTCACATCTTAAGTGGGAGAGGCATAATTCGAGTGGGTTTGTCCCAGATGCCAATAAATTATTTTTTTAGGTTTCAGTGGTCTGATAATCATCATACTGGTGACTTGTAGACTTGGATTCTGAATCTCAACCTTTTGCTTCATGGCAAGAAGAGCCAGTTCAGCAATGGCTACGATGTCTGAAAGGCCTGAGGCATTCAGAGCTGAAATGCAGAAGTACCAAGTGGGCTAAAGTTGTGTTAAAGTTTACTGTGCTTACAAGATCTATAAGACAAAAATGCCTCTTACCTATAAACATCACTTGCTCAAGGACAGATAACTTCCCGGAATTCTAGGGCCTGTTGTTCATGTTTTTGCTTGGTTGCCCCAACGGCACAGGGTGTACTTTATCCCACTTAGGTGGGAGGTATGGAGGCAGAAAATACATCAGATACATGCTTGTCTCAATTCGATAAAGGCAGGAAGTACATGAGTAACTTAATTCATGGCCATTCTCTGGGAATCCTGGGTATAACATATTCAGCTCATCGTCTTAGCCAGTATTTAATAAAGTATGCTGTAAATTTGCCTTAAAAATTGTAGAATGGTCTTATTCTCATCCATTGGGAATACTACAAGCTCCATCCTATGTTTGAAAAATAAAAATATACTGGACCAGCCATGTGTACCTCTCTAGAAATTGGCTTTTATGCTCTTGAAAATGTCTGGTTATTGCCTGAACATCCAGTTGGTATTGTCCTTTACCAGTTGTGCTATATAGAACAAGAGGTGGAAATACAAGCAATCTATAATCAATGGCATATTATAGACTCAAAAATCCATGCTAGGGTGGGTTTTAGTATTTGCCTGATTCAGGCACTGTCAGCAGATGCTCTACAGCCCATGTTTCAGAATTATTCAATGATGAATGCATTCTTCAGGAAGATTTAAACATGTAGAAACGAGTGCTAAGTTCTGGCTACTCTAACTCAGTAAGTCGGTCTTTGGTAGAGTCTAAGCATGAATGGTACTTTAAGGAATGCTTTAGTTGTCTTTGGATGGTGGAAAAGAAGCAAATCACTACTTTAACATTTGACAAATCTAAAGTAAATATCATATATTGACCCTGTTCTTCATGTACTAACGCTTCAATTACAACACTGCAAAGGTCCCTTTCTCTTTGCACACCTATGCCATTTGTTTAGTAAGCAAAAATACTATACTGGCTAGTTTTACATCAACTTGACACAGGTAGAGTCATCTGAGAAGAAGGAACCATTGAGAAAAATGCCTCCATAAGATTGGGCTGTGTAAGGCAAGCCTGTAGACCATGGGTTGGTCCCACCTTTGGACTTATAGTTCTAGGTTCTCTAAAAAAGCAGGCTGAGCAAGCCATAAAGAACAACCCAATAAGAAGTACTTCTCCATGGCCTCTGTATCAGCTCCTGCCTCCAGGTTCCTGCCCTGTTTGAGTTCCCATCTTAATTTATTATGATGAAGAATTGTGCTATGGGAGATATAGAAGGGGAAGCAAAATTAGCCCTTTTCAATCCTAAGTTACTTTGGCCATGGTGTTCCATTGCAGCAATATTAATACTAAGTAGGATAGCCATATGATCCAATTTCTTCCTCAAACACACTGCTGAGAAGGAAAATAGATGGGGAATATATTAGCCTGTGGTACAGATAGTTCAGTAATGACGGGTTATGAACAAAAATGTCCAAAGATCCAGTAGTTGCTCAGTTTGCAGTGTTAGGTCTCAGCTGGTCTTTAGTATATACTGTAATCTTGAAGAAGTTGCCTCTAATGCTAGTGATGGAATTAACTTGCTTGCCAAAGTTGGGGACATTAATCTCCATCCTCTTCATAATTCTCATAAAAATTAAGCAGTTACATCATGATGCAGAGACTAAATAAGGGATGGGCCTACAGACCCAAGTACATCCTATCATGCAGGTTCTTTCCCTTCGCCCTGACATATGCTGGAACACTTAGAAAAACCAGCGTTTGAAATGCTAGTAAGACAAGTTTGTATCAATGTCTCTCCTTCATTTCTGACCATTCTGGTCTGTAGAATAGGGTGTCTTGCAGCATCCCTGCCTGCCATACAGAGGGAAAAAGAAAGTCAGTTATTAATTACTGTTCATGTACTATTACTTGACTGTCTAAAGATTTGGTTAGTGTAGAGGGTAGAGCTGTTGGCAGTGTTCTAAAGCTTTGCTTTTTTTGTAAGGATAGTTTTATTATTGCTAGCTTAATAGTGGATGAAACAAGAAGGAGGGGGAAAAGTAACTTATGGGGTGCAGACATCTCACAAGTGTGAGTAGAGACTTTGGAGAAGGCAAGGTTTAGAGCTAAAATATGGGTTCAAGTTCTGGCTTTTCCCTTGTTACAGGATGATATTAGATATTCTATTTGGTGCAGCTTGAATTTGAACTGTTCCTTCACAGTTATCACTTATTGAAAGCTCAGTGCTAGCTAGTGGCACTATGTTGGGAGTCTGTACATGCTTAAGGAAGAGAGGCCTACCTGGAGGAAGTAGATCTAGGGGTGGTCTTCCGGAGGTGTTAGCCAGTGTACATGTTGATAGCATGTGCAAAAAAAAAAACACCCATAGCTTTTTTTTTCTCCCAGATATTTGGGGCTGGAAGACTGTACCTCTCCAGAGACTGTTCCTAGCTTTGCTTCCTTCATGATACAAATAATTGTTCTTTGTCATATGAACGCGGTTCAACTTTGACACATGTTGAGTTTAGAAATGATGAAAGAGCTGCTTAGTTTTTGTGCAATTGGACAATTTTTCCAGAAGCAATGATACTTTCTTATTCTCTGGCTAGACAAACCATAACATTGTAAGGTGAATTGTCCTATTTGCTCTCTTTTCTAGAACAAATACATAAGAGGTTTAATGCTGCGTCACAGACAGGGATCATAAAATTAAAAAAAAGGATCATGGGTTCAGGATGCTATGCATATCTTTTAAGAGGTAGTATTTCTTTATAATTTAGCTGAGAGGAATGTAGAGAACAAAGAAAACCTGACTGAATAAAATCCTGAGTGGCTGTATGCTGTTAGGGGAAGAGCCAGGTTAAGAACCCCAAAGCATCATTTTTATGGGAAAATGGCAAAGTTTTCCTACACAGTGTGAGGCTCAGAGAAAGGTCTAGGAAAGCTTTTCTCTGATCAATGTGTGGTTGATAGTAATAGCATTCTTTTCCCAGTTATTTGTGGCTAGAAGAGTGAGCCCCTACAGAGACTGTTCCTACTTAGATTAGCTAAGCCTGTCTTCCTGATGCAGCTGCAGACAATAGCCTAGTTTCCCTATTCACCTGTTTATAAGAAACATGCTGAGCTTCCTGGATGCTGCGGGTTCTCCATCTGGGAACCAAGTACACCCAAATCCAGCTTTTCTGTGTATCCCTGAGTTTATCTCCATCTCTTGATGCTCCCAGTCAGATCCATCCCTGGAACCATGTTGGATGTCATACAGAGGTGAAAAGTGCAATGCACTGGAGAAAACTGAACAGATAGAGCAAGAATATGGGAGGCAGAGGGAGTAGACATGTTACTTAATTGACATGTTGAGATCCTACATGGCACAGCATGCCTAAGCCAAGTGTGGTTACCTGGTTTTGGTTCTACTTCTCTCCTTTGAGTTCCATACAACACATGACAAAGCATTTGGCAGGTAACAAATCAATATTTGTGGAATGAATAGTCCTTCCATCCAAACTGAAACATTGAGAGTTCCCTTCAAATATTTCTCTCCTTCTACAAAAGGACTTATGGCTCAGAGGAGGGCAGAGGCATTGTGGGAGCACTGAGATTGCAGCCTCAGGACTGAGTGATTCATTATCACCCTGTTTGATGTTGGATAGATACCTGAACTAATTTTAAGGGTTTCAACACAGTCAGTATGCAGTTGGAAGCCATGGGCAGGCTGTTTAAGAAACTGTTATTGCTGTCTAAAAATTATGCAGAAAAAAATTTTAAATCACATCTAGAAATCTTACTCTTGTATCCAGTCTCATTCCTACTCACAGCAGTGTTTCAATTACTGTATCTTTTCTATCTTGATTATTCCTAAATATATTGTTGAACGATTTCATTATTTACAATTTTATTTATTTAGTTATTGGTTCTGTGACTTGAACTCAGTGCCTTGCTTGTGTGAGGAAAGTACCTTCCACTGGGGCACATCCTTAGACCCCTTTAATTTCTTTTTTCTTTTGTTAAAAAGTGAAGGATTTCTGGAGTCTCCTGATACAGTAAATTTAAACTATCATAGACAGTAAATAATATTGTAATGTCATAGTGATTGAAAGATAGCTTGTAAGTAAGCTTTTCTATATAAAATATGGGACAGAGAGGCATGGTTTCTGAGGTTTAATTCCAGACACAGACAGCCACAGTTGTTTTGGACCTATCTCTTGTTTAGGACCTCTTTAAAAATCAGGCTCCTTGTAAGCAGAGCATGGATCCAAGGTTTTTATATGATTTTCTGTGGAAGTGCTCCCACAGGAAGCAGAACATACTAGTGGGACAAGAGCGAGTGGGAATGAGCCAGGCAAGGTTAAGGAGATGACTGGCAGGCCAATTCCCAAGGGGACAAGTGGAAACACAAGTTAGGCACCCCTTGGAGGCAAAGAGGCTGCAGTGGTACCCTCAGGCCAGGATGAGTGCTGTCTCTGTGGTAATTGCAGGCCACAGTCTTATGTTCTCAAATGGTTCCAATATGTCTGAGGGGAAAAGAGCAGCAGAGAGTCAAGAGCAGCAGGCACTCAGATGCCAGGAGCAGCCAGACTTACTGCTGGACCTTTCTGGAGCTGGATGCAAGGCACCCAAACCTTCACTGCACTGCTCACTTTGAATAGTAAAATCAGTGATGTATTTCACTGACTTTTTCCAATGAAATATTAAACAATAGAGACGAGAGTTCTAGAAAGTTGGTAGTGGGTGTGTGTCTAGAAGCTCAGTTAATTTAGCATTTCAAGTATCTTTGAAAATAGAACTTCTGTTCTTCATACATATTCTTTGGTTAAAATAATGTAGAAATAGTACTTTTACCCTTTCATTCTTTAGTTTTAAAAAAGAATGAAATTGATGAATGTGGGAGAACTGCCTGCACTAAAACACATTGCTCAAATTAGAACTCTGGGAGGCAGTGACAGCTGCTAGCAACATTTAGAGTGAGAGCCAGACCTGGTACTTCAGTCTGAACATTTGGGTCTTTAGTTCATATCAAAAGATAAACTTCTATCTTTTAAACAAATGTGAAAAAAGAAAATCTATGTTTTTCCAAGAAGGATGATAAACAAGTAGAGAAGAGAAAATGTTTCTCAACAGCAACAGCAGCGACACATGCCCTAGCCTCCGTGGGCTACTACACGGAACCTTGTCTAGAACACAGTAGGTGGGATAATTTTCCTACTGGTGAGGAAGGAGTATGACTGCAGCCATGATAGGGGTGGGCTGGTACAGTGGGCTGTAGCTGGATGCAATGGATGCACACACAGAGCCGCATGAGGGTCATTTTATACCCCATCTTCTTCCTCGAAAATGGACATACCATTTGTTACAAAAAAGAGAAACATAGACTAGAATTAGTACAACATGTACATGTGAAGATGTGATAAAACTGGCACAAATAAAGGCTTTGCTCTTCTGATCTGTTAGTTTTTAAAGCAAGGTCTTCCGAAGCTCAGCCTACTTGAACGCCCTGTACAGTAAAGTATGACCTTGAACTCCTGATCCTCCTGCTTCCTCCTCCTGAGTGCTGAGACTGCAAGCCTATGTCAACGTGCTTGGCTAAGTCTGGGAACTTTTAGCAGATTTTAAGAGATGGTCTTTGCTACCAGTATAACCCCACTCCGACTCTTGTTTCTATAATAAAAGCCATAAATAAGTAGTCTTTTACCAGAATGGGACTTGATAACTTGGCTCTGTTTTCCAGGTCCTCCCTACCAGGGTTTCTGCTTCCACGTGGTATAGAAAAAAAGATAGTAAATTCTACAGGTTTGACTTTCACTAATGTAAATTCAAGCAAAGAAGAAAGCCACACAGTTGGTAACTTTTCTACTCTGAGACTAATTCTTGATTTGCCACTTTTGCCAGTGGTCTAAGTAGATTCCTCAAGACCACTTAAAAATAAAATGTTATTTATAGCAATGACAATATGAAGTAGAAGCAGATCCTCTCTACCAAGTGCATCACCAAGACATTGGTGCCACTGTTTCAAAAAAAAAGGACAGATTCAGGAAAAGGATAAGAAAGAGTTGACAAGAGCTTATCAACAGTGACACCATGTTCCTTCCCATGGTTTGGTAAGAACTTGGGAACATTTTATTCTAGTGACTTTCAAATATGCAGAAGTTCTTTGGATGATCACAATTCCTTTCTAGTTGTTAAAATATTCAGCAAGCTGAACATGGTGGTACACACCATTTTCTTAGCACTAAGGAAGGTGAATCCTGGGCTACATAGGGACATACTGTCTCTGAGCTAAGAAAGAAATCCAATCTGACATCCAAATGTCAGTCTCATATCCAGGAGACTGACAGAAGACTTTCTTACTATTTCTTAAGAGGATATGGAGAAGCAAGAGGGTTTTGTTTCATTTTTTGAGTGCTGCAGTTCTGTCTTGGGTACCACTTTATGTCCTCTCATGACACTTGCCACACTTTAGGATTTGGGATTTCCAGGGTTATGATGGTTTGTATATGCTCTGCCTAGGGAGTGGCACTATTAGATGTGGAGTAGGTGTGTTACTGTGGGTGTGGGCTATAAGACTGTCATCTTAGCTGCCTGGAAGCCTGTATTCTTCTAGCATCCCTAAGATGAAAATGTAGAACTGTCAGGTCCTCCTGCACCGTGCCTGTCTGGATGCTGCCATGTTCCTGCCTTGATGATACTGGACTGAACCTTTGAACCCATAAGCCAGCCCCAATTAAATGTTGTCCTTATAAGAGTTGCCTTGGTCATAGTGACTGTTCACAGCAACAAAACATAGGGTGATACTTGTGACAGTATTCTGATGATCTTAGGGTCCAGCCTGCCCAGCTCTTCTCTCTACACCTCTGGTTCCTTCTTTTTATGGACACTTTTCTGCTCTTCATTTCTGAAGTAGAGGCTGGCTGGCCTTAAACTTGTGATCTTACTGTCTCACTTTATAATCCTAGTGCTGGAATCACAGGTGAACACCATCCATTCTCTTTTTGTCATAATATAACTGTGCATAGCTATATCAACATATATCTACAGTTCTCTGTGATTATATTTTACATATATAGAGTGAGGAAGAGAAGAGAAAGAAGGAGAAGGAGAAAAGAAAGAAAAGAGATGAAAGAAAAGAAAGGAAGAGTACAGAGAGATAAAAAGAAAAGGGAGATAACTTGGTATATGTTTACAGGGTATAGCAATGAAGTATGTGGAAAGCCTGGGTACCATTCTTGGGAAGGTCCCATCAAGAGGGCTGTCATTATATGAGGATTCATTCTGTCTATAGGCAGCTGTATAGAAAAACTTCAAGTCTCTGAAGAAATAAATCGAAGAAGATCTCAGAAGATGGAAAGATCTCCCATGCTCATGGATTGGCAGGATTAATATAGTAAAAATGAATATCTTGCAGAAAACAATCTACAGATTTAATGCAATCCCCATCAAAATTCCAACTCAATTCTTCACCGAGTTAGAAAGGGCAATTTGCAAATTCATCTGGAATAACAAAAAACCTATTCTCAGCAAAAACTATTCTCAACAATAAAAGAACCTCTGGTGGAATCACCATGCCTGACCTCAAGCTGTACTACAGAGCAATTGTGATAAAAACTGCATGGTACTGGTACAGCTATAGACAGGTAGATCAATGGAATAGAATTGAAGACCCAGAAGTGAACCCACACACCTATGATCACTTGATCTTTGACAAGGGAGCTAAAACCATCCATTGGAAAGAAGACAGCATTTTCAACAAATGGTGCTGGCACAACTGGCGGTTATCATTAGAAGAATGTGAATTGATCCATTCTTATCTCCTTGTACAAAGCTCAAGTCTAAGTGAATCAAAGACCTCCACATAAAACCAAAGACACTGAAATTTATAGAGGAGAAAGTGGGGGAAACCCTCGAAGATATGATATGGGCACAGGGGAAAATTCCTAAACAGAACAGCAATGGCCTGTGCTGTAAGATCAAGAATCCACAGATGGCACCTCATAAAATTGCAAAGCTTCTGTAGAGCAAAAGATACTGTCAATAAGACCAAAAGGTCACCAACAGATTGGGAAAGAAATTTTACTAATTCTAAATTTGATAGAGGACTAATATCCAATATATACAAAGAGCTCAAGAAGCTGAACTCCAGAAATTCAAATAACCCCATTAAAAATGGGGTACAGAGCTAAACAAAGTATTCTCAGCTGAGGAATACCGAATGGCTGAGAAGCAGTTGAAAAAATGTTCAACATCCTTAATCATCAGGAAAATGCAAATCAAAACAATCCTGAGATTCTACCTCACACCAGTCAGAATGGCTAGTATCAAAAATTCAGGTGACAGCAGATGCTGGTGAGGATGTGGAGAAAGAGGAACACTCGTCCATTGCTGGTGGGATTGCAATTTGGTACAACCACTCTGGAAATCAGTCTGGCAGTTCCTCAGAAAGCTAGATATAGTACTACAGGTAGATCCAGCAATACCTCTCCTGGGCCTATACCCAGAAGATTTTCGAACTGGTAATAAGGACACATGCTCCACTATGTTCATAGCAGCCTTATTTATAATAGCCAGAAGCTGGAAAAAACCCAGATGTCCCTCAACAGAGGAATGGATACAGAAAAGGTGGTACATTTACACAATGGAGTACTTCTCAGCAATTAAAAGCAGTGAATTTATGAAATTCTTGGGCAAATGGATGTATCTGGAGGATATCATCCTTAGTGAGTTAACCCAATCACAAAAGAAGTCACTTTATATGCACTCACTGGTAAGTGGATATTAGCCCAGAAACCTAGAATACCTAAGATACAACTTCCAAAGCACTTTCAAAATAGCAGAGCAGGTTTTCCCAGCTGCTGTCCCCATTGTAGCCCATGCAGATGACTCCAGCCTGTCTCTGATTTTTGTCTTGTCTAGTTGAGGTGCAGACTCTGTTCTTTTTAGTACCCACCTTCAATCAACTTCCAAGTCATTCTGACTTTACTTTCTAAAGATTAATCAAATGCATCCCCCTCTTATCTTCCTTGCAATCATCTTGCTGTTTCAATCATTTATCTATTTTTACCTTTTATAAAAAAATTGTCTTAACTTGTACTTATGAAGTCTGCCTTCCACAGAGAAGCCAGCTTGATCATTCAAAACTGAAAATGTGATCCCCTTACAACTTGGTATAGAATGTGCTGATAATTTACTGACATTGTCTAGTCCTTAATTTGCCCTAAAATTTCTGTGTTATCTGAGTTTTCTAGTTCCCACACATACATGCCAATTCACACTGTGGTTGCAGTGATGTTTGAACTCTTCTGTTAGCGTTCTCTATCTACCATGTTGTCTTCCTTCCTCAATTCATTCATTAAGACTCAGGTCACTTTCTTCTCAACTAGTCTTTTTTTTTCCCCCAACTTTTATTAGATATTTTCTTCATTTACATTTCAAGTGTTATCCAGAAAGTTCCCTATACTCTCCCCCTTCTCAGCCCTGCTCCCCTACCCACCCACTCCCATATCTTGGCCCTGGCGTTCCCCTGTACTGGGGCATATAAAGTCTGCATGACCAAGGGGCCTCTCTTCCCAATGATGGCCAACTAGGCCATCCTCTTCTATATATGCAGCTAGAGACATGAGCTCAGGGGGTACTAGTTAGTTCATGTTATTCTTCCACTTATAGGGTTGAAGTCCTGTGACCTCAGAGACATTTGAGCCTCCACTGACTCTGAGTGGGCTAGGAGCCCCTCCCCCACCCTCCTTAGTGTCCTATTGCAGTCTATCCTGTCACTATTCACTAGGCTAGCACCAGTACCCACCTGTCTCCATGTATTAGCTTTCTTGTTCTTGTTTCCAATTGCCCCAGAGACTAACTTAAGGGCAGAGAATTTATTTTGTTCATGGTTTCAAAGTGTTCCTTCCATTCATGTTTGTAGAGCCACATGCATTAGCAGAACATCACACTGATGGGCATGTGTGTTGAGGAAGCATCTTCAGTTTGGGGGGTATAGAAAGCAGAGAAAAGAACAGCAAGGATCAGGAGCAAGAACTTCCTGGGACATGACTCCATCAACCCATTTCCACCAAGTAGGCTCCTCTTGAAAAGTTCCGCAGCACCCAAACTTAGGGAACAAGTATATAACAATCTGTAGGGAACCGCATATTCTAACTATAAAAATTTCCCATTAAACCTAGCATCTATGAGAAGGGACAGGATTTACTTATTTGATCCTGGGATTAAACCCAAGTTCTTACTCACAAATGCTAGACAACTGAGCCAGACCTCACCTCTAGGCATTTGAGATCTGTATTGTAGATGGCACATGCTAGGTACCAGATACTTTCCGAAAGAACAGGCAGATAGTTAAAAGAATAGGGACTTTTTATTTTTATACAAGGGTCTCATGTTTCCCAAGCTAGACTCTAACTTATGTAGCAAAAGGTGACCTTGAAATTCTGATCCTCCCTTCTTTACCTCCTGAGTCATGGATTTATAGGTGTATATCGTCATCTGGTGTATGTAATAGTAGGGATTAAACCAAGGCTTCATGTGTGATAGGCAAGTACTCTATGAGTTGAAACTAGGGCTTTCTTCCTAAAAAGTGAAGAAACACTAGCTGGGAGAGATGCTTTCTGCTTTATCTTCCCTACTTTCACTGCTATTGAATCACTGTCCAGTTGGCTAGCTGACCAGTGCCACTTGTCTTGCTGCCTGTAGGCTCTTTTTTTATGTGAGAAAACTCAGGGCCAGGATAGGGCATCCGTGTGCTTACCCCCAGTCCTGTGGTTCTTTGTCCAGTTCTGGAAAAGTGAAGTCCAAGCTCTTGCTTATTGTACTTCTTGTTGCTTCCAGACACGTGCTAGGTATATAGGAAGTGGAACATTAAATTGCAGAAGGTGGGTCTGATCTAGAAATATAAATTGAACAACTTGATGATAGACTGTAGGCCTTTCTTATCTAAGTCCTTCTCACCCTCCTAACTTTGTTAGCAGAAAATCATTAGAAGCATAGCATAATGGACAACATTTGGCTTTGGGGTTGAACTGTTCAAGGTCTCAGGGCCACCACTACTGCCTCCCTAGGAGTGTGGCTTGGGCGTGTTCCTTATCCCCTGAATTGCAACTTGAAAAACTTCTGACAAATTTCTCAGCACTAACTTCTTAGAGGTGTTGAGAGCTTATTAAATCAAATGATATCTGTGAACTTCTGTCTTGTAGCTCATATCCAATTAATTAACCCATCTGAAGTGGAATTTTGGTTTCTTAAGGGACTCAGCTGTGTCATGTGATGTTTTTCTGGAAGATGTCTGATGAGAGGATGTTTTGCTAAAGCAGACATGTGAGAGGACATGTGATGTTTGGAAAGAGTATAAGCACCAATAGGTGGTGAACAGCACTCTTGTGTCAGTATGCCTTGCCCTGTTTCTCTGGTCTTCACTGATCTTTGCTTGTCATGCTTGTAGAGAGAAACTCCACCGAGAACGTACTGTTATGTTCTGGCTGCTTCTTGCTGCTTCTGCAGACTATTGTCAACTCAGTGAAACCTTGTGGTTTCCTCTGGATTGAGCCGCTGCTACTGATTCATGTTTGGTGTTTTAGCCTGGACTGTTAATGTTCTGACAGTGAAAGTTGGAATCACTCCAAATAACTACTTCTAAACAGGTCTACACCTCCCCCCCCCTACCTTTAGTTGGTGGGCGAAGGGAGGTTGAAGTGTTTCGGCACCCTGATTAAAGTAGGGTTTGGAAAATCTAAGCCTCCTCCATCCCTGTCAATTTAAAAATCTGAAGTAGAACTTACTCAGTGATGGCAGCTTTTTTTTTTTTTTTTCTGAGTGACCTGAACATAATGCTTAGACTGACATCAGCTGAGACCATGCTGCAAATGTATATTTTCAGGCATTGCTATCAAGACCTTCTGAGTCCAGAGCCCTGGGAATATGACTGTCCTTAGTTTGAACAGCCCTCTAGGTATTTCTGGTTGGTCTAGATTATGGCTGTATTGTAGTGCTGGGGATGGAACTTGTGTCCATGGTTCTGAAAGTCAAGTGCTTTATCACCCTCTGAGCATGCTAGAAACTGAGGACCATAACTACATTGTCCTTCCCTTTCTTCAAATCTTCTCTCCAGCTCTTGGTATATTTATTCTTCCTTGTGTATTGTCCTCTCCATTTGGCTATCACCAGCAAAATGCTGTAGTAATGAAGTTGTATATCCTAACTCAGAATTTGTTTTTCTGACATTTCAACCTATCTCAGGCAAGTTCACACATACTTCCAACTTTCTCTACATCCAAAAAAAAAAAAATGGATCTAGGGGATCCACACAGCCCTAACAAATTCATCCTGGCTTGAGTTATGTCCCCTTCAAAAACACACTATCATCTCTGACTTCTCTTCTCTTCTGCTCACTATTGGGGGAGAACATCACCTTGGATGCCAGATTGCAAGTATCATTTCCCCAATCCTTCCCATAATAATATATGGAAGAACCTGTGTGAAGTTTTTTACAAGATGAAGCAGTAAAGGATGAAGTAATCAATGCAAGCATGCCATTCAGGAATACCAAAGAGACCCAATAAGGCTGTGGTGATGGTGGTAGTGGTGGTAAAGGTGACTGAGGTCAGGTTGAGATTCTTGGGTGGTGATCAAAGGTATGATTATGATAGTCACTGTCTTAGTTAGGGTTTTACTGCTATGAACAGATACCATGACCAAGGAAAGTCTTATAAAAAACAACATTTAATTGGGGCTAGCTTACAGGTTCAGAGGTTCAGTCCATTATCATCAAGGTGGGAACATGGCAGTATCCAGGCAGGCATGGCGCAGGCAGAGCTGAGAGTTCTATGTCTTCATCCAAAGGCTGCTAGTGGAAGACTGACTTCCAGGCAACTATGGTGAGGATCTTAAACACATACCCTCAGTGACACACCTACTCCAACCAGGTCACACCTATTCCAACAAGGCCACACCTCCAAATGGTGCCACTCCCTGGTCCAAGAATATGCAAACCATGACAGTCACTATTGTGGTGACTGTGGTGGTAGTTGTGGCTTTGATAGCAGTGGTGACTATGGGGATGGTGGTGGCAATTACCATAGTAAGACTATGGTGATGGCTATGGAGATGATGGTGGGATCTGTGATAGTGATGGTAGCAGTTGTGGTAGTAGTGGCTGTGGTGGTGGTACCCGTTCCTCTTTGCAATGCTTCATTATACTTGCAGAGGTTGTTTGCTATAGTAGCAGAAGTAAGTTCTTGTGTGTAATTTTCTTAACACTTCCAGAACAATTTTTATTGAATCCTTCTTGTCTAGTTACAGCATTCCTGACTTGGAACTCTATTCTTTCTTCAAGATTTGGCATCCCAGATCCATGGTAGCCCATTAAATAAAGAGATATCAGTTGTAGCATCAGCTGAGAGCACCTCTCTTCAAGTGTAGTCTCAGATCAGTGAGTTGCCTCTTTTACACCACTACATTAACAATTCCAGTCTCCCTTTTTTTTTTTTTTACTACTTTTATTAGATATTTTCTTCATTTACATTTCAACTGTTATCCAGCTAGTTCCCTATATCCTCCTCCCTCCCGGCCCTGCTCCCCTACCCACCCACTCCCACCCCTTGGCCCCTGCGTTCCCCTGTATTGGGGCATATAAAGTCTGCATAACCAAGGGGCCTCTCTTCCCACTGATGGCCAACTAGGCCATCCTCTTCTATATATGCAGCTAGAGACGTGAGCCCAGGGGGTAC
>LR754148.1:34925-63585 GCA_902729485.2 Mus minutoides | reverse complement strand
AAGGGTTTGTCTATCTTGTTGACTTTTTCAAAGAACCAGCTCCTGGTTTGATTGATTCTTTGGATAGTTCTTTTTGTTTCCACATGGTTGATTTCACCCCTGAGTTTGATTATTTCCTGCCGTCTACTCCTCTTAGGTGACTTTGCTTCCATTTGTTCTAGAGCTTGCAACTGTGCTGCCAAGCTACTGGTGTCTCCCTTTTGTGACCCTTCCTCAGAATGGAGACTGACACTGTTACCCTGCTAATTAAGGTCAAAGTCTACCATTGCCCAGATAGCTTTGGAGTTCTGTGAAAAATAGTGGAATACCATCAGGGCTTCTCCTTCTCTGACCTTGTCTAGGGAGCTTGAACCCTCACCCTCTACCTGTAGAATATAACCTTGGTTAAATTACAGGTTCAACTTCTTTTCTCCCAATAAGAACCAGATCAGCAAGCATCTGAGATTCCTAAAATTTCCCCTTAGCCTTCAGCCAATGATCCTTGCCAACTCTGGATATTCCCAACCCACTTCTCCAAAACTATATAACCCTTGACTCTCACTAAATAAAGTTGATATATATTCCTGAAGATGGTCCCACTGTGTTATTATTACTTTTCATTTTTACGGGCTATCTGAAACCCTGTTCATGAACTCTGGTCCTTTTGTCCTAATAGACTGATGGCCAGTCACTCTGGGGATAAGGGAGACCCTCAGCCACCATAGTTATTCCTTCCAGGATTCCTTACTAGATCATTTTACTTTCTGTTTGACCAAACCTGGCCATGCTTTATACTCTCTTTTGTCAGTTAGGTATATTCTCTTGTCAGAGGGGTAGTTCTGTTTTCTGATTGGCTCCCAAGGATACCCTATGTACCAAGTTGCTCTTCTTACTGTGCGCCAACTCCAGGGCTGGAACTGTGGAGACATCATTTCCCACTTTCTTTCTTGCTAGATAACCTTATTGATCATTAAAATTTGTTGATTATATTATGTCTTCCAAAATTTCCTTTCTTCCTATTCCTCCTTCTCTAACTCCTTTGTTATATTATTTTGTATGTACACACATGTGAAAGTAAGAGGATAACTTGATTAAGTCAGTTCTTTCTTTCCAATCTTGTGGTTCAAAACATTCAACTCAGATCATCAATGTTGGTGGCAAACAGCTTTGAACACCTCACCATCACTCTTATTGCTTTTTATTTGAAATTCCATAATTCTAGTTGTGCTCTTCAATAACCTCCTTTGACCACATTCCTGATCAATTAACCTGAATCTTTGTCCTTTGTCACATCTTATTCTACCATAAAAACCTGGTACCTGAGTTGTTTATCCCCAGCCAGACTAATAATTAAGACTTTCATATAGCCCATACAAACTCAAATTCCTCAGCATGGTCATTAAGATCCTCTAGATCAGGAACACAGGAATGCCACCCAACAATCAGCTTGGGTTCCTTCTAATCGATGATGGTCTACGTTGATTTTGAACTCAGCAGACAGCCCCACGGTCCCCAGAGGAGATACCACTTTGAGGAGCTCTAACATGCCCAGGATCTTAGGATCCCAGAATCCCAAGCTCCAAGGAGCTTGGTCATACCAGGATCTCAGGGTCTCAGAAAAAGCTTGACTGCCAAGAGCTCTGACACACCCAGAATTTCCGGTTCACAGGAGCCAGGAATCATTGGATCACCAAAGAAAGCTGGACTCTGAGAAGTCCTGATACAACTGAGATTACAGAAAGGACAGGCTCCAATCAAATATATTGAGTGCAGGGAGCACTTGAGATAATCAGATGGCAGGAGGCAAGCATAAGAACAGAAGCAACAGAAACCAAGGTTACTTGGCATCATCAAAACCAAACTCTTCCCCCATAGCAAGTCTTGGATACAGCATCATACCAGAAAAGCAAGATATGGATCTAAAGTCACTTCCCATGATGATGATGGAGGACTTTAAGAAGGAAATAAATAATTCCCTTAAAGAAATACAGGAAAATACAAGTAAACAGCTAGAAGCTCTTAAAGAGGGAACACAAAAATCCCTTAAAGAGTTATAGGAAAACACTACCAAACAGGTGAAATAATTGAACAAAACCATCCAGGATCTAAGAATGAAAGTAGAAACAACAAAGAAAACCCAAAGGGAGACAACTCTGAAGATAGAAACCCTAGGAAAGAAGTCAGGAACCATACATGTGAGCATCAGCAACAGAATACAAGAGATGGAACAGAGAATCTCAGGTGCAGAAGATTCCATAGGGAACATGGAAACTAAAATCAAAGAATATGCAAAATGCAAAATGCAAAAATATACTAACTCAAAGCACCCAGGAAATTCAGAATAAAATGAGAAGACCAAACCCAAAGATAATTGGAGTAGATGAGAATGAAGATTTCAACTTAAAGGGCCAGTAAATATCTTCAACAAAATTATAGAAGAAACTTTCCCTAACTTAAAAAAAAAAAAAGATGCACATGAATATACAAGAAGCCTACAGAACTCCAAATAGACTGGACCAGAAAAGAAATTCCTCTGATACGTAATCATCAGAACAACAAATGCACTAAATAAGGATAGAATATTAAAAGCAGTAAGGGAAAAAGGTCAAGTAACAAATCCCTTAAAGAGTTACAGAAAAACACTACCAAACAGGTGAAAGAATTGAACAAAACCATCCGGGATCTAAAAATGGAAGTAGAAACAATAAAGAAAATCCAAAGGGAGACAGTTCTGGAGATAGAAACCCTAGGAAAGAAATCAGGAACCACAGATATTCCTGTATTTCTTAAAGGGAGTTATTTTTTTTTATTAGATATTTTTTTATTTTACATTTCAACTGCTTTCCCGAAAATCCCCTCTCCCCTCCCCCTCTCTACTCCCCTGCCCACCCACTCCAGCTTCTTGGCCCTGGCATTCCCCTGTATTGGGGCATATAAAGTTTGCAGTACCAAGGGGCCTCTCCTCCCAATGATGGCCGACTAGGCCATCTTCTGCTACATATGGAGCTAGAGACACGAGTTCTGGGGTTTCTGATTAGTTCATATTGTTGTTCCTCTTCTAGGGTTGCAGACCCCTTCAGCTCCTGGGGTTCTATCTCTAGCTTCTCCAATGTGGACCCTGTGCTCCCTCTTATGGATGACTGTGAGCATCCACTTCTGTGGGAGTCAGCTATATCAGGGTCCCTTCAGTAAACACTTGCTGTCCTATGCAATAGTGTCTGAGTTTAGTGACTGATTATGGGATGGATCCCCAGTGGGTTAGTCTCTGTATGGTCCATCCTTTCATCTTAGCTCTAAACTTTGTCTCTGTAACTCCTTTCATGGGTATTTTGTTTCCTATTCAAAGGAGGAATGAAGTATCCACACACTGGTCTTCCTTCTTGATTTTCTTGTGTTTTGCAGATCGTATCTTGGGTATTCTAAGTTTCTGGGCTAATATCCATTTGTCAGTTAGCACATGTCCAATGACCTCTTTTGTGATTGGGTTACATCACTAAGGATTATGTCCTCCAGATTCATCCATTTGCCCAAGAATTTCATAAATTCATTTTTTAAATAGCAGAATAGTACTCCATTGTGTAAATGTACATTTTCTGTATCCATTCCTCTGTTGAGGGACATCTGGGTTCTTTCCAACTTCTGGCTATTATAAATAAGGCTGCTATCAAACTGAATGGAGAGAAGCTGGAAGCAATCCCATTAAAATCAGGGACTAGACAAGGCTGCCCACTCCCTCCCTACCTATTCAGTATAGTACCTGAAGTCCTAGCCAGAGCAATTCGACAACAAAAGGAGATCAAGGGGATATAAATTGGAAAGAAAGAAGTCAAAATATCATTATTTGCAGATGATATGATAGTATATATAAGTGACCCTAAAAATTCCACCAGAGAACACCTAAACCTGATAAACAGCTTCAGTGCAGTAGTTGGATATAAAATTAACTCAAACAAATCAATGGCCTTTCTCTACACAAAGGATAAACAGGATGAAAAAGAAATTAGGGGAACAACAACCTTCACAATAGTCACAAATAACATAAAATAATTTGGTGTGACTCTAACTAAGGAAGTGAAAGATCTGTATAATAAAAACTTCAAGTCTCTGAAGAAAGAAATCAAAGAAGGTCTCTTAAGATGGAAAGATCTCCCATGCTCATGGATTGGCAGGATTAATATAGTAAAAATGGCTATCATGCCAAAAGCAATCTACAAATTCAATGCAATCCCCATCAAAATTCTAACTCAATTCTTCACTGAGTTAGAAAGGGCAATTTGCAAATTCATGTAGAATAACAAAAAAATCCTAAGATAGCAAAAACTATTCTCAACAATAAAAGAACCTCTGGTGGAATCACCATGACTGACCTCAAGCTGTACTACAGAGCAATTGTGATAAAAAACTGCATGGTCCTGGTACAGAGACAGACAGGTAGATCAATGGAATAGAACTGAAGACTCAGAAATGAACCCACACACCTATGGTCACTTGATCTTTGATAAGGGAGCTAAAACCATCCATTGGAAAGAAGACAGCATTTTCAACAAATGGTGCTGGTACAACTGGAGGTTATCATGTAGAAGAATGCAAATTGATCCATTCATATCTCCTTGTGCAAAGATCAAGTCTAAGTAGATCAAAGACCTCCACATAAAACCAGAGACACTGAAATTATATAGGAGAAAGGGGAAAAGGCTCAAAGATATGGGCACAGGGGAAAAATTCTTGAACAATGCAGCAATGGCTTGTGCTGTAAGATTGAGAATCAACAAATAGAACCTCATAAAATTGCAAAGCTTCTGTAAGGCAAAAGACACTATCAATTAGACAAAAAGCTACCATCAGATTGGGAAAGTATCTTTACCAATCCTAAATTCAATATATACAAAGAGCTCAAGAAGCTGGAGTCCACAAATTCAAATAACCCCATTATAAATGGGGTACTGAGGTAAACAAAGAATTCTCAACTGAGGAATACCTAATGGCTGAGAAGCACCTGAAAAAATATTCAACATCCTTAATCATCAACGAAATGCAAATCAAAACAACCCTGAGATTCCACCTCACACCAGTCAGAATGGCTAAGATAAAAAATTCAGGTGATAGAAGATACTGGCGAGGGCGTGGAGAAAGAGGAACACTCCTTCATTGCTGGTGTGATTGCAAGCTGGTACAACTACTCTGGAAATCACTTTGGAATTTCCTTAGAAAATTGGACATAGTACTTCCTGAAGATACAGCAATACCTCTCTTGAGCATATACCCAGAAGATGTTCCTATTTGTAATAAGGACACATGCTCCACTATGTTCATAGCAGCCTTATTTATAGTAGTCAGAAGCTGGAAAGAACCCAGATATCAAGAGAGGAATGGATACAGAGAATGTGGAACTTTTACAAATGGAATACTACTCAACTATTAAAAACAATGAATTTATGAAATTCTTAGGGAAATGGATAGATCTGGAGGACATCTTCCTGAATGAGGTAACTCAATCACAAAAGTATACACATGATATGCACTCACTGATAAGTGGATATTAGCCCAGAAGCTCAGAATACCCAACATACATTTTGTAAAACACATGAAATTCAAGAAGAAGGATTACAAAAGTGTGGATACTTCGATCCTTCTTTGAAGGGGAAAGAAAATACGCATGGAAGGATTTACAAAGACAAAGTTGGGAGCAGAGACTGAAGGAATGACCATCCAGAAACTGCCCTACCTTCGGATCCATCCCATCAACAACCAAACCCAGACACTATTACATATGCCAGCAAGATTTTGCTGACAAGAGCCTGATATAGCTGACTCCTGAGAGGTTCTGTGAGAGCCTGACTAATACAGAAGTGGATATTCACAGTCATCCAGTAGATGGATCACAGGGTCCCCATTGAAAGAGCTAGAGAAAATATCTAAGGAGCTGAAGGGATTTGCAGTCCCATAGGAGGAACAACAAAATGAACTAACCAGTAATCGCAGAGCTACCTTTCACTAAACCACCAATCAAAGAAAACACATAGTGGGACTTGTGGATCTAGGTGCTTATGTAGCAGAGGATGTACTAGTTGGTCATCAATGGAAGGAGAGGCCCTTCTTCTTGTGAAGGATCTATGCCCCAGTATAGGGAATACCTGGGCCAGGAAGTGGAAGTGGGTGTGTTAGGGAGCAGGGGTAGGGGGCGAGGATAGTTGGTTTTCCGAGGGGAAACTAGGAAAGGGGATAACATTTGAAATGTAAATAAAGAAAATATCTACAAAACAAACAAACAAACAAAACAAAACAAAGGTCCTCTAGAGTCTAGCCCTGGTCTACATTTCTGGACTTATAATTATATCCCTTAGCTTTCTGTGTGTGAGAATTGGGTACTATATAAAATATGCTGTGGGGGAAGGGATGAGAAGGAAGTGAGAGAGGGAAGGTGGGACATTAGCATCTGATGCAGTCAACAGAAGCTTCAACCACTGTACTGGCTGGTTTTGTGTGTCAACTTGACACAGGATGGAGTTATCACAGAGAAAGGAGCTTCAGTTGGGGAAATGCCTCCATGAGATTCAGCTGTAAGGCATTTTCTCAATTAATAATCAAGGGGGGAGGTCCCCTTGTGGGTGGTGCCAACTCTGGGGTGGTAGTCTTGGGTTCTATAAGAGAGCAGGCTGAGCAAGCCAGAGGAAGCAAGCAAGCCAGTAAAGAACATCCCTCCATGGCCTCTACATCGGCTCCTGCTCCTGGAACCTGCTTGAGTTCCAGTCCTGACTTCTTTCAGTGATGAACAGCAATGTGGAAATGTAAGATCAATAAACCCTTTCCTTCCCAACTGTTTCTTGGTCATGATGTTTGTGCAGGAATAGAACCCCTGACTAAGACAGCCACCTACATGCACGTTTTTATACACACAGGTGCAGAGACTGTTCTGATTCCCTTTGGGTCTTTTCATATTGAAAACCAGCATTGAAGGAGAATTTGGTCAAACAGGACCTTTCCTGAAGAGGATGTAGGGGAACAGCAGCAGATACACTTCCAGATGCTACAGACATCATGCTTTAATTCTGGAAGGGGAGCCTAGCCTTCCCACCACAGCACTTGCTGTAGATTCCCTTGATGACCACTTTGGCCAACCAAGTGAGGTTTCATTTTGTGCTTCATGCATGTTAAAGTTGACACTACTCATGTTGAGGTCTTGCAGTCTTTTCAATGTTACTTTGTAAAACTAGCACTTGAAATGTGAGTCACAACACATTTGCCTGTTTAAAGTGCAGAGATCAGGTGGGGCTTTTGCTTAGCAGTGCTTGCCTTTCATGCATGAGGCCTTGGGCTTAATTCCAGTAAGTCACACATTCAAAATGGATACCAAAGCTGAAATATACAATTCAGTAATTTTTAGCCTATTTATAGAACAGACTACTAAAACTCTAGTCCATTTTAGACATTTTCATTTCCTCTAGCTTAGTGCCTTTACCTCATAGATGGAGTCATGGAGTACGCGACCTTCTGAGTCCAGTTTCTGATCATATTTGTGGGATCCTCCTAATAATGCATGGCCAATGCTTCACTCCTTCTATGGCCATATAATGTATTGCATTTATTAATCCATATTTGCAGGTGGTGAGCATTTGGATCAGGTTGATCTTCTGGGTATTACTAGTGGCCTTGTGAGAATTCACAGACTGCATAAGCTTTTTGTAGGCACTCAACTGTGGCTCTGCACGATTTTAGGATGACTATGTTTAATTATTCCAGGGAATGACAGGAGCTTTGGCTGAATCAGTTGCTTTGGAAATGGCCCTGTTGTGAGAATTCCTTTCCATGGAGACACAGAAACAACATCTATGACCTCCTCAGAAGATCTCAATGATAATATAAAGTTTAATTTCATCCATATTCACCCAAGATGACCAAATGATTTTATTGCGCTTACTTACAGAGGTTGGGTGAAGGTTTCCTAACAAGAACATGGATAATTGAAAATCAGCCATAATGAAAGGTAATTGTGGTAGTTTCAATAAGAATGGCCTCATAGGCTCATATATTTGAATGTTCAGTCACCAAGGATTAGCACTATTAGAAGGAATAGGAGATGTGGCCTTGTTGGAGCAAGTGTTATCTTGTTAGAGGAAGTACATTGCTACATCTCTAGGGGTAGGCTTTGGGGTTTCAAAAGCACATGCCAAGTCTAGGTGCTCTCTCTCTCTCTCTCTCTCTCTCTCTCTCTCTCTCTCTCTCTCTGCTTAAGGATCAGGATATAGCTCTCAGCCACTTCTCTAGCACCTGCCTTCATGCTACCGTACTCCCACCATGATAATAATGGACTAAACCTCTGAAACTATAAAAAGGCCTCAATTAAATACTTTCTTTCTTAAGACTTGCCTTGGTCATGTTTCTTCACAGCAATAGAACAATGACTAAGGCAGGTATATTCCCATCATGGATGATGGCTTTACCATAGCTGCATAAATGGAACACTTTCTCTTAGTCTTCCTATCTAGCACATTCCCAAGATAAGTGATTTTCAGCCCGTGGGTTGCCTCCCTTTGAAGGGGCAGACAGCCCTTTCATAGGGGTCACATATCAGATCAGATACCTTGCACATCAGATATTTACATTATGATTCATAACATTAGCAAAATTATAGTCATGAAGTAGAAAGGAAAATACTTTTCTGGTTGGGGTCAGCACAACACGAGGAACTGTATTAAAAGGTTGCAGCTTTAGGAAGGTTTATTAAAACCCACTGGCCTAGATCCTTCTGTTGCAATTGGGCATATTTGCATACAAATAGCTGGAAGGAGTGGCTAGACACTCAGGTGAACTTCCAAAGTTCCTCCTTACTCCTTCTTTTTCTGAGGGAACATCAATTTTACTAGACAACTGTGATCAACTGTTGCAAATGGGCACAGTTGATTTGATGAAGAAGGCAGTTACATGTCCTGTGTCTCCATACTTTCAGCATCTTCTGATGGTCTTTATTTCAGCATGTTTCACACTCAGCCTTGCAATATGGTTGCAGTGTTTACCTCTATCTTTACCAGCACCCCCATTACCTCTTGAAAGGCACCCACCCACCTTTTTACAGAATCATTCCTTCTACAGCTCATCTACTGGCCTAGGTAAGGAACACATTCCATCATTTTAGTCAGAGGATGGGTAAGAGTGAGACTATGACCTCCTTCAGGCTAAGTTAGCATTAGTTCTGAGTCCTGGCCAAGACTATAAGAATTCCTATGCTACTAAGGCAAGCCTGGAGTTTCTATGGTAGTGGCTTTATTACCACCACAAGGTGAGATCTCCTGAAATCAGCCTAGTCCCTGTGTGAAGTACTAGAGTACCTGGTAACTTTGGTCACTCCATCATGCCTGAAAAACTTAGAAAGTTTGTTTCTTGAGCCCATAAATTCTCAGCTTAAAAGTTCTTGTGAGGCTGCATCTGTCAACAATGCAGAGTACTCATCTGTATGGGCAGAGTTAACACTACAGTCCTGAGTTTGGCATACACCACTGAATATTCATCACAGGACTATGAGATGACAGTGACTCAAGACATTTTTCTTTTTAATCAGAGTATCCAGGTTTCCCTGTGTTTCTAAAATTAGTGCAAAACACAGAATGCAGAGTCCTAATCAACCATTTGATTAATGGCAAATTTGCTCTTCACTTGGACTTTGCTTCTGAAGGTAAATGTGGTGTCTTGTTCATTGTATCATGGTGTTTACTCATGGAAATGCCCAAGAGATAGCTGGCAAATAAACAAATGACCCTTGTTCTTGGAAAGATGTCCTATGCTTTATTGCCAACAGTGGGTTTTTCTCTTCATGGAGAAGGACACTGGGTTTTTGTATGTTTGTGTGTGTATGCCTAAGAGGTCCAAAGCACAATCAGTTGATCTCATGTGATGGTTTAAGAACTAATCAAAGAACATTCGTTATTTTCTTAAGGGACCTATCAAGAGCTCTCCCTGCCTTCTATTGAGGAAAACTGAGCCATCTATGTTTCTATAAAGCTAACAATGTTGCTTCATAAATAGGTTGGTTGCCAATTTATATGTTGCTAATTTGCTTCTTTATATTTGTTTTTGTGGATGTGATAATAAAGATCTACTTTCCTTATTACTTAGGAAAATAAAGGTTTTAAAAATTCTAATTCCTTAAATATGGAAAAAAGAAACAAGTAGTTTTCATAAGGAGGACTCTGTTTAGGATAAATTCAGAGAGACAAGAGGATACAAGGAACAAGAGCAGCATGTTAAATGTTGGGGACATCTTGAGTGTTGACTGTGGTAGATTTTAGTACTATCATTTGCTTTTTCATTGGTTGAAAGAGAAAACAGCAGTTATTCATATATACCTTTATCGAACCTGCCTTAAAGTGCACACTTATGATTTTTATCTTCAAAACTGCAAACCACAATATCTGCTTTTCTACCCTGGAGGCATAACATGTAAATGTAAAACGGAAGGCTTTTGGGGGCAACAGCTGCAAAAAACTTGTGCGGGCCCAGGGAGGTCTTTGCTACTATTGTAGACATGACTGCTGTATGGACTGAGGAAGCCTAGATAGACTGGGCATTTACAAATATCTGTTCCTGTACTCATTGTCGGATTTTTATCAATGCTTAAGAGGCTTATTCTTTGGAAAGCAGCTGCCTCTGGAGAATATGATGTAATTGTGACTCACTTGTGAGATTCTTTAAAGTAAGGGACTTTTCCTTAAAATAGAAAGGGATTTTCACTTTGAGGACAAAAAATTTTTCTCTGTTTACTCTTAGTCATAGGGTGACTATATGCCTGTTCCCAATTCCTACCCTGCTTCTTTAGTCACATCACAGAAACACTTGGAAAGTGTGGTGGCTCATGTATATGAAAATTCAGTTCCCAGTCATTGGCCTTGTTAGGGGATATTATGTAACCTTTAGGAGATAGTGCCTTGCTTGAGGAAGGAGGACATCATGATGGGCAGGCTTTGAGGTTTTTATAGACTGGCCCACTTCCTGTTCTTTTGCTCTGCTTTTTGTGTATGAAATGAGATCTTTCTGCTTCCCTACTGCCTGGCTTCCAGCTCCTGCTGGTATGTCTTCCTTACAATGCATAGCAATCCCTCAAGAATTGTACATTAAAATAAACCATTTTCTTCTCTTAGTTGCTTTTGGTCATGCATCTATCTCTGTACTGAAAATGCCTTCATCTATGCATTTATTTAAAGACTGCTATGCTAATACATACTTTTTTCCTTTTTCATTGAGATGAGAATTTCATTCTGTAGCCTAGGCTGATTTGGAACTCACTCTGTAGCCCAGGCTGGCTCGGAACTAATTTTGAGCTGGCTGTTGCTATTTCAGTCTCCAGAGTTTCATGAGCAACATGAGATCTCACATGTATGTTGCCATGACTGTCTAGGGCTGCTATTTTCTGTTAATACAATTTTTATTAGTCTAGCATGCTTGTTTTTCACAGAGAATGTCTAGAGATAAATTCCAAGATGATGGTTGGGAGCCCATTTACTGCTTGTAGGGAAGGAGCAACATTGTCCCTCTGGGTTCATGCTTCTCTTGACACAGGACATTTTCATAGCAGTACTCATCAGTGTCCACTGTGGTCTTGTGGAACTCTGACTAGTTACTTATGTTGCCCTAACTTCCTATTCTTACCCCTTCTTATGTGTTTTCTCAAATGAACTCTTTCTGCCTATTCTTGCATGGTTTGTACCTTGGACTAGGTATGCAAGATTTAAAAGAGCTCACAATTTTTAGGTTTCACATTCCTTTCAAATGTTGAGCATGGTATCTTTCAAGTCTTTTTCAGCTCTATAGTACCTTTTCTATGCTTCTGTGTTATTATGCATTTAACTCTAATCTAAGTTCTTTTTTGTTGTTGTTGTTGTTTTGTTTTTCAAGACAGGGTTTCTCTGTATAGCCCTGGCTCTCCTGGAACTCACTTTGTAGACCAGGCTGGCCTCGAACTCAGAAATCCGCCTGCCTCTGCCTCCCGAGTGCTGGGATTAAAGGTGTGCGCCACCAATGCCCAGCCTAATCTAAGTTCTTAAACTTAATTGTTTCTTGAGCCCATAAATTCTCAGCTTAAAAGTTCTTGTGAGGCTGCATCTGTCAACAATGCAGAGTACTCATCTGCATGGGCAGAGTTAACACTACAGTCCTGAGTTTGGCATATACCTCTGAATATTCATCACAGGACTATGAGATGACAGTGACTCAAGACATTTTTCTTTTTAATCAGAGTATCCAGGTTTCCCTGTGTTTCTAAAATTAGTGCAAAACACAGAATGCAGAGTCCTAATCAACCATTTGAGTTTCTATAAAGCTAACAATGTTGCTTCATAAATAGGTTGGTTGCCAATTTATATGTTGCTATAAACAACATATGTATTACTTTCATTACATGTTACAAGCAGATATAGGAGGAAATGGTATCTTAGTGCCTAAAATGCAGCATCAAGAATATTTCAAATTATAATGAACCCTTAATTAATTGTTCATAAGTTACCTTTCTCTAATTTATTTCAGATGCCTTCTGTTTAAAAGGCAGATGGTGCTGTTGGGCGTGGGGTAGTCAAGAAAAATATAATGGGGATGTATTTATGATGCTACTTGGATATGTGATACAAGTAACAGTGATGACTGTTTCAGTTCTGGCTTCTATCAATGTGAAAAAAAAACACTGTGACCAAAAAACAATTTGGGGATGAAAAGGTTTATTTGACTTATTCTGTCACAATTCATTGAGGGAAGCCAAGTTAAGAATCTGGAGGCAGGAACTGAAGCAGAAACTGTTAACCAATGCTTCTTACTGGCTTGCTCCTTATGGCATGCTCAGCCTGCTTTCATATAGCACCCAGGACCAGGCATGGCAGCACTCACAGTAGACTGTATCCTCCCACATCAGTTGTCAATCAAGAAGCCTCTGAGGCTTGCCAACAGACCAATCTTCTATGGTCATTTTCTGAACTGACATATTCTCTTCTGAAAAGACTCTAGTTTGGGTCAAGGTAATATAAACAAAGAGCACAGTGACTCTGTTAAAATTGTGGTACTGTAGAGGACAGAATGAACATTCTGGATTGTTATACTAGGGCTTGTAAGTGCTCATACTGGTCATCCTGGAGGCAAGGTTATGAGAATTTAACTGTGACCTCAGCACATGGGCAGTGGCAGCAGGTGGAGTCAGCCTGGGCTGCATAGTGAGACTTTGTCTCCAAATACCAAAGGCTGCTGATGTGGCTCAGTGGTAGAGAGCTTGCCTAGCTTGGACAAAGCCCTGCTGGGTTCCATCTCAGTTTCCATTTTTCTTTGTTTCCCTATCACCCCTTTCCCCAACTCCTAGTTCTAGTTTATTCTAGGTTTCTAAATTCATTCAAACTTGAGTAGAGTCATGTGTCATTGTCTTAGTTTGGGTTTTACTGCTGTGAACAGACACCACAATCAAGATAACTCTTTTTTCAGTCCATTATTATCAAGGCAGATATGGCGCATGAGGAGCTGAGAATCCTACATGTTCATCTGAAGGCCACTAAGAGAAGTCTGGCTCCCATGTGACTAGGAGGAGGGTCTAATTGCCTACCCTAACAGTGACACACTTCCTTCAACAAGGCCACACCTCCAAATACTGCCACTCCCTGGGACAAATATATTCAAAGTACTACCGTCATACAGTCATCTCTAATGTTGCATGTGTGCAAAAACTTTGTGTACTACTCATCAGTGGTATTGCAATTCAACCTTTGAGTCAGTACTTTCAAAGCAAGAGAAAGTTTGTATTTTAAAAAAAATACACACTGTTTTGAAGTTTGAAGGAAAAAACTAAATTTTATTTTATTTAAAAATTCTTTTGACATTTGTTGTATATGTGTGTTCATACATGTGCTTGCAAGCATGCTCATGCCATACATGCATGTTAAAGTCAGAAGACAACTTACAGAAGTAGATCTAAGGTGATCAGGCTTGGCAAGAAGTGCCTTTACCAACTTAGACATCTTACCAGCCTGTGATGGCTATTCCTGGTTGTCAACTTGACTACATCTGGAATGAACTACAATCCACAAATGAACTACAATCCACAAATGAACTACAATCCACAAACTGTGATTCATATCTTGAGGCTGGAAGACACAGGCTTCTGACCCACATCTTGTCATGGAGAACTTGAGGCATAGTGGCCATGAAAAGTTTAGGCTCAGGCAAGGTAGTACAAACCTTTAATCCCAGGAGATTAAGGCAAACAGATCTCTGAGTTCAAGGCCAACCTAGAACAAAGAAAATTCCAGATCTGCATGGTGGTACATTCCTTTAATCTAATCCTTCTGCTGGAGACTTACATAAGGACGTTGGAAGAAGGAAGACTCACTGTATTTTGCCTGATAATAGTTACCCGCCAGCACATTTGTTGGAATTTACTTCTTCAGGATTCCAGCTTATACAAAAGACCAGGTAAACAACTAGCCTCATGGGACTGAGAAATTACTAGAGTTTTGGACTTACCATTCACAGCTGTCCATTATTGGGTTAGTTGGACTACTGACTGTAAGTCATTACAATATATTTCCTTAATATATAGAGAGATATCATAAGTTTTGTGACTCTAGAGAACCCTGACTAATACAGCCTGAGGAAATTAACTTAGATAAAATAATGCACTGGATTTTGTTGTCTTATACCGCTGAGCGCATTAGAGGATAATTGATATAGTTTGGAGCATTATATGAACAGTAACACCCAATTGTGATAGTTATTTTGAATTATTACTATACTTCATCATAAATTAAAACAGTGAAGGGAAATTATACAAACACTAAGACAAACTGAGGCAGTTCCTTTAAATTATCTCCCCATAATTAATCATAAATTAAAACAGATATGAATAAGAGATTCTCCTTTCATGTAGAATATTTATTGGGCTTGATGACCAGCAAACCACAAGTTTCTGCAGAGTGCATTTTAGCAATGGAAGGTCAAACAGCTGAGCCCATGGTATGTGTTTACCAAGCTAGTGTTTAGAAACATTTATACACAAATATTCCCAGGGCAGCAAGGTTATAGAAAGCCACATATAACCTGTGGAACCATTACCTATGCAATGCAAAATGAAGTTGAAAAAAATAAAATAAAAATCAACTCCCAAGCACTTTCATGACACACTCTTTTTTTTTTTGTCACACAAAGAATACATGGCTGATTCAAAGCTCAGAACAGCTCAGTAATATAATCTCATATATATATATATATATATATATATATATATATATATATATATATATATCACCATGACAAGCTTTGTCTAACTTAAGAATATTCCTAAGGGAAGGCTTCAAAGAGTGACAATAGGAAGGCAGCCTCTTTTTTTAGTAGCTGGCTACCCTTACAGATTCCAAGCATGCTGCACAGCCCAGCATCTACTGTGGTTAACAGTCATTTCTAAAGCAAGTGCTTAATGCTTGTACAAAAATTAAACAATGCTTTTGTACAACCCTGTTTTGTCTTAACTTACATAAGACAAATTGATGCTAAGCAAACAGAAGCAATGTAAAAATCTAAAAACACTGCCCTTTATGATTAAGAACTTAAAACTTCCATTGATCAAAATATGAACAAGGTGGGTCTTGCAAAGGACATTTTAACAGCCCTGTAGGAAAAAAGTGTTTCACCTCTCAGTTCCTCCTTTTTATTTTCCCTTTCCCTTCCTCTCCTCCCCTCCCTCTGTCCCTCTGTCCCTCTGTCCCTCTCCTCTCTCTCTCTCTCTCTCTCTCTCTCTCTCTCTCTCTCTCTCTTTCATTTACTTTCATCGGGATTGATGACCCCTCCTCCTGATTTATCATCACACAGTTCCTCCCCCTTCTTCCATCCCTTTCTTCTCTGAGAGGATGGAGTCCTTCCTGGGTCTCCCCCCACCCTGGCACATCAAGTCTCAGCAAGGGCAGGTGTGTTTTCTCTCACTGAGGCCAGACAAGGCATTCTTAGGTGAACAGGATCCACAGATGGGCAACAGCTTTAGGGGCAACCCCCATTCCAGTTGTTGGTAAACCTGCATGAAAACTGACCTGCATATCTGCTACCTATGTGCAGGGGTCCCAGGTCCAGCCCATGAATGCTCTTTGGTTGGTGGCTCAGACTCTGAGAGCTCTCAAGGGTCCAGGTTATTTGACTCTGTTAGTCTTCCAGTGGGGTCCTCAATCCTTCTCCCAACTCTTTCAAAAGACACACAGAGCTCCATCCAGTATTTGGCTGTGGGTCTCTGCATCTCTTTCCATTGGCTGCTGGGTGGAGCCTTTTAGAGGACAATGATGCTATGCTCCCATCTGCAAGCATAACAGTATCATAAATAGTGTGTCAGGGATTGGTGCTTGCCTTTGAGATGGGTCTCAAGTTGGACCAGTTATTGGTAGGTCATCCCCTTGGACTCTGCTCCATCTTTCTCCCTGAATTTCTTGTAGACAGGACAAGTTTTAGTTTGAAAGTTTTGTGAGTGGGTTGGTGTCTTAGTCAGGGTTTCAATTCCTGCACAAACATCATGACCAAGAAGCAAATTGGGGTGGAAAGGGTTTATTCAGCTTATACTTCCATACTGCTGTTCATCACCAAAGGAAGTCAGGACTGGAACTCAAGCAGGGCAGGAAGCAGGAGCTGATGCAGAGGCCATGGAGGAATGTTCTTTACTGGCTTGCTTCCCCTGGCTTGCTCAGCTCTCTTATAGAACCCAAGACCACAAGCCCAGAGATGGTCCCACCCACAAGGGGCCTTTCCCCCTTGATCACTAATTGAGAAAATGCCTTACAGTTGGATCTAATGGAGGCATTTCCTCAACTGAAGCTCCTTTCTCTGTGATAACTCCAGCTGTGTCAAGTTGACACAAAACTAGCCAGTACAGTTGGTGTCCTTATCTCTCCACTGGAAGTTCTACCTGGCTACAGGAGGGGGCAGGGCCACTTGAGGTTCTCTATTTCTACTGCTAGGAGTATCAGCTAAACTCACCCCTATGGACTTCTGGAAGCTTCCCCCATTTCAGGTCTTTGGCACATAGAAGTGGCCCCTCCCCCATTCATAATCCTGGCCCTCTGGCTCTCTCTGTCCTGTTTCTCCCCACACTTGATATGGAACTTCTCCATTTTCTTCCCCATCCCTTCTCCCACCCAGGTCCTTCCCTCCATCTGCCTCCTATGACCATTTTATTTCCCCTTCTAAATGAGATTCAAGCATCCTTGCTTGGGTGTTTCCTTCCTGTTTACCTACTTTGGGTCTGTGGAGTATAGAATGAGTATTTTTTGGTTAATATCCACTTAGAAGTGAGTACATACCATGCATGTTTTGGGTCTAGATTACTTCTTTCAGGATGATAGTTTCTAGTTCCATCCATTTGCCTGCAAAATTCATGATGTCATTTTTTTTAATAGCTGAGTAGTATTTTGTTGTATAAATGAATCACATTTTCTGTCCATTCTTTGGTTGAGGAGCATCTAGGCTGTTTCTAGTATCTGACTATTATGAATAAGCTGCTAAGAACATAGTAAAGCACATGTTCTTGTGGTATGGTGAAGCATCTTTTGTGTATTTACCCAGGAGAGGTATAGCTGGGTCTGGATATGTATGTGTGCATACATCCACCTCCCATCCCCAGGGTATATACATGTGTCTTCCACCATGTGTGTTTATGTGTGGATGCATGCATATATCTTACACTCTGTGTGTACCAGGGCCTTGTTCCTCATGTGTGCATGCATGCATACATCTGCATAATCCCCTGATGTGTGTACCCCTGCTTTTATGTTTGCTTTCTTTGGACACTGCCTTGGTTCTCCTTTTATTTCCTTGCCTATACTGAAATCATTACATGCCAATAGAAACAAGTGAATTGTAGCTATAAGAACATTACCTAAGGTCTACAACAGAAAATCCAGAACTTTGAATTTTCCTTTTGTTTGTACAGATAATTATAAGAAATTAAATTCATCCATTTCATTCTTTACTCACTGATATTTTTACATATAGCTCATGTACCCAAATTGGAAAAATAAATAAAAACACCAAACACAAATTTACTTCCTAGTAGCCTCTAAGGGTTATTTGGACTCAGCTTATTAGGTCAACAGACAAATGACTTATTTGTCTGGAGCATATGTAGTAATTTATGAATAAGTAAATTTTATATTTCTTGCTATGGTATAAAAACAAGAAGCTTCTTAAATTAAGGCTTGTAAAGAATTGTTTCATCTAAAACAAAGCCATGACTGGGCTGGTGAAATGGCTCAACAGATAACCAGTGGTAAGGACACACATTAAGGTCATATAGGTTTTTTTACCTCTCATTAAGTGTCCCCTTAGATTTAGTGACCATGGATGAGTTTTTGCTTGAAGATGGCAGTCTGTGTATCTATCTATATTACATGTCTACGTTGTATTTTATACATAAACACTATTTTTGCATGCCAATATAGCTTGGGAATAAATTTACATCAATTCATAAAGATTGCTTTTATTTCTTCTGGATTCCATCTGTCTTAATCAGGGTTTCTATTCCTGCACAAACATCATGACCAAGAAGCAAATTGGGGAGGAAAGGGTTTATTCAGCTTACACTTCCATACTGTTGTTCATCACCAAGGAAATCAGGACTGAAACTCAAGCAGGTCAGGGAGCAGGACCTGATGCAGAGGCCATGGAGGAATGTTCTTCACTGGCTTGCTTCCCCTGGCTTGCTCAGTCTGCTCTCTTATAGAACCCAGGATTACCAGCCCAGAGATGGTCCCAACCACAAGGGGCCTTTCCCCCTTGATCATTAATTGAGAAAATGCTTTGCAGTTGAATCTCATGGAGGCATTTCCTCAATTGAAGCTTCTTTCTCTGTGATAACTCCAGCTGTGTCAAGTTGACACAAAACTAGCCAGTACACCATCTGTACCTGAAGCTGACCCTGTGCCAAAACCCTTCATACCCAAATCCCTCTAGGAAGAGCTGGTCTGCCAGAAGTGCTGAAACACCTGAGAGCACAGGTGAGACCACAACTTCCACTCAAATTCCTGTCCCAAGAGAGATCTGCCCATAGCAATCAGGACATAGGAACCAATGAATAGCCAGGGAAAGGATCCTTTTGGTTTTCGACTGGGCCCTGGAGCTGACCCTGTGCCACAGATCCTCATACCCAAATTCCACCCAAGAGAGCTGGTCTTTCAGGACTGTTGACACAAAGGCTTGCAGGAAAGATAAACCACAGTGAGAAACAGCAATACCAGTTAACACCAGAGATAACCAGATGGGGAGAGGGAAGAGCAAGAACATAAGCAACAGAAACCAAGCTTACTTGGCATCATCAGAACCCAGTTCTCCCACCACAGTAAGTCCCCAACTCACTGAAAAAGCAAGATTCTGTTTCAAAATGACATCTTATGATGATGATAGAGGACTTTAAGAAGGACATAAATAACTCCCTTAAAGAAGTATAGGGACCCCTGCTACATCTAGGGCACAAACACTGCAGGCCCTAACACACCCAGGATCTTGATATCACTGGTGAGTGGAATGCCACATCTGTTCCAAAAAATCCCGGAGGGTCTTGTGTCAGCAGGAACAGGGACAAAGGAAACCCACTGACCAGTGGCTGGGGTTTGTTGCCGTGGGCACCAGCCCTGCACCATCTTGGCCACAAACTTAGCAGGCCCTAGCACACCCAGGATCTTGGAATCATTGAAACCAGTCTACACAGGAGAGCACGTGGGTGGCAGAAGCAACAGAACTTCTTAGATAGGGTCTTTTTGGGCTTTCATCCTCAGCCAGGAGGCAGAGCTGAGACCCAGACCCCTGGGCACCTTCCCCGCCAGAGGAGAGTCAGCCTCCAGGGAGTGCTCTGACTGCAGGACTCAGAAGGTATACCTGAGCTCCAGACCTCTGTGTAACTTACACACAAGAGGAGAGCTTGCCTGCAAAGCATGCTCTGACCACTGGGAATCAGGAGAGAGTTGGACTCCCAGGAGTGCTGTTAGAGGCTAACAGAATCACAGGAGGCACAAGCTCTAGCCAGAGACAGCTAGAACATCTAACACCAGAGATTACCAGATGGCAAAAGGCAAAAGTGAGAATCTTACTAACAGAAACCAAGACCACTCATCATTATCAGACCCCAATATTCGTACCACAGCTTGTCCTGGATTCCCCAACAAACTCAAAAAGCAAGATTTGGGTTTAAATTCATATCTCGTGATGCTGTTAGAGGATTTTAAGAAGGGCATTAATAACTCACTTAAAGAAATACAGGAGAACACTGATAAACAGGTAAAAGTCCTTAAAGAATTACAGGAAAACACTGCTAAACAGGTAGAAGTCCTTAAAGAGGAAACACAAAAATCCCTTAAAGAATTATAAGAAAAGACAACCAAACAGGTGATGGAAATGAACAAAAGTATCCAAGATCTAAAAATGGAAGTAGAAACAATGAAGAAAACCCAAAAGGAGACAACTCTGGAGATAGAAACTTTAGGAAAGAAATCAGGAACCATAGATGTGAGCATCAGCAACAGAATGTAAGAGATGAAAGAGAGAATATCAGGTGCAGAAGATTCCATAGAGAACATGGGCACAAAAATGAAAGAAAATGCAAAATGCAAAAAGATCCTAACCCAAAATATCCAGGAAATCCATGACATGAAAGGATGACCAAACCTAAGGATAATAGGAATAAATGAAAATGAAGATTTTCTACTTAAAGGGCTAGTAAATATCTTCAACAAAATTATAGAAGAAAACTTCCCTAACATAATGAAAGAGATGACCATGAACATATAAGAAGCCTACAGAAATCCAAATAGACTGGACCAGAAAAGAAATTCCTCCTGACACATAATAATCAGAACAACAAATGAACTAAATAAAGATAGAATATTAAAAGCAGCAAGGGAAAAAGGTCAAGTAACATATAAAGGCAGGCCTATAAGAATTACACTGGACTTCTCACCAGAGATATGAAAGCCAGAAGATCCAGAACAGATGTTATACACACCCGAAGAGAACATAAATGTCAGCACAGACTACTATACCTAGCAAAACTCTCAATTACAATAGATGGAGAAACGAAAGTATTCCATGACAAAATCAAATTCACACAATATCTTTCCACGAATGTAGGCCTTCAAAAGATAATAAAGGGAAAACACCAACACAAGGATGGAAATTATACCCTAGAAAAAGTAAGAAAGTAGTCCTTCAACAAACATAAAAGAAGACAGCCATAAGAACAGAATACCAACTCTAACAACAAAAGTAACAGGAAGCAACAATTACTTTTCCTTACTATCTCTTAATATCAATGGACTCAATTCCCCAATAAAAAGACATAGACTAACAGACTGGCTACATAAACAGGACCCAAATTTTGCTGCTTACAAGAAACCCACCTCAGGAAAAAAGACAGACACTACCTCAGAGTGAAAGGCTGGAAAACAATTTTCCAAGCAAATGGTCTGAAGAAACAAGCTCAAGTAGCCATTTTAATATCGAATAAAATCAACTTCAACCCAAAGCTATCAAAAAGATAAGGAGGAACACTTCATACTCACCAAAGGTAAAATCTTCCAAGATGAACTCTCAATTCTGAATATCTATGCTCCAAATGCAAGGGCATCCACATTAATTAAAGAAATATAGTAAAGCTCAAAGTACACATTGCACCTCACACAATAATAGTGGGAGACTTCAACACCACACTCTCATCAATAGACAGATCCTGGAAACAAAGTAAACAGAGACAAATTGAAACTAACAGAAGTTACGAAACAAATGAATTTAAGAGATATCTACAGAACATTTTATCCTAAAACAAAAGGATATATCTTCTTCTCAGCACCTCATGGTACCTTCACAAAAATGGACCATATAATTGGTCACAAAACAGGCTTCAACAGATACAAAATATTGAAATTATACTATGTATCCTATCAGATCACCACGGACTAAGGCTGATCTTCAATAACAACATAAATAATAGAAAACCAACTTTGACATGTAAATTGAACAACATTCTCCTCAATGATACCTTGGTCAAGGAAGAAATAAAGAAAGAAATTAAAGACTTTTTAGAGTTTAATGAAAATGAAGCCATAACATACCCAAACATATGGGGCACAAAGAAAGCATTCCTATGAGAAAAACTCATAGCTCTGAGTGCCCCCCCCAAAAACACTAGAGAGAGCATACACTAGTAGCTTGACAGCACACCTAAAAACTCTAGAACAAAAGGAAGCATATTCACCCAAGAGGAGTGGAAGTCAGGAAATAATCAAACTCAGGGCTGTATTCAACGAAGTTGAAACAAAAAGAACTATTCAAAGAATCAACCAAACAAGGACTTAGTTCTTTGAGAAAATCAACAAGATAGATAAACCCTTACTCAGGCTATCTAGAGGGACAGGAAAAGTATCTTAATTAACAAAACTAGAAATGAAAGGAGAGATATAGCAACAGAATCTGAGGAAATCCAAAAACATAAGATCCTACTACAAAAGCCTATACTCAACACAACTAGAAAACCTGGATGAAATTGATAATTTTCTAGACAGATACCAGGTATCAAAGTTAAATCATGATCCGATTAATGACCTAAACAGTCCCATATCCCCTAAAGAAATAGAAGCAGTCATTAATACTCTCCCAAGCAAAAAACGTCCAGGACCTGATGGGTTTAGTGCAGAGTTCTAGCAGACCTTCAAAGAAGACCTAAGTCCAATTTTTCTCAAACTATTCCACAAATTAGTAACAGAAGGTACTCTACTCAATTCATTCTACAAAGCCTCAATTACTCTGATACCTAAACCACATAAAGATCCAACAAAGACAGAGAACTTCAGACCAATTTCCCTTATAAATATCGATGCAAAAAATCTCAATAAAACTCTTGCAAATCAAATCCATGACACATTGAAACAATCATCCATCATGATCAATTAGGCTTCATTCCAGGAATGCAGGGATGGTTTAATATAAGGAAATCCATCAATGTAATCCACTATATAAACAAACTCAAAGATAAAAAAAAAAAAAAACACATGATAACCTCAATAGATGTTGAGAAAGCATTTGACAAAACCCAACATCCGTTCATGATAAAAGTCTTGGAAAGATCAGGAGTTCAAGTCCTATACCTAAACATAATAAAATCAATATACAGCAAACCAGTAGCCAACATCAAACTAAATGGAGAGAAGCTGGAAGTAATTCCAGTAAAATCAGAGACTAGGAAAGGCTGCTCACTTCCTCCCTACCTAGGAAAGGCTGCTCACTTCCTCCCTACCTAGGAAAGGCTGCTCACTTCCTCCCTACCTAGGAAAGGCTGCTCACTTCCTCCCTACCTAGGAAAGGCTGCTCACTTCCTCCCTACCTAGGAAAGGCTGCTCACTTCCTCCCTACCTATTCAATATAGTACTTGAAGCCATAGCCAGAGAATTTAGACAAGAAAAGGGGTCAAGGGGATATACATTGGAAAGGAAGATGTCCAAATTTAACTACTTGCAGATGATATGATAGTATATATAAGTGACCCTAAAAATTCCACCAGAGAACTCCTAAACCTGATAAACAGCTTCAGTGCAGTAGCTGGACATAAAATTAATTCAAACAAATCAGTGGCCTTTCCCTATACAAAGGATAAATAGGATGAGAAAGAAATTAGGGAAACAACAACCTTCACAATAGATCTGTATGTTAAGAACTTCAAGTCTCTGAAGAAAGAAATCAAAGGTCTCTTAAGATGGAAAGATCTCCCATGCTCATGGATTGGCAGGATTAATATAATCAAAATGGCTATCTTGCAGAAAGCAATCTTCAAATTCAATGTAAACTCCGTCAAAATTCCAACTTAATTTTTCAGAAAGTTAGAAAGCACAATTTGAAAATTCACCTGGAATAACAAAAAACCTAGGATAGCAAATACTATTCTCAACAATAAAAAAACCTCTGGGGGAATCACCATGCCTGACCTCAAGCTGTACTACCCAGTACTTGTGATAAAAACTACATGGTGCTGGTACAGCTACAGACAGGTAGATGAATGGAATAGAATTGAAGACTCAGAAATGTATTGTAGTGGCTATTCCTGGTTGTCAACTTGACTATATTTGGAATGAGCTACAATCCAGATTTGGAAGGCTCACCAGTGACCCTAACCTGGAGACTTGGATATAGAAGTCTCTGATCTGGATCTTGGTATGGAGGTCTTGATAGCATACCGGCTATGGATTCCAGAAGATTAAGACAGAGAGTTCTCCGAGCTCAAGNGACACTGGAAGAAGGGAGACTCTCTCTCGCTCCTTCGCCTGTTCACCGTGTGGGACTGAGTAACTGCTAGATCCTTGGACTTCCATTCACAGCTACTACTGAACCATTGTTGGGAATTGGACTGCAGACTGTAAGTCATCAATAAATTCCTTTACTCCTTAAGTTCTGTGACTCTAGAGAACCCTAACTAATACATGTATCCACACACCTATCGTCACTTTATCTTTGACAAGGGAGCTAAAACCATCCAGTGGAAAAAAGACAGCATTTTCATCAAATGGTGCTGGCACAACTGGCAGTTATCATGCAGAAGAATGCGAATTGATCCATTCTTATCTCTTTGTACAAAGCTAAAGTCTAAGTGGATCAAAGAACTCCACATAAAACCAGAGACACTGAAATTATAGAGTAGAAAATGGGGAAAAGGCTCACAGATATGGGCACAGGGGAAAAATTCTTGAACAGAACACCAACGGCTTGTGCTATAAGAGCACAAATCAACAAATGGGACCTCATAAAATTGCAAAGCTTTTGTAAGGCAATAGATACTGTCAATAAGACAAAAAGGCCACCAACATATTGGGAAAGAATTTTTACCAATCCTAAATCTGATAGGGGACTAATATCCAATATATACAAAGAGCTCAAGAAGCTGGACTCCAAAATTTCAATTAACCCCATTAAAAAATGGGATACAGTGCTAAACAAAGAATTCTCAACTGAGGAATACCGAATGGCTGAGAAGCACCTGAAAACAATGTTCAACATCCTTAATCATCAGGTAAATACAAATCCAAACAACCTTGAGATTCCACCTCACACCATTCAGAATGGCTAAGTTCAAAAATTCATTTGACAGCAGATGTGGGCAAGGATGTGGTGAAAGAGGAACCCTCCTCCATTGTTGGTGGGATTGCAATCTGGTACAACCATTCTGGAAATCTGTCTGGTGGTTTCTCAGAGAATTGGACATAGAATTATCAGAAGATACAGCTATTCCTCTCCTGGGCATATACCCAGAAGATGTTCTAACTGGCAATAGGACACATGCTCCTCCATTCTGTTCATAACAGCCTTATTTATAATAGCCAGAAGCTGGAAAGACCCACATGTTCCTCAACAGAGGAATAGATTCAAAGAATATGGTACATTTACACAATGGATTAGTACTTACCAATAAAAACAATGAATTTATGAAATTCCTAGGCAAATGGATGGATCTGGAGGGTATCTTCCTGAGTGAGGTAACCCAATCACAAAAGAACACACATGATATGCACTCACTAATAAGTGGATAGTAGTCCAGAAACTTAGAATACCCAAGATACAATTTGCAAAACACATGAAATTCAAGAAGAAGGAAGTAAAAATTATGGATACTTCATCCCTTCTTAGAATGGGGAACAAAGTACCCATGGAAGTAATTACAGAGACAAAGTTCAGAGCTGAGACAGAAGGAAGGATCATCCAGAGACTGCCCCACAAAGGGATCCATCCCATATACAATCATCAAACCCAGATACCATTGCCCATGCCAGAAAGATTTTGCTGAAAGGACCCTGATATAGCTATCTCTTGTGAGGCTATGGCAGTGCCGGGCAAATACAGAAGTGGATGCTCACAGTCATTTATTGGATGAACACAGGGCCCCTATTGAAGGAGCTAGAGAAAGTATCCAAGGATCTTAAGGGGTCTACAACCCTATAGGAGGAACAACAATAGGAACTACCCAGTACCCCCCAGAGCTGTGACTCTAGTTGCATATGTAGCAGAGGATGGCCTAGTCGGCCATCAATGGGAGGAGTGGCTTTTGGACTTGAGAATATCATATGCCCCAGTACAGGGCAATGCCAGGGCCATGAAGCAGGAGTGGGTGGGTTGGGAGCAGGGCAGGGGGAGGGTATATGGGGCTTTGTGGATTGCATTTGAAATGTACATGAATAAAATGTCTAATAAATAAAAGAAATATAGGAAAACACAGGTAAACAGGTAGAAGTCCTTAAAGAGGAAACACAAAAATTCCTTAAAGAATTTTGGAAAACCACAACCAAATTTTGACAGAATTGAACAAAACCATCCAGGATCTAAAAATAGAAGTGGAAACAATATAGAAATCACAAACAGAGACAACCCTGGAGATATAAAACCCAGGAAAGAGATCAGGAGTCATAGATGAAAGAATAACCAACAGAATACAAGTGATAGAAGAGAGAATGGCAGGTGCAGAAGATACCATAGATACCAAACATTGACACAGAAATCAAAGAAAATGTGAAATGCCAAAAGATCCTAACTCAAAACATCCAGAAAATCCAGGACACAATGAGAAGACCAAAAGTAAGGAAAATAGGCATAAAAGAGAGTGAAGATTCCCAATTCAAAAGGCCAGTAAATATCTATACCAAAAGTATAGGAGAAAACTTCCCTAATCTAAAGTAAAAGATACCCATAAATATACAAGAAGCCTGTAGAACCCCAAATATACTGGACCACAAAAGAAATTCTTTCTGCTACACAGTATTCAAAACATCAAATACACAAAACAAAGAAAGATTATAAAAAGCAGTAAGGGAACATGGTCAAGTAACATATGAAGGCAGACCTATTAGAATTACACTTGAGTTCTCACCAAACACTATGAAAGCCAAAAGATCCTGGGCAGAACTCAGAGGACCCTAAGAGAACACATATGACAGCCCAGGCTACTATACCCAGCAAAACTCTCAATAATCACAGATAGAAAAACCAAGATATTCCATGACAGAATCAAATTTAAACAATATATTTCTACAAATGCATCCCTAAAGAGGATAATAGCTGGAATACTCCAACACAAGTAGGGAAACTAGACCCTATAAAAAGCAATAAATTAATCTTCTTCCTACAAACCCAAAAGAAGATAGCCACACAAACATAATTCCAACTCTAACAACAAATATAATAGGAAGCAACAATCATTATTCCTTAATATCTTTTACTATCAGTGGACTCAATTGCCTAATAAAAAGACATAGCATAACAGATTGAATATGTAAACAGGACCCAGAATTTTGCTGTATACAGGAAATGTACTCCAGTAAGAAGGACAGACACTACCTCAGAATAAAAAGCTGGAAAAAAAATTCCAAGAAAATTGTCCCAAGAAACTAGCTGGAGTAGCCATTCTAATATTGAATAAAATCTACTTCCAACCAAAAGTTGTCAAAAAAGTGAATGACACTTCATACTCATCAAAGGAAAAATCTACCAAGATGTACTCTTAATTCTGAACACCAATGCTCCAAATGCAAGGACACACACATTAAAAAAAAACAAAAAAAAAACAAAAAAAAAAAACTTTACTAAAGCTCAAAGCACACATTGCACCTCACACAATAATAGTGGAATGGAAGACTTCAACACCATACTCTCAGCAATGGACAGATCATGGAAACAAAAACTATACAGAGACACAGTAAAAGTAACAGAAGTTATAAACCAGATGGATTCAACAGATATCTACAGAACATTTCATCCTAAATCAAAAGAATATATCTTCTTCTCAGCACCTCATGGTACCTTTTCCAAATTTGACCATATAATCAGTCACAAAACAGTCCTCAACAGATACAAAAATATTGAAATAATCCCATGTATCCTATCAGATCACCATGGACTAAGGCTGCTCTTCAATAACAACAAAAACAAAAGAAAGCCCACATATACATGAAAGCTGAACAATGCTCTCCTCAATGATAACTTTGTCAAGGAAGAAATAAAGAAAGAAATTAAAGACTTATTAGAATTTAATGAAAATGAAGGCACAACATACCCAAACTTGTGAGTGAAAATGCAAGCAGTGCTAAGAAGAGAACTAATAGATTTGAATGCCTCCAAAAAGAAACTGGACGAGCATACACTACCAGCTTGACTTGAAAGTTCCAGAACAAAAAGAAGCACATACACTCAAGAGGAGTAGACAGCAGGATATAATCAAACTCAGGGCTGAAATCAACCAAGTAGAAACAAAAAGATCTATACAAAGAATCAACTAAATCAGGAGCTGGTTCTTTGAAAAACTCAACAAAATAAATAAACCCTTAGCCAGAGTAACCAGAGGGCACAGAGACAGTATTCAAATTAATAAAGTCAGAAAGGAAAAGGGAGACATAACAACAGAAAACAAGGAAAATAAAAAAAAAATCATCAAATCCTACTACTAAAGCCTATATTCAAGAAAACTGGAAAATCTCTATAAAATTGTCAATTTTCTAGACAGATATCAGGTACCAAATTTAAATCAGGATCAGATAAAACATCTAAGCAGTCCCATAACTCCTAAAGAAATACGAACAGTCATTAAAAGTCTCCCAACCAAAAAGAGCCCAGGACCAGAAAGGTTTAGTGTAGAATTTTATCAGATCTTAAAAAAAAAAAAAAAAAAAAA
>LR754148.1:9441-32696 GCA_902729485.2 Mus minutoides | reverse complement strand
ATCTCTATAAAATTGTCAATTTTCTAGACAGATATCAGGTACCAAATTTAAATCAGGATCAGATAAAACATCTAAGCAGTCCCATAACTCCTAAAGAAATACGAACAGTCATTAAAAGTCTCCCAACCAAAAAGAGCCCAGGACCAGAAAGGTTTAGTGTAGAATTTTATCAGATCTTAAAAAAAAAAAAAAAAAAAAAACTAATACCAATACTCTGCAACCCATTCCACAAAACAGAAACAGAAGGAATGATATCCAATTAGTTCTATGAAGCCACAATTACTCTGATACCCAAACGACACAAAGATCCAACAAAGAAAGAAAACTTCAGACCAATATCCCTTATGAATATTGATGCAAAATACTCAATAACATTCTCACAAACTGAATCCAAGAGCACATCAAAACCCAATAATTCACCATGATCAAGTAGGCTTCATCCCAGGGATGCAGGAATGGTTCAATATATGGAAATCCGTCAACATTATCCACTACATAAACAAACTCAAAGAAAATAAAATCACACAATTATTTCATTAGATGCTGGAAAAGCATTTGATAAAATTCAACATGCCTTCATGTTAAAAGTCTTGGAAAGTTCAGGAATTTAAGACCCATACATAAACATAGTAAAAGCAAATATACAGCAAACCAGTAGCCAACATCAAACTTCATGAAAAAAGTCTTGGAAAGATCACGAATTCAAGGCCTATACCTAAACATAATAAAAGCAATATACAATAAACCAGTAGCTACCATCAAACTAAATGGAGAGAAACTTGAAGCAATCCCACTAAAATCAGGGACTAGACAAGGCTGCCTGTACTCTACCTATCTATTCAATGCAGTACTTGAAGTTCTAACTAGAGCAATTAGGCAACAAAAGAAGGTCAAAGGGATACAAATTTGTAGCGAAGAAGTCAGAATATATTTTCAGATGATATGATACTATACTTAAGTGACCCAAAAAATTCCACCAGAGAACTCCTACAGCTGATAAACACCTTCAACAAAGTGGCTGGATATAAAATCAACTCAAACAAATCAGTAATCTTCCTTTACAAATGATAAAGAGGCTGAGGAAGAAATTAGAGAAACTGTACCCTTCATAATAGTCACAAATAGTATACAATTTCTTGGTATAACTCACCAAACACATGAAACATCTGTACAACAAGAACTTCAAGTCTCTGAAAGAAGAAATTGAAGAAGACCTCAGAAGATGGAATGATCTCCCATGCACATGGATTGGCTGGATTAATATTGTAAAAATGGCCATCTTGCCAAAAGCAATCTACAGATTCCATGTAATCCACATCAAAATTCCAACTCAATTCTTCATAGAGTTAGAAAGAAAAATTCTCAAATTCATTTGTAATCACAACAACAACAACCACAAAAAACCCAGGATAGTGAAAAATATTCTCAACAATAAAATTGCATCTGGGGGAATCACTGACCTCAGAGCAGTACTATAGAGCAATAGTGATAAAAACTGCATGGAATTGGTACAGAGAAAAAGACAGGTAGATCAATGGAATAGAATTGAAGACCAAGAAATGAACTCACATATATATGGTCACTTGATCTTTGATAAAGAAGTTAAAACCGGTGGTGTGGGGAGCATCGGGTCAGCAGTTGCCCCCAGGGGCAGGATCCGAGAACTCCGCCCCACCGGAGGCTGGGCCTCTCCCAGCCAGAGCACCCGCCACCCCGCCATCTTTCCTCTGAGCCCAGCGGACACAGCTAGGGACATCCCAGGACTTTAAGATCGCATCAGGGTTACGCATGAGTGCAGTGCAGAGGTGGTGTTGGGAGCATCGGGTCAGCGGTTGCCCCCAGGGGCAGGATCCAAGAACTCCGCCCCACCGGAGGCTGGGACTCTCCCAGCCAGAGCACCCGCCACCCCGCCATCTTTCCTCTGAGCCCAGCAACTCCAGGACTTTAAGACCACATCAGGAGCTCAGGGCCCAGGCCTCAGGCTCTGTGCACTCTCTTAGGCTCTTTCGGGACTCCCCAAGCTATCTCTAGAAGTGAGGTGAGGAGGTGAACACAGCCTCTGTTCCGGCCCAATCTTGTGGAACTTGAGACATCAGCCAGGAGATTGATAAGGGACCAGGACAAAACAGCGGGTCCTTTCTGGTCTGCACCAACGCCAGGTCACCTCGGGCAGAGATGGCAGGAGGAAAGCGCAAGAACAGAAGCAACAGAATCCAAGGGTACTTGGCATCACCAGACCCAAACTCACCTACCACATCAAGTCCTAGATACAACAGCACACCAGAAAAGCAGGACATGGATATAAAATCACTGGTCATGATGATGATGGAGGACTATAAGAAGGAATTACAGGAAAACAAAGATAAACAACTAGAAGCATATAAAGAAGAAAAACTTAGAGAGTTACAGGAAAACACAGATAAACAACTAAAANAAAAAAAAAAATGGAGAGAGCTTACACCAGTAGCTTGACAGCACATTTGCAAGCTCTAGAACAAATGGAAGCAAAGTCACCTAAGAGGAGTAGACGGCAGGAAATAATCAAACTCAGGGGTGAAATCAACCATGTGGAAACAAAAAGAACTATCCAAAGAATCAATCAAACCAGGAGCTGGTTCTTTGAAAAAGTTTGGGTTATATCATATTGTATCACAGTTCTCACTGTTTGTATACAAGGCATGCATGCAAGTAAATCTGTTGTAAATGTGCACAGACCCTCGCAGACTGGGAACTTGAACCTCTGGTGTGGTGAGCAAATGAAGAAATCCAGACACTCAGGCACACAGGCCCACAGTCTCACAGTCCCACAGGCACACAGGCACACAGTCCCACAGTCCCACAGGCACACAGTCCCACAGGCACACAGGCACATATGCACACACACACACACACACACACACACACACACACACACACACACACACACACAGTGATCCTGGGACCAGGTGGGTTCTACAATGACTACCACTGCAACCTGGAATGTCAGCATGCACAGGATTAGGGTAAGTATTAGCTCATCGTGGTAGTAGTTCTCCGTTGGTGAGCAGTTTCCTGCTGTAACATCTGGGAGAAGAAAGAGTCTTTACACACACAACTGACCATTGATATTAACACTCACTGTCCAGAAGAGCTTGGCCCACTCACATGTGTAATGACTTTGCTAAATTGTCACATGGACTCTTTGAGGACATGGCTGTGTCTATGTCAAATAAACATTTACTCTGACCTTCACTTGCTCACTCGCTCTGAGCTTCCTTCACTCCCTACATAACAGTATTTATGACAGTAAATAGCAACAGTAACCAAAAACTTAGAATGTGCCCTAAATGTTCATCTCCAGAAAAATATTTAAATTGAATTTGGGATCCTAACCTTAACCCTAACCCTCTGGATCTATAGTCATTCACACAATACATTTTTTATTGACAAGATATAAGTTGTTAAAAGGAATGCATAAAGCATTATATTATAAAAAGTAGGACAAGCTTGTGGAAAATTACAAACATTTTTTTATGGCATGTGGGAAAGAATGAATGAGCACCAAATGAACACAGCTCAGAATGTGGGTGTGTGCGAATCCAGTGAGGATGTGCTCCTTCAACTTTTAAAAATGGCTAAAATAAATTCATTTGCAAAAAGTCATACATGGTGAATTTTATTTCACTCCTATTTTACTTTCATAACATGCCTGCTTCTGTGATAAATGCATTGGGTTTCCCTACATCCAGCATGCAATTGGCTCTGCTCTGGACACTAGCTAGTGCTAACCCAGTTCAGTTCTGACACCATCAACCTGAAGCTCAGGATGAAAGCTGAGTAATAGAGACTGCCCTTCCCATGTCCAGACTTTTGACCATTTGGTTATAGGCTTGAGTCCCCTTACCCTCCACCCCTTCAGGTTTACTTAATTTCTAAGGATCTCACAGAGTTCAGGAATACACTCTACTTACATTTGCAGACCTAGGGACAAGGACATTTTAAGGAATACAGAATAATAAGTACAATGGAAGTGCACAGAGAAAGACCTAGAAGGTTCTGAGCACAGGAGCTCCCTAGTTCCTCTTCATGTTGTTGGGATGTCTCCCCTTAGCATCTGGATGTGTTCTTACCAACTGGAAAATTCCTTGAACTCACTCAGGGTTTTATGGGTGCTTCATTTTGCAAGTTGGTTGATTAAGTCATTGAGAACTAGTTTATTAATCTAGCCTTCAGCTTCTCTCCCTGCCTGGAGGTCAGATAGTAGGAAGGTTCCTACCTTCTAATCACAGGACTAGTTTCCCTGATAATGAGTCACCTCTGTTGCTATCTAGGGACCCAATGCTTCACCATCCCAGTTGCCTATGTAAGATTTGCCTCTCTCTGATTCTAACACTTAGGAGCAATGTGTCAGGATAAGACCAAACCCAACATGGAGAAGAAAGAGTAGTTGTACAGCTCATGTTTGTTCAATTCTAGTTGTTGTTATAGCTACTGTCCCTTTTCATATTTAATGGGATCTTACTTTATTAGCAAATACAAGCTGGCTTTGAACTCACTACGTAGCCTGGCTGCCTTCCAATTCTCTACCCGTTCTTAAGCTGCTCAGTGTTAGGCTTGCAGGCAAGTTTGTGCAGCCAACTGTGCTGCCCCCAGTTTATCCTTTGTTTAATTTTGTTGAGCAACACCACTTATGAGAAATATGAGTGATATTAAAAACTCAGCACAATTTCATAAACAGGAGAGATGGCTCAGGGTTCAGCTGCTGTTTTTCTAGATGTGTCAGGCAGCTCAAAACTCCACTACTACCTGCAACTCCAGCTCCAGGAAATGTGACATTCTCCTCTAGCTTCTTCAGGCGTCTGCATGCACATAGGTGCATATATGCTCACACACTAAATAGATAAGTCAATAAGTAAATAAGTTAATTAATTAAGTCATTAAAATGCTTTAATAATCACAAGTAAAATGTTTTATTGTGGCTAAATCTATAGCTTAAAACAGTAATACAGCAAATTATTAAAGTTGTCCACTTGGGAAATCTGACTTATCGTGGGGATAGCCAGAGATAGCCTCAATAATAATAAATATTGGACACACTATTTTGATGGTTCCCATTTATGATGTGCACAGAATGAGTAAAGTGATAACAAATGTTTTGAGTTGTTGGGTATTTTCTTCTGGCATTCACAGATGGAAACAGCTAATTCTCCTCCTGCTTCCCTCCAGGAGGGAACGATAGAAGATGAGAACACACAGAGAATTGCACAAAAGAAATTGCCTAGGCTACAGCCTAAAGGCAGGAGAAGCAATGTGCTTGGGTCCTCAACAAGGGTACAGTGTAGACATACTCCTGATTCCTGTCGCTCTTTCTTCTGGTGGAGACTGTGGTGGGGATTGCTGCACTGTCTTGAATGCCTCAGCATTACCTAAGTGTATGATGTCACTGGGGGCGAGAAGAGGGCATTGAGTCCCCACTGGAACCGGAGTTACAGATGACTGTGAACCTCCATGTTGATACTTGTAGGGAGCCGCACACTAAAGCTGCTTCCGAGCCGGTGCGGTGCCCGAGCGGGTTACCTAGGAGACGGTTGCAAACAAGTCCAGTGTGCATGCGTTTGTGATGAAACCACGTAGTCACCGCCCATCCCGGGGCGTAACTTGAGGTAATGGGCAGTCAGCCAATCCTGACGACACACGTCACACTGAGGTGTAATTAAGCGATATTATTTCTAGAGCTGCTTGCTCTTTCTCTCTCTCTCTCCACATGGTAATAAAGATATGCTCGCAGAAGGATTCTATATTTTTGTCCGTATTCCTTTCTTGCAGGCAAGGCGGGAATACGGGTATTAACAGCTGGTGCTGAGAAATCCCGGGAAATTGACCATCGCCAGCGCCGAGAGAGCCCCTATACATACGTAGGGAGAATTCAGAACTGCGAGTGGGTAAAAAGAAAGCTCTGAGAGGTATGTTTGGCCTTGATTTATATCGTTTAACCTCCCAGTTGAGTAGCATAGTGGAAGTTTTCATCATTGTAGTGACAGTGCTTGCTCTCCTTAGCCCAACGGTTAAGGCAAGACAGGGGGCGTTAGAACTACAGGACCGCATATCAGAAACAGAGCGGAAAAAGTTAATAGGATCTCATAGAAATAGAAGCATGCTTAAGCAGACAGGCCTCTCCAAGGATTTTAGATCTAAGGGGAAGAAAAGAGAGGGTAAGAATACCCAGGTAGAGAAAAAAGGAAAGAAGGAGAATGGCCAGAGGAAAAAGAAAAACCTCTGCCCAGTAAAGGAGTTGGCTAGCCCCTCTGAAGAGGAAGACTCAGATGGAGCAGCCCGCTTTGAGGAGGAAAATTACCATCTAAATGAACAGCAGCTACAGCAGAATCGTAAACGAAAGGAGGCAGGAGATAGGAACCACGTGGCTCCTTGGCCCGTGACAAATGCTGCTTACGGAATTCTTAAGAGATATTAGGTAATTGGATCCGGGAATGGATCTTAAGAGAATTAAGGTAATTAGATCCGAGAATAGATCGAGAGAGGAGAGTGAAATTTTAAAAGAAGATTCCTAGGCTCACACTGGTTTATTCTCTCTAGAACTCAGAGAATTTTTTCTTTATATGTACGATGCATCGTTTGTCTACATTTGTGTTTCATGTCTTGTCTATATGTTTTGTTCTGTGTTGAAAAAAGAAAAATGGTTACAAAAAGCACGTCTATTGGTCTCCGACTTCTTAATTTTAGTATGAGCCTCCACAGAGGCGAGAAAGGCAGGCAGGTTTGCCCAGGATCTGGCGGGGCCACACGTGGTTCTGGACCTTGCCTGGAGGAAGGCACGGTAATATAGATTGTTAACTTCTTAGCCCCAGGGATGGGAGGCTAAGAGTGTTTGTTCCTGAAAGAAGATGTTTGCCTAGGCTTAGAGCAGCCTTGAACGCAGCACGTGGCAAGAAGCAGCCCAGAAGGCTAGGCCACCAGGATATTTAATAATGTTTAAATAGTGCTGAGGTCGTTTCAAGCACGGGATATGAACAAGTCCAGAAAGGGTCTCAGAAATTTTTCTAATTGATACAAAGTTTTATGGGATTTTTATCCTAAATGGTAGTCTTTTGGAAATAAGGTCTAAGTTAAACTTTAAAAGGTACATGATTATACATTTGTAAATTGACTGGCAGGCCTCCTGGAGTTTCTTTGTTCCACAGACTTCACCTCACCCCCTCCCTGCTTCTTCCTTGCCTCCAGGGCAAGTTCCCAGCAGCTGAAACCGAGGATCCAGGGGCAGTTAAGATAGGGGCTGGTGAGATGGCTCAGTGCGTAAGAGCACCCGACTGCTCTTCCAAAGGTGATAAGTTCAAATCCCAGCAACCACATGGTGGCTCATAACCATCCTTAACGAGATCTAGACTTAAGAGTTATATAAGATTTAAAGGAACTTTTCCAGGCTAGATTGCTTACTTTTTAAAAGGGTTATTATTGATTAAAAGGCTTGTTTTTTGCTTTACACCCTTACAAATTTTAAGGAGTTCTAATGAACCAGAAAACGTTTTTGATTTTAGATACGGCTGATAGCCTTACATTATATTTTAAAGCGGCTCCAGGTTGCAGCCCGGTTGGCTCAGTCAGTAGAGCATCAGACTCCAGGGTTTAAGTCCCTGTTCCTTAAGAAAGTTTTCAAGACAATAGCTAGGGTTTAATTATGCTGGTAATGTCATGTCAAGAGTCATTAAGAGACTCAAACCTTTGTTGGGTATTATCTAAAAAAGACACAAGCTAATTGGTAAATATGAAGGACGTTACAGAAATTTTAAAGGACTTTTTTGATTGATATTGATTATAATTTATGGATATTAATACTAGCTATTCCTTTTAATCATGACCATTGAATGTGAAATCATTCTTTACCTCAAATTTTAAGGGCTACTGTGGTACTATTAAGAATAATAAGGTAAATTCTTAGATTTTAGAGAATTAATTTAAAGTTGTGTCTTAAAAACCTGACAAAGTGTTTGCTTAATCATTTTTTTAGGATAAATTAAAAAATTGTTTTGTGCATGCCTTTAACTTCTAGATCTCCATGCATTCTCTGTATTTAAAAACAGCCCCTTTATGGGAAAAAGGGTATTTAAAATTTGAAACATATATTTTATTCTTTTGAGGTTCCTATCTCAGCACAGATAAATAAATTGCGTGCTACAGATGGTGCTTTATAAGGTTAAAATTTTATCAAGTTGTACTTTAAGCCAATATAGGTATATCTTAGAACTGACAATTGCTAAAATTGTTTAACCTTTAGATATTAATTTTCTAGTTCGCAATTGTCCAAGAACGTACATTTTGGAGAATAAAAATGCCGTCCTGTTAAAAGGACTATCTATAAATATTTTAAAAATTGCTCTAGGTCACCTAGATATGTTACTCACATTCTATCCTTTAGAAAATTGCAATATTTACATGTTTCTATTGATACTTGTTCAGGAATTGTATTTGCTTCTCCATTAACCAGAGAAAAGGCAGCACATATTATTCAGCATTGCCTTGAGGCATGGAGTGCTTGGGGAAAACCCAAAATTCTTAAAACTGACAATGGACCAGCTTACACTTCTCAGAAGTTTGGACAATTCTGTCGTCAAATGGAGGTGACCCATCTAACGGGTCTACCATACAATCCTCAAGGACAGGGCATCATAGAACGGGCCCATCGCACTCTCAAATCTTATTTTATAAAACAAAAAGGGGGATTCGAGGAAGCTCTACCCTAAGTGCCAAGGGCAACCGTTTCTATGGTTCTCTTTACACTTAATTTTTTAAATCTTGACAGTCAAGGCCATACAGCAGCCGACCGGCATTGTCTAGAGCCTGACAGGCCAAAAGAGATGGTGAAATGGAAAGATATCTTGACTGGTTAATGGAAAGGCCCGGATCCTATTTTGATAAGATCCAGGGGAGCTGTTTGTGTTTTCCCACAGGAAGAAGACAATCCATTTTGGTTGCCAGAACGACTGACACGGAGAATCTTGGCACGTGAAGATGATTCCCAGATGAACCCCCTAACGACCTGTTCTGCTCATCCTGCTGAATCGAGGGATGAAGCCGTCTTCTATCGGACTATCTCAGAGGGAGTTGGCCGTTGAGGGTGGAGCAACTCTCCAGAAGGCTTCTCTTGCAGATTGGACAGCTCAATGGGACTCAGCTAGAACCCATTGCCTTTGGGGACTGCCCTTTCTGGATATCTTTAACCTTTTCTTTCTTTAAGGAGTGGGTGGCAGTTGCCTTATTCGCCATTACCCTCAGCTGTGGTGTTGTGTTTGTTTTGGGTTGTTTGCAAGCCCAGAACCCAACAAAAAATGTGACAAAGTGGTGATTGCTCAAGCGCTAGCAGCACTAGGACAAGGAGCCTCTCCCGATATGTGGCTCAGCATGTTAAAATCATAAAGGTCAAATTGGCACTCGCCCTAGAGTAAATTTTGCAGAAAAGTTGTTGCCTGCCATTTCATGAATGTGCACACTAGACCAACCTAAGACAGGGACCTAGTGGCGAGAAGTTTTCCCAGTGACGGGTAAGGCTAGTGACATATCGTGGTGGCACCCTTTCTTCTTTTCAGCCCCTGCACCCAGAGGACTTGATCAATTGCACCTGGTACAGTGAAAAGATGCCATAGAAATTTAGCCCTGGATCACTGACACACCCAGCAAAAAGGTATCGGTTTGATCGGGTTTAAACTCCTTATTCTGGCAACAACTATGTACTGCGGTATCTCTAGGCCAGACCTTTAATAAAATAAAAAGGGGGAGATGTAGGGAGCCGCGCGCTAAAGCTGCTTCCAAGCCGGTGCGGTGCCCGAGCGGGTTACCTAGGAGATGGTTGCAAACAAGTCCAGTGCGCATGCGTTTGTGACGAAACCACGTAGTCACCGCCCATCCCGGGGCGTAACTTGAGGTAATGGGCAGTCAGCCAATCCTGACGACACACGTCACACTGAGGTGTAATTAAGCGATATTATTTCTAGAGCTGCTTGCTCTTTCTCTCTCTCTCTCTCTCTCTCCACATGATAATAAAGATATGCTCGCAGAAGGATTCTATATTTTTGTCCGTATTCCTTTCTTGCAGGCAAGGCGGGAATATGGGTATTAACAGATACTGAAAATTGAAAACTAGTCCTCTGGAAGAGCAGCTGGTACTCCTAATTGCTGACCTACGTTTCCAACATCTGTCTTGCTGCATTTTGAAAACAGTTGTGCAGGTCTTGGCATGTATTATATAACTAAACATAGTTCTATATGTTTGAGTTCTTGGTTAGCTGCAATGTCCTATGTGTACCTTCTGTAATATCATGGCAGTTTTCTTTTAGAAATTCTGGCCTTAGGGGAGCAATTGGGATTTATCTAGCCATATCAGACAACTTCTTTTGCCCCTAAATTTATCTTTACTCCTTTGGGTAGATGCTGTACTTTCTCCACACACTACCTTTTCTCTACCCCATCTCCACCTTTCTGCATCAAGCAATAGTGTGTTAGCAGGATAGTCCCCTTAAGTCTGCGTTTGTAAGAAAGAAGGCTGCAGTTTCTGTAAGGTAGTCTGATTGATATGAGATCAGAAATGGTGAGCAGCCTTTGAAATTGAGGCATTGACTGTAGTAGAGGAAATGAAAGTATTTAAGCTTTTTGATCAAGGGATGATAAACTCGAGCTTGGAAAATGTGATTCTGGCCACCAAGGCCTATGATAAGACTACTTACCTGGGGAATTGTCAATTTTATCACTATTATTTTTTATTATTTATTATTAGATAATTTCTTAATTTACATTTCAAGTGTTATCCCATAAGTCCCCTATACCCACCCACTCCCACTACTTGGCCTTGGCATTCCCCTGTACTGGGGCATATAAACATTGTTAGACCAAGGGCCTTTCTTCCCCGATAATGGCCAACTAGGCCAACTTCTAATACATATGCAGCTAGAAACATGAGCTCTGGGGGTTCTGATTAGTTCATATTGTTGTTCCATCTATAGGGTTGCAGACCTTTGTTACAGCTCTTGGGTACTCTCTCTAGCTCTTACATTGGGGACCCTGAGTTCTGCGCTATAGATGATTGTGAGCATCCGCTTCTGTATTTGTCAGGGACTGTCAAAGCCTCACAGGAGACATCTATATCAGGGTCCTTTCAGCAATATCCTGCTGGCGTATGCAGTAGTGTCTGCATTTGGTGGCTGATTATGTGATGGACCACCTGGGTGGGGCAGGCTCTGGATGGTCCATCCTTTCATTTTAGCTCCAAACTTTATCTCTGCACCTCCTTCCATGTATGATCATTTTAATGTGTTCTTGGATTTGGTTTGCAAGGATTTTATTGAGTATTTTTGCATCAATATTCATAAGGGATATTGGTCTAAAGTTCTCTTTCTTTGTTATATCTTTGTGTGGTTTAGGTATCAGAGTAATTGTGGCTTCATAGAATGAATTGGGTAGAGTACCTTCTGTTTCTATTTTGTGGAATAGCTTGAGAAGGGTAGGAATTAGGTCTTCTTTGAAGGTCTGATAGAACTCTGCACTAAACCAATCTGATCCTGGGCTTTTTTTGGTTGGCAGACTATTAATGACTGCTTCTATTTCTTTAGGGGCAATGGGACTTTAAAGATTGTTAATCTGATCTTGATTTAACTTTGGTACCTGGTATCTGTCTAGGAAGTTGTCCATTTCATCCAGGTTTTCCTGTTTTGTTGAGTATAGGCTTTTGTAGTAGGATCTGATGATGTTTTAGATTTCCTCAGGATCAGTTGTTATGTCTCCTTTTTCATTTCTGATTTTGTTAATTCGGATACTGTCCCTCTGCCCTCTAATTAGTCTGGCTAAGGGTTTATCTATCTTGTTGATTTTCTCAAAGAACCAGTTCCTGGTTTGGTTGGTTTTTTGAATAGTTCTTTTTGTTTCCACTTGGTTGATTTCAGCTCTGTGTTTAATTATTTCCTGCCGTCTACTCCTGTTGGGTGAACTTGCTTCCATTCATTCTAGAGTTTCTAGGTGTTCTGTCGTACTGCTAGTGTATGCTCTCTCTAGTTTCATTTTAGAGGCACTCAGAGCTATGAGTTTTCCTCTCAGGATTGCTTTCATTGTGTCCCATAGGTTTGGGTACATTGTGGCTTCATTTTCATTAAACTCTAAAAAGTCTTTAATTTCTTTTTTTATTTCTTCCTTGACCAAGTTATCATTGAGTAGAGTGTTGTTCAGTTTCCATGTGAATGTTGGATTTCTATTATTTATGCTGTTATTGAAGATCAGCCTTAGTCTGTGGTGATCTGTTAGGATGCATGGGATAATTTCAATATTTTTGTATCTGTTAAGGCCTGTTTTGTGACCAATTATATGGTCAATTTTGGAGGAGGTACCATGAGGTGCTAGGAGAAGATATATCCTTTTGTTTTAGGATAAAATGTTCTATAGATATCTGTTAAATCCATTTGTTTCATAACTTCTGTTAGTGTCCATGTGTCTCTGTTTAGTTTCTGTTTCCAGGATCTGTCCATTGGTGAGAGTGGGGTGTTGAAGTCTCCCATTATTATTGTGTGAAGTGCAATGTGTGCTTTGAGCTTTATTAAAGTTTCTTTAATGAATGTGGCTGCCCTTACATTTGGAGAATAGATGTTTAGAATTGAGAGTTCATTTTGGTGGATTTTGCCTTTGATGAGTATGAAGTGCCCGTCTTTGTCTTTTTTGATAACTTTGGGTTGGAAGTCAATTTTATTCGTTTATCACTATTATATTGCTATACTGCTTTAAATATATTTATAGATTCACATTCCATCAGCCATTTTGATTTCCAAATCCTGTCCTATGATTTTCCATCCAGATAAGCTGCCATGTGTTTATTAACCTAAATGCCTTGAACAACTCTCTGGATCCTGGATCCTCACTGAACATTCACTGCCAAAGACATGATAAGCTTTAAATAAAGAAGAGAAGTCAAATCAAAAGGAGGGTGTCATGCTATATGATGGGTGTTTAAAAGGTTTTTACCAGTGCATTTTCCAGTGTGGTTATACTGATAAAACACTGTGTAAAGTGGAAGAGTAGTGCCAAGGCATGTCTGCGATCATGTATTAATCCACTGGTGTTTAGATAACAGTCATGTTTAAGAGACTGAAGGGAAAGATGGGAAGCACAAAGTGGTTGGGGCTTTAAACTCTGGGAGGTACTGTTTATAGCAGAGCAGGGCCCAGGGTAACATAAAGTTAGGCAAGGAATGTATGACACAACAGGAAATAATTCCCCAGACAGAGATTTCATCCCACAACAGGTTGCCTAAGGCATTGTATGGGGAAATAATGTTGTGATGTGGATCTAAATCTCCTTAGGCATTAAGGGCTTGAACCCCAGTACAACACTCAGAGGCAAAGTACAATACTTTAAGGAAGTATTTGTACCATAGGATCACTGGCTTAATCAATGCATGCATCAACTGATGATTTCATAATTTGATGACATTTTTGGAAGATGATAGAAACTAGGAAGTAGGTTGTAGTTGGAAGAAGTATATATCATGAATGCCATGTTTTTGAAAAACATACAGTGTCTCCAGACCCTCCCTCTTTCATTTTTCTGTTCTTGGCTGCCATGTAATGAGCAACTTTAAAAAAATATGTTTCTATTCTATGAAGTACCTCCCTTGGCATATTCCTAAATTCAATAGATCCAGTTAACCATGGACAGAAGTCTCTGAAATTGTGAGCCAGAATAATCCTTCCCTCCTTTAAGTTGATTTTACAAGGCATTTTGTCACATAGCAGAAATTGGCTAACACAAATATGTAATGTTTATTGGTGTTCAATTATGCCAGTTAATAGCTTATCAGTTATGGATGTTTATCCTGTAGTGTGTGTGTTTTTTTACACACATGCATTCATACAAACATACGCATTGATGTAGGTTTATATTGCCCTATTTTAATGTAAACCTGGTTCTCTTTATTAGTCCTATTATTTGATTCTCCTAACTAAATAAGCTAAACAAACCATATGTATCTAGGTTTCTTCCCCAATGCCTTACCTCTATCTACATCTTCATTTCACTCTTACTATTCGAACCAATGATTTCACCATTCAATATGGCAGACATTGATCACTGGCACTATACCTGGTCTAAACTGAGATGTGCTATAAGTTTAAAATATGCAATGAACTTTTAAGACTTGTAAAAAAAAAAGAGATGTCAATTGTCTTAATAATAGTTATCACATTTTAAACTAATATTGAAATGTTACTTATAAATATAACATTTAAAGAATCCTATATGGCAGGTTTAGTTAGAATTCACCTCACCTGTTTGTTCTTATGTTTGAAACATGGCTACTTAGAAACTTAAAATTGGCATATGTGACTCATATTCTTTTTCTGTTGAATAACACTTCTGGGAGTTTTCTCAATCCTTCTTTTAAGGAAGAAAATGGAGATGAGCCATAGAGAGTACTCATATAGCTTAACCATTTTATTGACATGGTGACAAGTCCCTACATCTGCCCATTGACAGCTATATATTCAACAGCCTACTGCTAGAACTCAATTGTCTGGACTTGTCATTTGGTACTTCTTTGACCATCACCAAGTTGTTATATCTCTCTGTGGGATATATCATTTGTACAATAAGATTCATAAAAAATAATCATAGATTATACTTTCCAGAGTTGTTAGTGTCATAATATAGTCAGTGTATATAAGATACTTTTGAGCTGTGTGTCTCAAAAAAATGTTCAATGTTGACCACTTCAATGTTTCTCAGAATCCCTGAGGGAGGCTTGTGAGAGATGTGACCATCATATTTATGTTTCTCTTTCTTTTTCTCTTCTCCCTTCATCTAATTCTTTAAACAGGCTCCATCAATCCTCACTTGAAAATAACCTTGTTTCTTTGAATTTGAACTAGTCTCTGTTTATCAAACTTATGTACCTTTACAAACTTTATAGCCATTGCACACCATTCACTATTTATTTTTTAAACCAACTGATAACATTGTAATGCATGGATCACATACTATATGTTTTGATGTATATTGAGTTGTAGAATCATCCAGCCTTCTAATGAATATGCACACATCATTACCTCACAAGGCTACTATTTTTTTGTGATGAGAATCCTGTTTTGCTTTAACTATATTTGCCATGTGTCATTTAGGATCTGGATCTGGAGACAAACGGACTAGTCTTATGTGTGTGGAATAGGGTATTTGGGAGTAAAAAACACAAATGGAAGACAAATGAAATGTAAGACCATCATTGTGTCTAATGGGGACCAAATAGAGGGCAGAAAACTCTATGAGGAAAAGGGAGAGTCAAAAGCTATTTCTGACTATATCATTCTAGAGACTCAATATACAAGCCACAAATACTCTATGTTGTGACTGTGGCTCATCTGCAGGTAGAAAAATCAGAAACAAGACAACTTGTCTATCTAACAACCAAAAAAGCCAATGTTAGTGGCTCTTTATTATTTCCCTGAGCCTTTCTCCCATTTCTCTAATATCTTTATTTCTGACTTGTATGCTGCCTTGTCAAAGGATGAAAGAAAAGCTTCTATCTTTTTTAGAATGCCAATAATCTAGGGTAGCTGGAAGCCAGAGGAAGATGAGGTAGGCAGAGACTCAGGAGCTATTTGGTATAGATCTTCTTTAGGGAGGTGGTCTTCACTAAAGACACAGGAGTGGAGGAAACTGGTCCTGTTTCCTCCACCTACTTTGACCAAGCTATAACTCAAAACATAGGCACAACTTTGGATATATTAACAAAAGAGACCATGGCATCATGACCATTAAGATAGAATGAAAATCAAGGGTCAGAATGCACAATTTTCTGGAGCCAACTGATACAGGTGCTCATGAGGAAGGAACAATATGCCTAGTCAAGGTAAGATGTATGCTGAGCACTGATTTTCACAGACTCTGGCTGTAGCAGTTTTAGTCAAGTGATCAAGGTAAAGTCTGTCTGTAGTTGATTTGAAAAGAATGCATTCAGTGAGGAAGGGTGTTACTCCTGAGGACTTGAAATAAAAAGGGAAGAAAGGGAATACAACAGTGGCCAGAAAGGGAAAGCTAAATTAAGAGAAAGTTTTGAGGAGACATGCTGGAATGCTAATGGAAAGAACCCAGGACATTGGAAAGACAGGAAATAGACTGGAGTGGAAGGCTCCTGGAGTGTGGAGGTAGTAGACACAGGACCTGGTGTGCATGTCTGAGGCTGATTCTTGCTATGAGTACTAGGGATAGAGGCTACAGAAACAGGGACACAGATGCAGCGAACAAGTGGAGGGCTGAGACCTTTATCAGTTCTTTCTTTCCTAGATGTCACATCCATAATCACAGTCCTTGGGAGGCTGAAGAAAGATCATTAGTCAGCCTAGGCTATGTAGGGAGACCACGTCTGAAAAAGATTTTATTTAATTTTATTTTATGTATGTGAGTATTTGCATGCTTCTATGTATACTACATATGTGAAGTGCCTCTAGAGGCCAGAAGAAGGTACCAGGTCTTCTGTAACTGAACCACAAAGGGTTGTGAGCCACCAAGTGGGTTCTTGGAACTGAACCCACCTCCTGTGCAAGAGCAGCCATTGCTCTTAACTGCTGAGCCATCTCTCCAGCCACACAAGACTATATCTATGTTCTATTCTCATTGCTTTTGTTGTTCAGTAATATGGAAAGCAAAGTCATTGAGCATAAAATAATAAAGAAGCATTAGATATTTGAAGAACTATAATAGTGTGTGAAATAGTGGTCATGTGAGTTGAATATGTAGCTTAGTTGGTGGGCTGCTTATCTCACAATTACAAGGTCTTAGGTTTGCTGCCTCCCACACTTAGCACTGCAGAAATTAGGTGTGTTGGCAACTTGCCTGTAGTCCCACCTCAGGCCAAGGTCATCTTTGACAGCATAGCAAATTCAAGTTCAGCCTAGGATGCCTAAGACTCATCTCAAAAAAGGCACCCCCCAAAGGAAGTAAAGAGGGTTAGTTATTTGGGGGAATGGGAGAAAGTGGACAGGAGAATACAATATGACTTATGAGCAGTATCAAGACTCCACATATTTCTAGTATTAACTACCATACCTGTCAATAGCTGGAATTCAACTCTACTTCACTTTTTCTCACTGAGAGAGAAAGACGACAAGAGAGATGACTGTGTGTGAACAGAAGAGTCATTTAAAACAGGCTAAAAACCTTAGGCTAGTTAGGAAACAAAGGTACCACATGAGGTAGACAAAGTCCTGGTTAGGTTGAAGTGCTGTTGAAGTTGATTAGAAGTGAGTTAGAAAGATAGAGACTGGTGATCAGAGTAGAAGAGCAGATCTCAGGCCATGGGATGGATGTAGCATGGGTTCTTATGAGGTTTAGGATGTGGCTAAAGAAACAAGTGTTAAGAGAGCAGAAAGAAAACGTTATGAAGAAGGCCATGAAGGTCATAGGTGTGAATGAGACAATCTGGAAAAGGTGACAGCAGTGGTCCAAGAAATGGGTTCTTGCCTTTGAGGACTTTCAGTCATGGAAGAGGAAAGAGAAACCGGCAGGAAGTGGCAATGAGGAGCCTGAGGGGTACCTGTCCAACCTTTCTGGTCCAGGGACATGAGATCCATGACACAAGAATCCCAATGCTGGTCCAATGTCACTAAAACTTGTTGGAGCTGACACTGGAGGATGGATTGGGCTGGCAAGTTTTCTGAGGATTTTGTTACTGCTGGTCACTATGAATTTCAGGGGGTCCCGTAGAAGCGTCCTCAGGAGTAGGGCAATGGGAGAAGATGACATCAGATAATGGGGCTTGTAGGTACACATGGAGCTGAGAATCCCTCCATGCAGTGATAAAGGGAGGAAAGCATTGGTGTTGATAGATACAGAGATGATAATAGATTGAGGCTGTGTTTAAAAGGAAAGGAAGAAGAGTCTTACCTTGAACACATATGGTCAGGAGTCCTCTTCTAACTTGATGATGGAGGCGTGCAGTCAGGAGAAGGCACTCAGCTGCTGAGTTCAGGGGTCTTCCTTCACCTCCTTCCAGGAGAAAGCAGTTAATAAAATACTTGGGTGAAGAGGATTAAGAAATCAGTTTAGATAAAGGTAGTTGCCTAAAGGCAATCCCAGGGAGCCAAAAAGGCAGGTCTGCTGGCAATTGGACCTCCTCCAACAAAATGGCTCATAACCTTAGCATACTTAGAACCCTTTCAAGAATATGCTAATACCCACATTGCTGGGCCTCTGGCTGGAGAATTCTTGCTTCAGTGGTGTTGGCAAGGGGCTGCAAAATTTGTATTTGTAACAAGTTCCAGGTAGGATGGCAATGTTAGTATTGGTACCAGGACAACACTTTAAGGAGCTCAGCTCAGCTCCTGGCATGATTCCAAGGAAGCTAGTGCATGGGAGAGCAGCTGTATCTGTCCAATGAGGAGTTCATTGCTCTGCCCTTATTCAAGTTCATGGGTTGTGGGAACTTGTAAGCAATTGCCAATACCAATCTGATGGAGCAGCAGCACAGCTCCATGGGAAACCAGATCTATGGTTTCCTGGGAGAAAGAGAAGAAATGTGTTGCTCATTTGGAATAGCTGGCGGGGGCCTGAACTTAGCAGTAGGTCTGATGGAAGAGAGATTGGAGATTGGTGGTCATTTGGTTACTGTAGATACTCCCAAAGCAGATCTGTGGTGAGGAATATCTCCAGTATCTGTCCTGAAGGCTGACACTATTGATACTTTCCCTCTGAGTCAGCATTGGTCACATGGGCAGGAAACAACATAGTGAGCCAATGCCCCACAGCTGGAAAGGCTAGGTGTTTGCCCACATGCACACTGTCCCCTTTGCCAGCACTTACCCAGCTCTGTCCCCATGGTGGTCACTCCATACTCCTCTCCTTGGCTCATCTGCTATACTAAGGTCTCTTCTCCTCTCTTCACACACTCCCCTTTTGTCCTTTTCAGTTTCTTTTCATATGTATGAATTCAGTTCTATCTTTCCCAAATAACCCACTTCATGGGGATCTAAGAGGGAGTTGCTCTCTCCCTGTTTCCATTCAGAGACCTGTGGTGCAGGCAAAGCACTCTTTCTTTCTTTAGTGACAGAAAGCACTAGTTATTTTTGACTCAGTTTATTTTGGAAAATGGGTTCAGCTTCTGTGTGAGGTGCCAGCTGGTTCAGGGTGGCTTTAGTCTCTCTAATTCTCCACCGACTTCTTAAAGTCATTCCACTAAAACATAATCAGGAAAAAGCGAGTTTGCTTCACAAGGGACTTTTGAGAGCCTTTACCAGTCTATATAACTGAGCTGTACCCCCGAACCCCTCTAGGGAGAAATTAAAACTGGCTGTGGCCAAGGATCCTCAGGGCAAACCACTGACTTCTGTATCTCCTGCAGGAAGAGCTTCCTGAATGTTCTGAAGGTGAAAGTGAATCCAGGACTTCTGTAATTTAGGTTTATTGAATCTGAGAAAAGGCTCAGGAATCTTGCTCTGCTGCTGCTGTTGTTGTTGATGTTGTTGTTGTTGTTGTTGTTTTGTTTTGTTTTGTTTTTCCCTCTCCTCACTATTTATTCCCATTCAGGCTTCTTCATCAAGCTATAAAGGAAATATGATTTTCCTGAAGTGTGTCACTTTGAGAAATCACAGCGCTTGGAGAAGGGCCACATGTTCACTTCATTTTGAAAACGTTCCCTGGAGGGAGGAGAAGAGCCAGTACTATAGAGGAAAAGCTTCTTTATGATTTATTTTCAGGATGTCTGAAAAAGGAGAGGAAGAGACTTGGAAAGTGGATCTTCACAGCCCTTCCTCTTCCCTTCAGGGCACCAGCCTCATCTGCACATGGCGAGCCTCTCTGTCACAGCATCTTGAACCCAGAGCAGAGAAGACTAGCTGGGAATGAACCCCTGACATGTCTGGTATCACCACAGAATAATTCTGACTTCTTAAGTGACTGTCCCAAGAGACATGGCACTATCAAAGAGGCTTAGGAAAGTATCCAGTAAAGCAACTGTCTTCAACAAATGCCCTGAATACAATGTAATCTGTTCATAACTATCACATCACTCCATAGTGACTTCTACTTTCCTCTTTTCAGTGAACCTGATCTGTTCTAAATGGTCACACACTTGAAAATCAAACTCAAAAATTAGCTATCAGATTTAAGATTTATCTATCTATCTATCTATCTATCTATCTATCTATCTATCTATCTATTTATTTATTATATGTACGTACACTGCTGCTGTGTTCAGACATACCAGAAGAGGGCATCAGATATCATTACAGATGGTTGTGAACCACCATGTGGTTGCTGGGATTTGAACTCAAGATCTTAGGAAGAGCAGTCAGTGCTCTTAAGCGCTGAGCCGTCTCTCCAGCCCAGTTATCAGATTTAATACTCCTTTTTAATAGTAGACTACTCTGGTAACTTTCGATTGATGTATTAGCTGCACCGTTATCTTTAGGACAATGTATCACCTAGCTTCACCAAAGAATCTTTTGTCTTATGAAACTTCATAGATGCAAATAGAATATTTTATCATTAACTGATAAAGAGCAGTGTTTGCAATTTACCCTTGATGTACATACTTTATTAAAATTATGATATCAAATTTAGCTTCCTAAATCATTTAAAGCACTAATGTAATAGTAATAGCAGTTCTTAACAAAGTATGAAAACTCAGATGCCATCAGCTCATTTCTCTCTCACAGAAGCAAAATTTAAGTGTTCTAGCAAATAAAATCCAGCATTAAGAGAACAATATGAAATTAAAGAATGTCTTCTGGAAATTCAGAGATTTGATGAGAGAAAGGTGCCTGGACTCAAACCCCAGGACAATGAGGTGAAGTGCATATTTTACTATCAAAGCAGACCTCAGCATCCCTCAGTCTCTATCTAGCATACCCTGCCTCCTCCCCCCAAAGGGTCTTTGCTATATAACCCATACATTTTGGTTTCTTTCTGTCTTCCTTCTCCTTCTCATCTTCCTCCTCCTCCCCCTTTTTCTTCTCTCTGTGCATGTTTTCTCTCTATCTCTTCTCTCTCCCCCTCTCCTTCCCCATGGCAATTTTCCTGGCCTCCTTTCTTGAAGCCAGTAAACTCACCTGTTCAAGAGCAGCTTCTCAATAAACCTGCATTTGTATATTTTTAAAATCAGGCTTGAATTGGCTTATTTTGCCAGTGGAGAAATAACTTATCAGTATCAATATGATTAAACACACTCACAGCTGTGGGGAAAGGATTTGATGAAAATTACTGTCTAGCAGGTATGGGAGTGCATGCTTGTAATTCCAGCACTTAGGAAGCTGAGGCAGGAGGATTGTGAGTTTGAGGCAATCCTGGGTTTCATAGAGAGTTTGTATCTCAAACCAAACAACCAAACAACCAATCAACCACCAACCAACCAACCAACCAACCAACCAACCAACCAACCAACCGTTTTTTGTTCTCTTTGTCTTTCCTTATTTCTTCTCCCCTCCACCCTCTGTGACCCCAGAGGTCACTCTGGTGTTCCTCAGGAACTGTCCACCTTGTTTTCTCAGTTTCTCAGTGAGACCTGGGGTTTGGTCAGTAGGCTAGTAGGCTAGCTGCCCAGTGAACCCTGGAATCCTTCTGTCTCTGATTGTCCAGCATTAAGCATTACAATCATGTACCACATCCCTGTTTTTTGTTTGTTTGGTTTTGTTTTTTTCACACAGGTTCTGGGGTCCTTTATGCTTGCTAAGCAAACACACATCACTAGCTGAATGCCTCCTAAGAATTGCTACCTTCCATTAGTTTTTCAAAACAGAACAAAACAAAACAAAACAACAACAACAAAAGGCCTAAAGTTAGGTGTGGTGGTTTGCATGGAAATGGTTCCCATAGGGTCATAGGGAGTGGCACTATTAGGAGGTGTGGTCTTGTTGGAGTAGGTATAGCCTTGTTGTAGGAAGTGTGTCTTTGTGGGGCAGGTTTTGAGGTTTCAGATGCTCAAGTCTGGCCAGTGTTACTCTTCCTTCCTGTTGCCTCTGAGGATCTAGATATAGAACTCTCAGCTTCATCTCCAGCACCATGTCTGCCTGCATGCCATCATGCTTCCTGCTATAACTAAACCTTTGAACTGTAAGCCAGTCCCCAGTGAAATGTTTTCCTTTATAAGACTTCCCATGGACATGGTGTCTCTTCACAGAAATAGAGATTCTATCTAAGACATTAGGGTAAAGAAGTCTTCCTTCCTTCCTTCCTTCCTTCCTTCCTTCCTTCCTTCCTTCCTTCCTTCCTTCCTTCCTTCTTTCCCTTTCTTTTTTGTTTCATGAAATATTTTTCAGAACTTATCTAAGAAACTTTTATTTTATTTTTTATTAGATATTTTCTTAATTTACATTTCCAATGCTATCCCGAAAGTTCCCTTCCCCCTCCCCCTGCCCTGCTCCCCTGCCCTGCTCCCCTGCCCACCCACTCCCACTTCTTGGCCCTGGCGTTCCCCTGTATTGGGGCATATAAAGATTGCAATACCAAGGGGCCTCTCCTCCCAATGATGGCTGACTAGGCCATCTTCTTCTGCTATTAAAAGAAACTTTTTAAAATTAGATATTTACTTTATTTACATTTCAAATGTTGTCCCCTTTCCTGGTTTCCCCTCCGAAAACTACCTATCTCCTCCTCCCTCCCCCTGCTCACCAACCCAGCCACATTCAGTTCTTGGCCTTGGCATTCCCCTATACTGGGGTATAGAACCTTCACAGGACCAAGGGCCTCTCCTCCTATGAATGACATACTAGGCTATTCTTTGCTACATATGCAGCTGAAGCCATGAGTCCCACTATGTATACTCTTTGGTTGGTGATTTAGTCCCTGGGAGCTCTGGGGGTTTTGATTAGTTCATGTTGTTCCTCCTATGGGGATGCTAACCCATTCAGCTCCTTGGGTACATTCTTTAGCCCCTTCACTGGGGACCCTGTGCTCAGTCCAATGGTTGGCTGAGAGCATCCACCTCTGTATTTGTCAGGCACTGGGGGAGCCTCTCAGGAGACAGCTATAATAGGCTCTGTCAGTAAGCACTTGTTGGCATCCACAAAAGTGTCTGGGTTTGGTAATTGTATATGGGATGGATCCCCAGGTGTAGTGGCTATTCCTGGTTGTCAACTTGACTATATTTGGAATGAGCTACAATCCAGATTTGGAAGGCTCACCAGTGACCCTAACCTGGAGGCTTGGATATAGAAGTCTCTGATCTGGATCTTGGTATGGAGGTCTTGATAGCATACCGGCTATGGATTCCAGAAGATTAAGACAGAGAGTTCTCCGAGCTCAAG
>LR754691.1:0-32247 GCA_902729485.2 Mus minutoides | reverse complement strand
TTACCTCCTGCCATCTCTAATCACGGAGACCTGGCGTTGGTGCAGGCCAGAAGGGAGAGTCCGAAATGGTCTGGGCCTAGCTCTGTCCTAGCTGGTGACTCAGGTTGCACGAGATTGGGCAGGAACAGATGCTGCGTTCAGCTGCTCGCCTGTGGTCCCAAGACAGTCTGGGGGGTCCCGCGGAGAGTGCGCAGAGCTCGCGCCCTAGCCCTGGGCTGGTGTGGGTGCACAGGACCAGACCGGAAGGGGAAGGGAGAGTCCCTCCTGGGCTGGGCCTCTAACTCTGTCCTGGCTGGTGACTCAGGTCGCAAGGGATTGGGCAGGAACAGATGCTCCGTTCAGCTGTTCAACTTGATGTGTGCCTCTGTGATTTCAAGGCCCCCGGTGCCCTCCACTCACTTTTAACCCCGAAGTGTGCCTAATGTCCTGGGGTTTGGAGAGAGGGCTGTCGGCCCTATCGGCGGCGTTCAGAGAGGGATGATGGCGGTCCGGCGGCGGGGGAGGTCCTAGCTGGCTGGGAGGGGTCCCAGCCTCTGGTTGGACTGTTCCAGCTGCTGCTGCAACTGGCCACTGGACCCTCTGCGATTTCAAGGTCCCTGGTGCGCTCCACTCACCTTTAACCCCGAAGTGTGCCTAATGTCCTGGGGTTTGGAGAGAGCGCTGGTGGCAGAGGGATGATGGCGGTCCGGCGGCGGGGGAGGTCCTGGATGGCTGGGAGGGGTCCCAGCCTCTGGTTGGACTGAGGTCCTCTGTTCCAGCTGCTGCTGCAACTGGCCACTGGACCTTCTGCGATTTCAAGGCCCCTGGTGCGCTCCACTCACTTTTAACCCCGAAGTGTGCCTAATGTCCTGGGGTTTGGAGAGAGGGCTGTCGGCCCTATCCGCTGCGTTCAGAGAGGGATGATGGCAGGCGGGCGGTGGGGGAGGTCCTGGCTGGCTTGGAGGGGTCCCAGCCTCTGGTTGGACTGAGGTCCTCTGTTCCAGCTGCTGCTGCAACTGGCCCCTGGACCCTCTTCGATTTCAAGGCCCCTGGTGCGCTCCACTCACCTTTAACCCCGAAGTGTGCCTAATGTCCTGGGGTTTGGAGAGAGCGCTGGCGGCAGAGGGATGATGGCCAATACTTAACTTTTATTTTACTAAAGTAAACATAATAAGGCAGTTGTCTTATATATAGAGAGAAATTTGAATTGCTATTTTATTTAACAGGTGCATGCTAATGAGACTTACAGCTACCCTGAAACTCAACCTATTCATAAACCCTATAATAGAATGAAAGTATGTACAAATAAATGAAGAGTGTTAAAAATTAGAATCATGGGAAAGATAGAAATAAATATAGTACTCATCTAAAATTTTATAAACTTATATTATTAACTTTTATGTATAATGATTATAATTATATTCAATATTCCTCCCAACCAGATCCCATAGTTCTCATGCATTTACTTTTGAAGTGTTCACATATGAACAATTCATTTACATCACAACTGCATGTCTGTTTGATCAGTGATAAGATGGAGATTTATCTGTGTTCAGAATAAAATTACAAATTGTCTTATTCCAGGAAAATGGCCAAAGTAGGGGAAAAAGGAGGATATAACTGGAGAGGTGGGAGTGAAACTGAAATAGAGTGAGAGAGAGGAAAAAATACCCAAGATACAATTTGCAAAACACAAGAAAATCAAGAAGGAAGACCAGCACGTGGGTACTTCATTCCTCCTTTGAATAAGAAACAAAATACCCATGAAAGGAGTTACAGAGACAAAGTTTAGAGCTAAGATGAAAGGATGGAACATACAGAGACTACCCTACCAGTGGGGATCCATCCCATAATCAGTCACTAAACTCAGACACGATTGCATGGGACAGCAAGTGTTTACTGAAGGGACCCTGATATAGCTGACTCCCACAGTAGTGTATGCTCACAGTCATCCATAAGAGGGAGCACAGGGCCCACATTGGATTAGCTAGAGATAGAACCCCAGGAGCTGAAGGGGTCTGCAACCCTAGAAGAGGAACAACAATATGAATTAACCAGAACCCCAGAACTCGTGTTTCTAGCTCCACATGTAGCAGAAGATGGCCTAGTCGGCCATCACTGGGAGAAGAGGCCCCTTGGTATTGAAATCTTTATATACCCCAATACAGGGGAAGGCCAGAGACAAGAAGTGGGAGTGGGTGGGAAGGGGAACCGGGTGGTGAGAGGGGGGAGGAAACTTTCTGGACAGCATTTGAAATGTAAATTAAGAAAATATCTAATAAAAATATTGAAAAAAAAAAAAACTAACAGTGAAGATGTTTGAAACCACAATAAAAATATTGTGTGAATTGACCTAAAGATACTTCAATATATGTATATGATAGCTACATCTATCATTCTGTATATAGAAGCACCACCCCCACAGAGAGAGAGACAGAGAGAGAGAGAGAGACAGAGACACAGAGAAAAGAATTATGCCACCTTGTGCAAGGGTCCTCGAAGACACAACCAAAAACTACTTATAATAATAATATTAATATTAATATTATCAATAACAGCAAAAACAAGACAATAGTTACAATGAAAACAACAACAACAACAGCATTTTCAAAGTTACTGCTTAGGGGAATAGAAAAGATTCCTAAAACAATATGGGCTATTGCTCTGGCCCCTATTGCCTTCCATAATTTGAAAGTAAAACCCTATTGCTGAAAGCTACCATATATGTTGACTACAGCACTTGGAAAAACTGAACTGAAATTTACGTGGAAGCCTCCTCACTGTGAACTGGTTCTCATAATATCAGAAGTGGCTGTGCAAGCTACTAAGAGTCAGAAGTGATTGGTTGCTCTACCAAACTGTTAAGTTTTCTATAAACTACTCCAATGACTTACACAACATATTTTCTATTTCTATGAAGTACAACATATTTTCTGTGAACTACAACAATGACAAATTGGACAGATATCTCCAATATTTTGATAATGAGCCCTTAGGCTTAGGGTAACTAGCAAGTGTCTAATTTGACTTACAGAGCTCCCATGCCTGGTACTATAAACTTAGCCAACACTCCATGGCAGGACACGCTGTACACAGTAGAGAAGAACCGACTACTCTCAACCACATTTAAAAAATGAAATTAGCTAAAATGCTATACGTGTTATCCAAAAGAAAAATAGAAATATAGACATCGGTTACAAAACATACCTGATCACTAACTTCTGTGAGTGCAAAGCTCACAATCTTTCACCTTTCCAAATTTGGTAAGTGCTGTTTGTGTTTGATAGTAGAAAGTCAACAAAAAATTAAAATAATTTTTACCAGTGGATAAAAGTGCTTAAGAGGATCTTTTCCAATATGTCTAGTATCAGAGAATCACTTCCTATAACTGAATAGATGACAAGTCATAATAGCAAGGAAAACATGTGAAAGACCAAATGGTATAGGCCTCACATTTCATAGGGTTTCTATGTTTCATAGAACTTAATTCAACATCTGGATATAAGAAAGCCTCTGAAATCAGGATCTTCTTTGAACTCAAAGATTTGTATACATCCACAAATTTAGTGATGCTTTGGGGATATGAGTTTATAAAGCTTTCACTTTTATTTATTTATTCTTGAAGAATAGAGAATAAGGCTTAATAATTATGCACAAGATAAATCACAGAGCAATCTAATTCACTAAAATTACATTAGCAATAAAGACACAGTTAAAATCATATTGATATATGAAATTGTGAGGAATGCTAATACATATAATTAGCATTTAATAAGATAGCTACAAGTTAATTGGACATCAATTTGCATAGGTCATAAATGCCATTTCTTATCATAATTAATCCCACATCCTCAATATAATGTTCATACACTTTATGATGAATTATTAAAATATACTTACACATTTTATGTATAAAATGAGTTGGTTCTTACATTTTTTCAAATAAGCATTCATTTCTTACTCACGATTATTAGTTTACATTCAGAAACACAATACCTTAACATTTATTGTAAACAAGCATACATTATTGACTATTTATTCTCCTTTCCATAATCTCATTGAATATATCTAGAAGTATTGAAGACCTGTGACTTCCACCAAGTGCTAAAAACAGACCCATAATGCTATGTTCTTTGAGCACCTGAGCACGGGTGAAAAAACTGAAGGTGACTCACAAGTAGCTACTCTCTTAGTTCATTACTATATAAATAAATGTTAAATGTTTAAAATGTTCTTTATTTCACAATCACCCACAAAATAAGAGAAAATATTATATCAAAAATTTTAGGAGTTAGAGGCACACATCTAAATCCAACAGATTATCTAGACAGGTTTCCCAATGAGTAGTTGTTCTAGAAATGCCAGAGCTATGGCCTAGTGTTACCTTCCAGAATGATCACCTAAGTTTCAATCCTCAGAAGTCATGGGAAACTAAATGGGATACCATGGATATGCTGTCCAATTGGGATTATATGGAAAATGGAGACATGAGAATCCTTGAAAAATCATGAACCAGATATGATGTCATATGCATTAGCAAAACAATCAAGAAGAAACTGTCTCAAATAAGTTGGAAGGCTAAGACCTATACCTATATCTGAGTTTGTCCTTTGATTGCCAACATAGTTATATGTATAATAGAACTGTACATGAGTGCACAAAAACATACATGCACATGTGCTTGCATGTACATCTACACAGACAAAATGAAAGAGTTAAACCAAAAAATAAGAATAATTATGGAAGACACTTCACGGCATGTAGTATATATTATTTCAGCTGCTTAATTTCAGATAAAACTCTAAAGGGATTCATAATATTACAAGTTTATTCTGACTCATAACATATCAAAGGAAACAGAAATTTCTTCTGAAGGTCTCATAGTTAAACATTGATAATAATTTACTGGTAATTTGAACATATAAAATATTTGTAAGAAAATTTGTCTAGGGTAAGAAACAATGAGAATTCAGAGGAACAGTGATTAGGGAATATCTTGAGCTCCAAATAACTGTGCTTTTAGAGAATCTAAAGTAGAAATGATCACAAAGTAAAAATACAATTAATTCTGTCAAAAATAAATAGCATGAAAGACAATTTATAGTACTTACCTGATAATGGACAAAGGACAATCCGCAAGAACATATTTAAAGGTCATATGGAGAAAAAAATGTAACCACAGTTGACATGCATTTATGAAAGAATATAGTGTACATGTTATTGGCATGTTACAATAACATGTCATTTATCATTTGTGTACAGATATGTATCTTACTACACTCAGTACCATCTGGATGTTCATACCATCTTGGAATTCATATCTCAAAACTTTAAACAAACTATGTTCTAATGTTTGACAACAGGACTTCTCAGCGAGCTCAGTTTTTGTTATAAATTGAGTTGGTCCAATGGCAATTGACTCAATGCCTTTACCACACAAAAGAGTAGAGACCCTCAATGTTCTTCTTTCTTATATCATGTAAAGACAAAGGGAGAAACAGTGTGGAACATTTGACTGTAATCCAGCTAGGCTGGGTTGGAGTTTACAATGTATGGGCTCTAGACACCAAAGAAAATTAGAATTTTTGTTTGTTTGTTTTGCTTTGTTTTTTAATTCAAGCAACTTTATCCCTAGTGGTGTTCTATGAGCAGAATGTAAAACAAAAGTATCATTCTTAAATAACCCCCCCCCAAAAAAAACTTGTTATGAGATTAGAAATTGAATGCATATGGTGAGAATGTAGTGTGTATACATAACAGAAAAAAAATAATTTGGAAGTTTTATTTCTCATCTTCAAAATTACTTCAAAACCCTGCCCAGCAAAAGTATATTTTTAGATATCAAGGAAAACAAAACAAAACAAAGTGTATTTTCAAGTCAGTATTGCTTTCTTTTGTTCCATAACATTCCTTATGTGCTGAAGGAAAGCCTGAGTAACCCAAGTGTACAGATTAATACATTACTCTTCTGGTTAAAAAAAAAAAAAAATGACCTACAATGGGATAAATGTTACCCTGACCCCAGCTTTCTGTAATACTGAAAGTCAGATTACAATGAACCTATATCTGCCCAGAATTTGGACGAGAACCAGTTTACTCAAACATATGTTCAATAATGTTCTCTTTTTAAAAAATGAAAGAAGTTGAGAGACATATATTATTAAATGTATTTATTATTACTTTCCATCATGGGTCATATAATACTTTTGTTTGCTTTTTTTGTTTTACCTGAAAAATATAAGCTTTCAAGACAAATATAAATGCATAGAATGAATACAATAAATGTATTTCAAGGTTCAATAAAGTCAAATATTAGGAGGATTAAAGTATTAGATAGTAAATTATGCTATAAAAAAAGTGTCTTCAAAATGACTGTGTCAGTAAGGGGGTAACTGCCCAAGCATAATGACTTGGGCCCTATCCCAGGTAGCCTGAGATGTTAGATGGAGAAAACCCAGGCTCAAAAATGGTTGTTTTGACATAAACACACATCATGACATCCATGCCTCTGCAAACATAATACATAATTAAATATAGAAATAAGGTATAAAAAAGAAAGTTGGAATTAAACATATTCATATTCAAACAGAAAGTTGATAATATTAAAAAAGAAAAAACGGTAATTGACAGATAAGTATAAATTGTGAAGCCTTGCCCCACTCCCATCCTAGGTCTCCTGCACATCCTAGATATGTCCTCCCTGCTCACTTCAATGTTTTCTCTCTTCCCTGTTCTCCCTGCACCTGAACTCACATCACATTCTCATCCCCATCCATTTCCCTCCCCACAACCACCTGTTCTGAGAAAGATTCAAGCATCCTTCCTTGGGCCCTTTTAACTACTTGTTTTCTTTGGGTGATAGCCTGGTTATCCTGTACTTTAAAGCTAACATCCACTTGTAAGTGATTACATACTATGTATGTTCTTGGGTCTGGGTTAACTCACTCAGGATATTTTCTAGTTCCACTCATTTGCCTGCAAAAATGCAGGATGTCATTGTTTTTAATGACTGAATAGTATTCCTCATTTGTGTAGACATATCACATTTTCTCTATCCATTCTTCATTTGAGAGGCATCTAGGTAGCTTCCAGTTTCTGCCTATTACTAATAAGACTGCTATGAACATACTTGGGCAAGCATTTTTGTGGGATGTGGAAGCATCTTTTGGGTATAAGCCCAGGAGTGAAATATCTGGTTTTCAGATAAAGCTGTTCTTAATTTTTTGAGACATCACCAAATTGTACAAGTTTGCATTTCCACCAGCAATGAAAGAATGTTCCCCTTGCTCCACATCCTCACCAGCTGTCCCTTAAGATTTTCATTCTAGCCATTCTTAAGGATGCACAGTAAAATCTCAGAGTTGTTTTTAATTGCATTTCCCCCGATGTCAAAAGATGTTGTACATTTCTTTAAGTGTTTCTCAGGCATTAAAGATTCTTTTGTTGAGAATTCTGTTTAAACCCAAATTTTAATTGGGTTATTTGGGTTGTGTATGTCTAACTTCTGAAGGGAATAGCCCTAAACTCCTTGGTACAGGAGACCACTTCCTGAGAAGAACACACATATCTATGGCAATATTCAATACTTAACAAATGAGACCTCATGAAATTGAAAATCTTCTGTAAGGCATAGGGCACTATATCCAATAGGACAAAAATCACAGCCTACATATTGGTAAAATACCTGTACCACCCTACATATCACCCATGGATATCATCCAAAATATGGAGAATTTTCTTAATTACTATTTGATTTGGGAGCTACCACCACATTGTGAACAGTGCTACTCCTGAGCCTGTTGTCCTGAGAACTAAAAGACTCATGGTGCACAAGCCATTAAATGGCACTCCTCCTTGTCCTCGTTATCAGCTCCTGCCTCCAGGTTCTTATCTTACTTGAGTTCCTACTGATTACCTCCCATGACAAACCGTGTTAAGGAAGTATTAGCAATATAAACACTTCCCTTATCATGTTGCTTTTGTCATGAGTTTCATCAGAGCAATAGTAACCCTTGCTAAGACAAGGGTTAAATATAAAAGTCCAAATATTAGCAGCTTTCTATTACACACCTGATGAACTTCCCTAATGAATAACCTTTGATGTCCATCTGCAAACATGCTTTGTAGTTTCCTTTGCTTTGAGTGGAATACCAAAACACAAGAGCACATGGACATGTCTCAGTAGAACACTACTCTTTCTCATATAATTGATATCAACTAAGTATGCTTTACCTCTTCATGGAGATGATTTTTATGTCTGTAAGATGTGTTATTGATTGAACCTCTATTGTATTGTGCTTCTATCATGCCTTGGTTTCTTTATGTATAAGAGTAATATGCTTCATTGGTTTAGATTTTGATGACACAGAAGCTATTCAATATATTTGTTATAGTCTCATTTCTAGAGCTACCTACACAGAATTATTTTAGTTTCAAATACATGAAACTTGAAATTTGCATTTTTTTCTTTAAATTATTGTGGTTTCTAGAGATGTATAGATACATACACGAGATACCCAAGATAAAATGGTAGCAAAAATAATTCTGTATTTTTACACTAGACTTTTATATAATTAATCTTTATTCCATGACACTAAGTTGAACCAACATAAAATTCCAGTTTCTTCTTTCATAGTATCACTTCCTCTTCATAACACATAGTGTTTATGATATAACACAAATAAAACACATAATAAAAATTTATTTTACAAATTTTGTAGCAGTCAGAAAAGTCAGATCCTTTAAGAATAGAAAAGCAAAAAGAAAGAAAGAAAGAAAGAAAGAAAGAAAGAAAGAAGAAAAGAAAAGAAAAGAAAAATGAAAAGAAAAATGAAAAGAAAAGAAAAACTTCAGCAGAAATGAGGAGAGTATTACATCTTTCCATGTAGCATGGTCCAAGGCAGCCTGACCGCCATGGTTCATAGGTCTCTCATTAACTAAAGACAACTCCCTTTCCCAGAGAAAATGTGACCTCTGCTCTGTAGTGTACGTTTCCCATGCTTACCATACCGGTTTTACTCACTTAGCCTCGGCCACATATTAATCAAAAGCACTTCCTGGAAACCTTTCAAAGCCAAGTTAAAATTTCTGCAGAACCCTGCTGCACAGATCATTGAGAAGTTACTAAGATTTTACATAAAGGAAACTCCACTCACTCTTGCTTCTCGTCTCCTATAAACCTAACAGTGCCTTAACTTCTAGTTACAGACACCCTAAAAGCATTATCCATATTTACTAAAACTCAAATGCTACTTTACCCAAAGGAAACTGGTCAGCTTCTCTATTATTCTTTAAAACTCATCTCTCTATCTCTATGATACTCAGGACTGTGTTATGTTTTTTTTTTAATTAAATTTCTGTCATATTTGCTTGTTCTATAAAATATAATTTCACCCTGGGGATTAACTTCTTTTTCTTTTTTTTTTTTTTTTTTTTTTAATTTTTATGAAACTCATCCAGTTTTGTTCACAGTAAACATCCTGTAATGTTTTTTTTTTTTTTCGTAGAGACTAAGTCACAACATTAGATTGCTAACTGAGTACATATTAATGCCAAGTTTCTCATATTTAAAGTAAGCTTAATCAAATAGAGCACATGTTCAAAAATTTTATAGTTTATGTTATAACATTTGTCTTTAAGTCTTGCCTGTTATATTTTCATAAGAGTTAATGCTAATATTTCTCATTCAAAGTAGTCTGTGACAATTCCCCTAGCAACACTGATATGTCAATTGGCCTTGTCATAATGCAGATCTTATTTAGGAAAACAATATTATTGAGCTATCATGAGGAAAGCTTCCCTATCACAGCTCTAAGACATGATCTCTCAGCATGCTTCCTTGTCTTCTGGCTCTTACAATATCGCCACCCCCTCATTATCAGTGTTCCCTAAGCTTTAGGTGTAGAGACTGGTATTGTGTGTGGTAGATGTATCAATGTAACTAACTATACGTCATGAATTTTCTGCATTTTGACTAGTAATGGATATCTGCAGTCACTTTTATTTACTATAAAATGAAGTGCCTCTGGGGGTGTATGAGACTTACAATCAGCTGTAAATATAGTGATACTTATTAAACAATAATTAAAATTAAGTTGGTTATAAATAGCAGCAGTGGACTCTCTTCTAAAATCAATGACCTCATTGTCTCTAAGCACTTGTTTATGAGCAACACTAAATGGGGACAGGATGTTTTGCATAGTGTGTGTGTATATGTGCTTGTGTGTGTGTGTGTGTGTGTGTGTGTGTGTGCGTGTGTGGTGTCTCTGTCCCTCTCTGTAGTCTCTTTCTGTCTCTATTTGTCTGTCTATCTCTCTTTCTCTTTCTCTCTCTCTCTCTGTGTAGTTTGTCTCTGTCTCTCTCTGTAGTCTCTCTCTGTCTCTGTCTATTTGTCTGTCTATCTCTCTCTCTCTCTCTCTCTCTCTCTCTGTGTGTGTGTGTGTGTGTGTGTGTGTGTATGTGTGTGTGTGTGTGATGTCTGTGTATCAATACTAATTACAGCACAGGTCATGAACGTGAAAGAGAATGCGAGGAAACATGAGGAGTTGGAGGCAAAAGACTGTTGTGTGAAATAACATAAAAGTATTTGTTTATGAAATTCTAATTTGTAAAAAAAAATAAATTTATAAAAATAAGCTGCATCTTGAACTTTTCAGTACTTATATTAAACGTCCTTTCCATTAGTTCTATGGCCAGGAAGAACACAGTGAAACACAATATCATTTTTGTTTAAGTAAAGGTATGCTGGACATCAAGGGATGTAAAGGCCACCATTCATTTCCGAAATGCCTCCTCGGTCTGCAGTATACCCACTCTTTGACTGGTGCAACTACAATAGATCTTGATAATGGCATCATTTGTAACTTATCTGACAAAAGAAGAGTGTTTCTTGTACTTAGCAAAAGGCTTCATTGCCACTAAATTAGATTCTGTTGAATAACCTAAAAAGAAAGCATCACACAAGATATCCTTGGATCATTGATTCAAAGGTGATTAATTCCTAAGGAACTGGCCTCTCAGAGAAAGGACAGGATGACACCTACATTGACAGTATTTATGACCTAAATTTTTCCTTTGATGATGATTTGTTAACTACAATCACTTTCCCATATTGGAGTTTCTTTGTGTGCATGGGAGTTAACATACACATGCTCAAGTCCATGTGTGCACATCAGTGCATATGTATGTGGAGGCCAGAGGTCCCGGAAATGTGCCTTCCTTTTATGCTCTCTAATTTATTTTATAAGACAGGGTCCTAAACTGAATATGGGGTTTATGACATGGCAAGATTAACTAACCAGTGAGCCCCAAGGATCCTGCTGTCTGTACCCTGCAAGTGCCACGGTTACAGACCTCCTCTGCCACACCCATGTGCAAATCTGATGGAGGCATTTCTCCAATGGATATTCCCCCTTCTCAGTAACTCTGGTTTGTGTCAAACTAACATAAACCAACTAGCATACTTGGTGATTCTACATTGTATCATGTTGCCAATCGTAAGTATCATAACCATGTCAGGGAGAGATTATTTACAGAACCTAGGCTTTCATAAGTGTGCTGTGTTAATGGGAGAATTTAATCTGTTTAGAGTGGTGAGAGAGACACTGTGTTTGAGTTGTTTACTCTCAGATGTTGCTCACAGATGTATACTTCCATTTATCCCCCATTTTACCTTGCCCTTCTTTCAAAGCCAGGGGGATATTTCTCCTGAGATTCAAGGTTACTCCAAACTGAAGAAAGGCCAGATAGTTTTGAAGGATTCACTCAATTAGCTCAGGGCCATTCCGTTTAGAAACATCTTAACTTAACTGAATACTAGTCAAATAATGACAATGTACCAGTAATGGCAAATCCCTTCCTCTTTCACATAAAGTATATTCATAAATTATGGCTATAAACTTTGTGATTTGAAGGAAGAGATTATGCAGAACATGTCCTCCAAGGTTTGGCCAGTTTGCTGCCCATTTCTTCATTTTACCTACTTTCACACAGCATGACTAGTTCAGAGCCCCATGGCACAGCCCTAATGCCTTCACGTTTAACCGAGCCTTCACATCTATGAACTGCTATCCTGTTACAGTTATAACAACGGGCCTACAGATATTTGAGTTAATCCAGTTGTTGATCTCTGAATTCTGTCAGATGAGTTGAGGTGGACTTTTTACTTAGTGGAAGAAAATAAAATACTTTGAGTAAAAATACCAGTTTTGGTTTTCTCATAGCCCTTTTGAACAGTTTCAAAAACTGCTCACTCTTGTTTGAAAATTTGACTTTTTCTTCATTTGAAGTGATATATTTTTCATATTTTATGTGATCAGTTGTAATTTATCTCTCTATGCACATCCCTGAATGCTATTTGTTAAGGCTGCATTAAAATAAGCTGACTTTTTTTTTATAGAACCACAAATCCCCATGCTTTGCAGATGAATACAAACAATGAAAAGAAAGAAGAAAGCATCTCCCTTTTCCCAACGTGATGATTCTTTACCTGATTATTCAGTTTTCTTACCTTCTGACCTATGTGTTCTCTCCTCCAGTTAAGCAATTTCTTTAGTAGTCCTTCTTTTCACATATTGAACCACAGAATTGTAATTTTCCTGCATCTGAATTAATGAGGCACCATTGAAAGCCAAATGTGAGGAATGCGTATATTAAAAGCTATAAAACCACACTCATTTAATAAGAGATACTTCCTTGTTTTATTTTTCCCAAAAGAAGACCTTGCTTTCTTTTATAATCCCTTATCTGACTTCAGCTTAGGATATTTTGTAAATTTGAGACTTTCATCTTTTTTTCTGAATGCCCAGCAGGTGCAGAGAGTCATCCTTTGAGTCAGCCAGGTACAGAGAGCTAAGACCTTCCCCACATCTCAGACACTTGCTTGACTGGGAAGCAAGCCAAATCATTCGTTAGGGAAGCCGCCCTTGACTTCCTGTTGTTCATAATCAACTTGTTCAAGAGTATCATCTTTAGTCATTTGCAATTATTATCAATTTGACGTGATTGCCAATCCCCAGAGAGATCCCAATTCTAATGAAGTGCTGATCTTCCCCATCCCAGAGTCTCTGCTTTGTTAATATTTGATACCAAGGTGAAATCGGATAGAAGAACCCACTCTCTTACATGCTCCGCTGATACTATTTAGCATTTGAAATACTGGAGGCAATTGCCCAAACTAGCAGAAGAGATTGGGAAAGGAAAGGGAAGAAGATGTGGCATGGATTGGAAGCAAGGCTAAGAATGATTGAATTCAGATCTGTATTGAAATGTTTCCAAAGAAAGTGAGAGAAAAAGGTTCATGCAACAGTGACAAAGGTAGGGACCAGGAAAGCCAGAAAACTTACCATATGTGGAAAACATTACAGGGGATATGCTCAATATTTGAAGAGCTTTTCAACATTTTAATTTCAAATAGGAAAAAAAAATACTATTTCCTTCCATACTTAATAGAGCAGACTGGTTTAGTTTTGAAACAAAACTACTTTCTCTGAACTTGGTTTACTTTTCTTTCCCACATTTCTATTCTTCAGACTCCCTGTGTCTACTTTAGCAAAACAAACACTCAGTGTTTAGTGGATATTTAACCTCTCCAGAGAATAGCCATTTATAAAACATTTTTTTTTAGTTGTTTCTGGAATAAAAATTTAACGAGATAGAATTCAAATACATTTTTTTTTTAAATTGGAAGACGTAGACAGAAATTTACAAACATTAAAAATACATAATATAGCAAACTCATAGGAGTATATTTATCATTTAAATTCAAAAAGAATAAGGTATAGGTTAAGAGATTTTTCAGTTTTCCAGAAGACAGGATATACAAAAACAAAAACAAAACAAAAAAAGCAAATGCAAAAATAAGATTTAAAAGATAAAAATTTCTGTTAAATATGATAGTTAATAATCTTAATTTTTTGTTCTAAAGTGACTTCTTCAGATATTTGGTAGAATGGTGAGGACCACTGTTCGCTTTTACAAATGAAAGTACAGATTACTTAACTGAATACATTGATGCTATAATGAAGTTAATACATCTCAACCCTCCTTTAAATGGAACAAGTCGGGGGTCACATCATGATTTATTGTTGTATCTCTATAATCAGAACACGTATTAAAGGCAAATAATAAGAAGTCTAGCCTCATCCTGATGGAATCTAAACCAACTATAGACTCTAAAGCATAGCTTTAATTGTAAAATATGACTTTTAACTAATACATTTTCCTCCTTTTTGAAGTTAATATATTTAATTGAATAATAAGACCAATAATAAAATAAGAATAGATACACTTTTTATAATTTTTGTCTGCATTTTGGGATAATATTAGAAACATTTTTTTTCTTCATATCAGTGATATGTATCAAGTTATAACATGTTTTAGGATCCCAGTGAATAGCTTACAGACCATTTCCTACAGTATCTTATAGAGTAATGGATCCCTTCTACCCACTGTTTTGTGACTCTATATGTTTGCTATGGTTTATTATCCAGGGACATGGCTGTATGAGTAATTTTATTTTTCTTCGAATTGTATTTTGGGAGTTTTAGAGTGTTGCTCTTCACACCTGTCATCCATTCTTCACTACTCCTGCTTTTTTGATCAATTTTACTAATCAATAACTTTTTTCTTAACTCACTATTCAACATAATAATTTTTATAAATCCATTTGTGTATATTGCTATGCACACTAGTATAATAAATATGCAAACAACATCTACTTATAACAAATTTATGTCAAATACATGCATTGAGTGATTGTTTACATATATTTAAGATGAATAACTGAATTTAATTTTTTTATTAAAAATCATTCAGTTTAAAATATTTTTAACTAACTCCTTAAAAAACAGGGAACATTTGAACTTTAAGCCACCATGTGATTTTACATTTAGTAGCCCTAATTAAAGAAATAAAATTATTTTAAATAAAAATTTGAAGGGAAATCATTTAACTTATTAATGTTCAAAGCTTATTTACATCCAGCCAGCACATTCCTAAAAGCAAACATCCAAAAGGAACATGAGCATGTCCCCTACCAATTCACTTCCATCTACACATGCTCCTGATATATTCCTACACAGTTCTTTTCCAGTGTCTTCACTGGGAAGGTTTCCAGCAGGTACACCTTTCGATAATTGACCCCTTTTGATTATTGACTGTCTATGATCAGTTATGTAGAACCAACATATGTCTCAAATTAAGCACTGATTACAAGATTAGTACTTGAATACAGAATAGAAATTTACTTCCCACTCTGCCTTTCTAGGCTAGGGATAATTCCCACACAAATTGTACACTACAGGCCTGCCAGGTATTTCCTGTAAAAACAGACAACCTACCTGTTTTCTCCTGGGACTTTAGAGTTTCTGTGATGAAAGAAGCCTTTTAAAACATCTAGGCTTATACATTTGCTTTATATATAAGAAAAATTTGATCTACAGATAAAAATGAAATGGCTTTTGCCCACCCACATTGTTTGGAGTTAAACCAAGGCAGAGACAAACAACAAGCCTAGAGATATATGTGATAGCCCTGCAGCTGTAGACATAAATAAAATCGTTTAAGAAAGAATTTGATGGTTGGGTTTCTATTGGAATAGTTCTGTGATTTCCCCCTTCATTATTTTATTACCAGTGCTGACTAATCATGGCAGACATGCAATTCCATGTGACTCTCAGCCAAGAAAATTATATGCAAAAACCAGTGCCTGACAATTTCAAACTGCAAAGAAAGGAAAATAAAAATAGAAATCACTCCTTACAAATCATGATTAAACATGGGGAATTTAAAACAAAACAAAACAAAACAAAACAAAACAAAACAAAAACCAAGATTGACATTGAAAAAATATCCAACAAACTGAAGGGCATTTACTCAAATATAGACTGATAAATCCCAGGAAGACATAGTGAACTTTGCTCATGCCTATGGTTGGTCCGTATTATGCCTTCATCCTTTCCAACAACCTCCATTTTGGCAATATAGTACAACTAAGCAAGAAATATGTTCGTTGAATTAAAGTGTAGTAAAACTCTCATGTGTCTCAGCATTGGAACATAGAAATGGAAAATGAGCACTGAAGGCCAATCCAGAAGATAACCCATCATTGAAATCCAGACACAAAGGGAAGACTAGCCAGAAACCCATCATGGAAGTCAAAGAAATAAACCAGTCAGAGTGCTTTGATGTGCTCCTGCCTAACTACACTGATCAGCAAGGCTATGTGCATGTGATGGATGCTCTCTCTTGGCAGAACTGGATATGCGCACAGCTTGGAAGGAGAGTGTACCAGAGGCATAGACTTATGCAATGCTTGTGAATAGCTTGCATAAAGGATGCATCCTCCAATTCTCATATAGCCTAATCAACATTTCTCAGCCTAGAAATTTTATACCATCGACTCACGGTAATCCTTTTTCTCTGGCTCTAAACCTTCTCAAGGTAATAGATTGTGGATTACTATGGCATTTATATCATTTATTCCTGTCTCTCTGTGATTGCTGCTCTCATTTCCTAACAGCCAATATTTTTACACTATTATTTCTTATTCTGTCACCCTTTTATCGTCTCTGGTAGGAAGGCAAAGCCAGCTTCATGATCCTGAAAACTGTCTGGAGGAGAAAGACTCTCCAGTATTTTCTAGATAGGTGCTCATCGTTTGTGAAGCAGTACTTCATTTTCTGTTATTAAAGGAAGCCCCAAACCCACCCTTCCTTTCCTGCAGTCTTCCATACCTCCAAAGACTTCAGGATGTTTTATTTATAAAGTGAACATTCAGAAAAACAAGTCATGGAGTTAGGTGCACTTGTATTGAATGGCATTGCCAATTGAAATTCCTTGTTCTTGCTTTTTTTTTTATTATTATTATTATTTTATTTTGCATGGAGACATCAAGGACCTGCACTTTAACTTGGAAATCATATGATTTCATCAGAGTCAGTCCTGTAGCTACTTATCCCTCATTAACGATGCATGATTAGTCATATGACCTTTTGATATACTCAATCCAGTTTTCCATTACAAGGGAAGTTATCAAAAATTATAAATTTGAATATTGCGATACTGTTTCTGTTTTAACTTGTTAGAACTTTTCATTACATATATTGTTGCCATTATTTTTGTGGGTTTTGTTATTTTAATTTAACAAGTTATTATTATTATTATTATTATTATTAAATACTTTTTATAGTTAGTCCTTAACTCCCTCCTTGCCCACCCTCTGACAGTTTCTCATCCCATATTTCCTCCCTCCCTCAGTGCCCCCTACACACCACCAGATCTCCCCACTATCTGGGACCTCAGGTCCCTTGAGAATTAGGTGCTTCTTCTCTCACTGAGGCCAGACCAGGCAGTCCTCTGCTGTATATATGTCAGGGGCCTCATATCAGCTAGTGTATGCTCCCAGGATGGTGGTTCAGTGTCTAAGAGATTTCTGGGGTCCAGGTTAGTTGAGTCTGCTGGTCTTTCTATGGGGTCGCCTTCTTCCTCAGCTCCTTCCAGCCTTTTCCTAATTCAACCGCAGGGGTCTCCTGGTTTCCTTCCATTGGTTGGGTGTAAGTATCTGTATCTGACTCTTTCAGCTGCTTGTAGGGCCTCTCAGAGGGCCATGCTAGGTACTTGTCTGTAAGTACATCATAGCACCAGTAATTTTTTTCAGGCTTCGGGCCTCCCCTTGAGCTAGATCCCAATTTGGGCTCGTCACTGAACCTCCTTTCCTTCAATTTCTTCTCCATTTTTGTCCCTGCAGTTTTTTTTAGACAGGAACAATTCTGGGTCTCAGATTTTGACTGTGGGATGGCAGCCCCATCCCATTTTTATACATTTAAATTTTTTTTCCTATAAACATACCAATATATTTTAATTATATTCACCCCAACAGCTCTCATATTCACTTCACTGAACTTTTCTCAAACACGTTGTCGCTATTCTTCTTGGCAAATATGCTATTGTAATCTTTGCAAACATCACATGGGATCCACAATTCTCTCTACATTTGCATCTCTACATCAATAAATGAGTTCAGGTGTCAGACCTCCCCCACACTTGTCAAAATAAAGAGAATTATCACTTTTGGAGTCCTGAGGTACAGAGATATTCATGTAATCCACCTTTGAACCTAATGCAGCCAAACCTAATTTATCATGTACACTCTAAGTATTTCTTCTTCATTTAAACATTCTAGATTCTACAAATTAAAATAAGTGTTCAGTGCAAGTCCTAGATTAAATTACAGTGTAGAAAAATATGGTCTATGCTATCTTCCTTTTCCATTTGTTTATTGACCCTTAGGGACTCACATTTTCTTTCTCTCATTTGTGACATGATTATTATATCACATTTTATATCTTGAGGAAAATGCATGAAGTTGCTAGAGGAAATGGCAAACATGGAGATATATGAAGAGTGTGGTATTAAAACTGCCTGTAATGTAAAGTGGATGCAAAGAAAGTTGTAGTTTATTTGTTTTTTTTTGTTTGTTTTTGTTTGGTTCTGTTTTGTTTTGTTTTGTTTTGTTTTGTTTTGTTTTGTTTTGTTTTGAGACAGGGTTTCTCAGTGTAGCCCTGGCTGTCCTGGAACTCACTTTGTCGACCAGGATGGCCTTGAACTTAGAAATCCACCTGCCTCTGCCTCCCGAGTGCTGGGATTAAAGGCATGTGCCAGGACGCCGCCCAGCTGAAAGTTGTAGTTTTAAAGTTGAATATTTAGAGCAGAGAAGTTTCAGGGTCACAAGAAGAGGCTTGGAAGTCAGAAAAAATTCATTGTCCACAGTGGTCTAGTAATTGTGTTTAACTTGTGCAAATTATGTAAAATCTATGGATTTTAGTGTCATAAACCTCTGCTCTAAGTTATAAAAATGTTAACTCTAATAATTAGTTCAAACTAGAAACTAACATGCTACCCCTTGCTCAGTGGGATCATATGCAAAAAAAGCTGTTCATGAAGTGTGTTCTCCTTTGTTTCATTCTCAGGAGGCTGGTCCCCTAATGGTTAAATAATAGTTGCAGAGACAAAAACAAAATGGTAAAGCATAAAGCAATAGCTGAAAAGAAGGAAGCAGCTTTAAGCACTACCTTCTCACTTCACAATGTCCCTAAGTATTGGTTAGGACTTCTCTTGCAATCATTGATAAGAAAATACATAAACTAACTTACAGATGAATACCTCTTTACCATATCCCACTATGAACCAAATGATGGCAGATCTCACCCATAAGATTTTCAATGGAAACACAGTATCTCTGAAACTTATCACTTCCCCACCTGTCACTTGGACAGAACTGGATTTCAGATACTGTCTGATACATGCCCACTAGCACATGATTATTTTGCACCTACACTTTTATAAGTTTGTTAGAGATTAGAGTCTTCTACAGTAATTTACTCTGGAGACTAAGGTCTTGTTTCCACTTTGTGTGTGTGTGTGTGTGTGTGTGTGTGTGTGTGTGTGTGTTTGTGTGTGTCTTTGGGTAGTAACAACTGTGAAAATATAAAGGCTTTTATAGGAAATAACTCAAATTGTAATTTCTAAATCCAACTTTAGAATAAAATAAAGAGGAGTTTGTGTCCTTCTTTATTTTATATCTGATATGTAACTGTGATATGTGTACACACATACACACACACACACACACACACACACACTTGTGTCTTACTGATCACAAAAGTACAAGCATTGTCATTTCCTCAAAAGAGAAATTTAATCGCATGCTTATCATTTTTGTTACCATCTTCTGCCCATGACTCTCTTTTTTCCATCTGGTTTCCAATTGATTTATTTAGTTAGTTATTTTTCTGAAGACTTAGATCATATTTTTCACTATATAGGAAACCAATAACAAGCATAATTTAAAAATTGCTATTAAGAAACAAGTCCTATGTAAAAAAAAATTAAAAGTTTAGGAATCATGGGGTATCTATTTTAATACCTTTGACATGTTTATAATAGATTTCTACAACTTTTTCTAATTAGCAAGTGAGAATGTGTCGGATTAATGTCTGTAAGCAAATCTGGGAGCCAAATGGAAATTTTTAGTGCTTTTTTAACATGTTTCACTTAATCCTTGAAAATATATATCTGAGGATATTATTATCCACTTTACATAAGATAAAAACAGAGGAATTGAACAGGCTATTAACTTTTGAGTTTAGCTCTGACTTACCTACAAAATTCACAACTGACACCCTAGTGCCATAACATGTAATGTTATCTTGGCCTTTTTATTAACCTGTTGTTCATTGTGGCAGCAAATTCAACTGGAAAGCCTTTCAAGATTAGATGGGGCTGGTTCCGGATAAGCAGTGAGTTACTTCTTCTGTTAGACATTAGTGGGGACCCTGGATGCCTCTGGTTTGTTTTAATTTGTTTTATCAAATCACCTTTTTTTTTTTTTTTTTTTTTTTTTTTTTTTTTTTTTTTTTTTTTTTTTTTTTTTTTTTTTTTTTTTTTTTTTTTTTTTTTTTTTTTTTTTTTTTTTTTTTTTTTTTTATCCAAGTGGAACAATGGGAAAGAAGTTGGCCTCGAAAGGCCATGTAGACTCCTCAAGTAGAGATACAAGAGAAATGAAAAGAAATGACCCCACTAGGCGGGTGTTCATTTGGCCTCCTCTTCTGGTATCCTTCTTTTCAGAATCTCTGCTGGCCACTTAACACACCTGGCCTTAATTAAACCTTGAGCTGCTGAGATAACAGTGCATTCCTGGGAACTCAACAGAGCTACCACAGCCATCTGTACAATTTGGCTACTCACATGAGAAAACAGACACTGCGCTATGAAAAAGCAAGAGACTCACAAGGAAGCATGGCTATTTGCTCACAACATTTAGCTAGCTTTCTAAAGTGTTTACATGACTGGCCTGTACTGACTCATCAAAATCCAGTGGCCCGAGGCATGCTGGGATTGTGGAGGAAAGCGGGGTATGCCTAACTGCTACAGACTTGGGATTCTTACCTTCTTCATGAGACTCACACTCTCCAATGCCCTAGAGGTGCCCTGTCTGGAGGGTAGAGTACAGTTAGTCACAGAAGATCAAGAGTACTTGTCCTAGAACGATACTAGTAATTTAAAGCCAAGTATTTTTAAGCCAATTATATTTCTAATTTTTTTTCTCCCATTTGAGCAGCAGCGGAGGAACTCATCCACCGAAACTCATATTTCAAAATGAGATAAAGTGACTTTTGAAGCATCACAAGCTTTGAGAAAAGAAAATTCAATACTGGTTCCTAAGCAAATTAATGAGACTCTAATTTCATAGCAAATAGAACGCCAGTGGTTGGGTCACCAGAGAGGACCATCTGAAAGGGATAAATAAAGGTCTTTAGAAAACCATTAAAACTTCTAATGAAGCTTAACTTCAGACAAATTTTCAACAGGAGGAGCAGGCTTCAACAAAATGAATACAAATAAATAGAAAAATATTTGAGGATTTTCAACACAGCATTTTTGAACAATCATTTTCACTGATAATCAGAGAATCTTATTTAAAAACTATGTATATATATTATGCAAATAAATTGTGGTGATATATTACCAGATTCTGCATTAAAAGTAGTTTCATGTACAAAAGATGTCTTATATGATTTACTTTTAAATAGCCTGTTTTGAGCCTGATAGAGCTGACCCTGAGAGGCTCTGCCAGTGCCTGACAAATACAGAAGCTATCCACTGGACAGAGCACAGGATCATCAATGAAGGATCTAGAGAAAGTATCCAAGGAGCTGAAGGGGATTTTGCAGCCCCATAGGAGGAACAACAATATGAACTAACCAGTAACCCCAGAACTCCCTGGGACTAAACCACCAATCAACAAAAAACACATGGTGGGACTCATGGCTCTAGCTGCATATGTAGCAGATGACCTAGTTGGTCATCAATGGGAGGAGAGTCCCTTGGTCCTGTGAAGGTTCTATGCCCCAGTATAGGGGCATTTGGGTCCAGAAAGAGGGAGTGGGTGGGTTGGTGAGCAGGGGGATGGGAGGGGATAGGAGATTTTCAGAGGGGAAACTAGGAAAGGGGATAATATTTGAAATGCAAATAAAGAAAATATCTAATAAAAAAGTGTAAAAAAATAAAATTGCCTGTTTTAAATGGCAAGTCATCCAGAGACTACCCCACTGGGGGATCCATCCCAAAACCAGTCACCAAACTCAGACACTATTGCATAGGACAGCAAGAGTTTGCTGAAGGGACCCTGATATAGCTGTCTCATATGAAGCTATATCAGTGCCTGGCAAATACAGAAGTGGATGCTCATAGTCATCTATATGATGGAACACAGGGCCCCAAATGGAGAAGATAGAGATAGAACCCTAGGAGCTGAAGTGGTCTGCAACCCTATAAGAGGAACAACAATATGAACTAACCAGAAACCCAAGAGGTCTTGTCTTTAGCTGTATATGTAGCAGAAGATGGCCTAGTTGGCCATCATTGGGAAGAGAGGCCCCTTGGTATTGCAAATGTTATATGCCCCAATACAGGGAAGATGGTGGGTGGATGTCTAGCGCCCACATGTCTCTGACCAGCAAGATGGTGGGAAGAAACCACATGGGGACACCAAGGCAGGTTCAGAGCAGCTTGCCTTTGCAGCTTCTGCTTTATTCTGCTTCTCTCTCTCTCAGATTTCACACAGCTGCAGCTGTTCACTCACCCTGGTATTTCTAAGCTGGTCTCTGGTCTCTGGTCTCTGGTCTCTGGTCTCTCCTACACTGGTCTCTCTACATCTTCTAAATCACTTCCCCCTGGGACTGCCTACAATTTATCTTCTTCCATTCACTCATGTCACCTCATACCACCCAATCATAGACACACACATCCAAGGCAGCATGCAGGATTGGCTGATAGAATTGTATAGCAAGATGTTGCACTAATTTCTCCAAGGAGCTCGACATGCTGCTTTTACTGCAAATGACAGAGACTGGGATAAACAAGCTAAACAAGCGAGGTCACGGGGCTTAGCATAGAGCCAGGGCGCCATCTTTGGCCCATGCGGCCACGCCCGCTTCCCACAGGTGGAAATGTAATAAATATAGTACTCATTTATAAAAGTCTAAAAAAAAAAAAAAAAAAAGAGAAAATACTTTTTTATAACTTAAATGGAAATATGTAGCTGCTGGATTGGGGACTTAGAAAATCCCATAGACTTGGGATGCAGTAGACTCCCAGAACTCAATATATGTGACCTTAGCCCAACAGTGGGGTTATGGAACCTGTAGAGACCTTACCTAGGAGTCATAGCAGACCTCTAATGGAGGGATGGGGACATCAATCCATGAACAAAACATTGGACCCCAAATTGTTCCTATCTAAAAAAAATAAAATACAGGGACAAAAATGTGCCATATACTGAAGGAATGGCCAGCCAGTGACCAGCTCAACTGAGGATCCATCCATGGGTGGATACTAGACCCTTACACTATTACTGGTGTTATATTGTACTTACAGACAGGAGCTGTCCTCTGAGAGGCTCTACCAGCAGTTGACTGAGACAGATCCAGATACTTACTGCACCAAGCAGTGGACTGAGGTTAGGAACCCCTCTGGAAGAGTTAGGGGAAGAACTGAAGGAACTCAAAGAAATGGCAACCCAGCAGGAAGACCAACAATGTAAACTAACCTGGACCTCTTAGAACTCGAAGAGACTGAGCCACCAACCAAAGAGCATACATGGGCAGGTCCTAGGCCCTCAGTACATATGTAGCAGAGGACTGCCTTGTCTGTCCTCAGTGAAGAAGAAGCACCTAATCCTGTAAAGACTTGATGTTCCAGGGTGGGTGATACTGGTGAGAGCACTCTTTCAGAGGCAAAAGTGAGGGGGATAGGAGGAAGAGCTCTGCAAGTGAGGATCATTGGGAGGGTCAATTTTTGGGATGCAAATAAATAATATAATAATATGTTTATAGCCACAAAGGGAGCAAAAACAAAAAAAAAAGGACAAAGGAAAATAAAAGAGTCTAGAACTATGATCATTGTATTTTGTCCTTCTTGATCTATTTTAAAAGGTCTTAAGTCCCTGTGATATGCAAAGATTCCTTCAGTGTGCCTAGCTGAGCTAATACAATGAGCTCAGCATAGGCTGTGAATTCTGTTGGCTTAGGGTCACAGCTCTTATAGTCCATGTGTGTAATTCCCTGTATAAATGAAAGCATTTCCTTTGTCTTCAAATCACATAGGAGTGGCTTTAGTGCTATTCAGGTGGACATATTCTCTCCATTCAGTTGCAATAAGAATGATGAACAGTAATGAAAAAAACTGAATTGTAATCACTATCCTTAATCCCAGCAGGGAATATCAAGTACCAACACACACCTGAAAGTTTCCTTAAACTTTATAAAGAACTTTGTGTACTTTAGAACTTACTGAGTGTGAGGTCCTCCTCTAGAACCTAATCAATTCCAAGTAGTTTCTAAGCTAATGGTGGGTCTTGGGGCTTGATTCCTGTTCCAGGCTGGGACTTTGTGCTTCTTCTGCATTTTTTCAGTTCTTGCAAAATGTTGTCACAATTGCCTTTAGTTCATACATGCAATTACTGCAAGTTTGGGCTGTGTCCAATAGACACTGGTTCCTTCTGGTCACCATTCTTCTATTCTGATAATCATGCATATATCGCCTTTCCAGAATGTTTCCTGAGCCGTGGTGGAAGGGCGTGATACCGATGTCTTCTTCGGAGTTTTACATTCAGCTGTCTCTTGTCATCAGCATGTTGAGCAGTTGTGGGTTTCTGTGTTAGTCACTATCTATTGCAACAGCACTGATTGTTGCTTTTAGATTTGCATATTAATATGCATATAGGAGTTTGCATTGACTTCATAACAATGCACACTGGAGATAATATTTAGGGCAATTACATTAGTCTTTCATGTAGTTTACAAGAATTTTTCAGACACTGGATCACCAACCAGGCAGCATACACCAGCTGATATGAAGCACCCAACACATATACAGCAGAGGACTGCTAGGTCTATATTTAGACAAGAGAAGATGCACATAATCCTCAAGGGATTGGATACCCCAGGGAGTTAAGATGTGGGGGATGGCAACCCATCCTTGTGGAGAAAAGGAGTTGGGAGGAGGTTTGGGATGTGAAACAGTCAGATGGTGATCCAGGAAGGGAATAAAATCTGGAATAATAATAATAATAATAATAATAATAATAATAATAATAATAATAAAATAGACTACCAAAAAATTAAGGCAGTGATTAACGTCAGATCAAGGACATTATAAATTTTTAGTGCAAATATTGACTTCACCACCATGATAGGGAAGGAGTAATTCCAAAGAAGTATTACAAGGCATCTTTTAATTTTTCATGTGATGTCTCCATGTAGTATAGTTTCTCACCAGAAATGAGAAATTCAATAGTGCTAATTATAAACAAAAATCTTTTAATTTCTGCATATCAAAGAACTGTAATTGGAAAACGTTAGGTCATAGCAAGTTTATTTCTCTTCCTTTGCTTTCTCTTCCTTGAGAATGACTTTTACACTATTTCATAAACTGGGCTTAAACTTTTCCTCTCCCTTGAACAGAAGGAATAGCTGTTCTAGCCCTGCCCCAGTCCCTGTGCTTCTTAGCCCTGTGTACAGTTTGCTTCTGGTAGTTTAACTTGTTAGTATAATTACCATTTGTTACCTAAGATATGGTGGTGAATTAAAGAGGATCACAGCAGAACATATATATCAATGCTGCAGTCACCATTACATTGTATACTTTCTTCTACAATGACTATAATCCACCCAGCATAACCCAAACCCATATAGAAAACGAAAGCAGTCTGTTGACTTTCTTTTCATCTTTTTTTTTTTATTAGATGCTTTCTTCATTTACATTTCAAATGCTATCTCCTTTCCTAATTTCCTCTCTGAAAATCCCCTATACCCCACCCCTTCCCCTGCTCCCCAACATACCCACTCCCACTTCCTGGCCCTGGCACTCCCCTATACTAAGGCATAGAATCCTGGAAAGACCAAGGAACTTTTTATCTTCTTGAATTGACAAGCCTTTGGCATTGCCCAAAGCAAAGTTCCAAAGCATTTTTTTTTCACAGTAATAACTGTTAGTAGCGTCCTTCAAAAGCTACCAAACAATACAATGTTTTTAATTTTAAAAGGAATAAAATATCACTGTTTATTTTTCACCCCCACTCTTATGCTTGGAACCCAGAGAACATGTTAATTGGAGCATGTATGAGTTCCTCCTTCAAGGTATAACAATAGATTACCTTGAGTTGCTACTTCAGTTTTTTGAGCTAGCCACTGAACACAAAGCTTAATAGAGCTTGTTGCAAAGCTTTTCCTTCTTAGAAAAAACAATTGTACTTTAATTCTCAGAGTATAAGTACTAAACACTTTATTTTCTCAAGAACCCAACAACCAGGGTTTAGGCCATTTTAATGCAAAGCCTTTCTGGAGAGTTTTGTATAAACAAGTCCATGTATTGCTCACTGAAAACCACTGGAATATTTTTAAATACTCTGTTGCTTGGGAAACAGGGTGTTCTGCTTAATTTAATTTTCTGGGTGAGGTTTAACATAGTTTAATCTTTTAAAGAATTTTATGACAGGTAAACTTCAGCAGCAATTTTCAGCTCCCTAAAAATGTTTTGGCTTGAAGGCAAGCAAAAAGGATCACACTCTTCCAATGAAGATATCTGCATGAGGAGGAAGGAGACATAGATATTTGTTAAGGTGAACAGGATCACACCTAACTTTGACTCTACTCTTCACTATTGTTGAAGATACACATACCAAAGTTGTGCTAGTCCAACAAGCTTCTGTTGAAATTAGAATAAAGAGCAATAAGGCACAAATAAAAATATAGACCTGCTACACAACTTTCTAACAATTGTTAAAGTACAAAGTTTGTAAAGAACAGGTAGATGATATTTGTTATCAGATCATGAATGGAAAAGAAATTAGCTAAGTCATGCACATAAACGTAAACACTCATAAAACCTTTGTTTTTCTGGTCACTAGAAGACAATTGAGATAATTTGATCAAATTTCCTCAATTCACAGGTGAATACAAAAGCCGAGAGCTTTAGCAATACAGGAAAAAGCCAACAACTAGAGAGAAAAAGTTGGAAGAGCTCTAAAATATTTAAACAAGGGATGAAAATTGGTTTATATTGGAAAACTCAGGGTTGATTTTATAATGTACTTAGGAAAATGAAGGTTAATATAAAGTGGGTGTTCTGTACTTCATCCTCATTTCTCTGGTGATTGCATCAGACCGTGCTTGCAGAAACAAATAAAATGGATAACAGGCTTTTAGGTAGGATTTGGAACACAGAGTTATTTTATTTTGTTTGTTTGTTTTTGTTTTTGTTTTGTTTTGGTTTGGTTTTTTTGTTTTTGTTTTTGTTTTTGTTTTTTGGGGGGGGTCAAGACAGGGTTTCTCTGTGAAGTCACTTTGTAGATTAGACTTGCCTCAAACTCAGAAATCCACCTGCCTCTGCCTCCCAAGTGCTGGGATTAAAGGTGTGCTACACCATGCCTGGTGAGATCTTTATTCTAACCACTAAGGCAATACTACAGAATACTTAACATTGGTGGGTTTGAGATCACTCTTGCCTATTACTTATTACCACATAATTGCACTAAAGCGTTGTTCCTGTGTACTTTTCCATAAGTATTATCGAGTACCTTTGTCCTTAAAAATACTCCTAAGGAGTCATCTATCATTTCCTAGAAAGGTCTGTTGTCTAATGAAATGCAAGAAACATTAGTAAAATATAACATACTTTCCCAAATATTTGAGCGATAAACTCTAAATATTGTACCAACAAAATGGAACAGATTATTTATTCATGTGTACTGCCATTATGTTCCTATTTCTGGGTGACAGGTGGTGTTCTGTATGAAATTCAGGAATTCACTTTCCTTCCATTGTGTAAATAAAACATTCACTAATACATATGCTGACTCTCATGTATCTGGTCATGTGAATAAAGAATCTGGATATGGGTATATAGAGAAGTCACATTCCTACATACAGAATACATATCTACATATCGATATACCATGAGTGTTATATATCAGAGAGATATATTGGAAGACTTTGAAAGAAATATCAGAAGTTGAAAGATTTTCTGAGATTTTGAAATTCAAGATATTTATCAAAATGTGGATTTGCTTAATGTTGGTGAAGTTGAAATTTTATAGAATTATCAATGCTAGAAAGACCAACGAGAAAGACAAGTGTGGAACGAACTCTACCATAATTCCAGGGGATAGACTGGATTTCCAACATATGAGCAAGGCAAGGGAGGTATACATAAGAATTATCTTAACTGTAGAATCAACCATATTGGAGTAAATAAACAATATTATTTTTAGACAAAGGTATATACTATGTCAGTGTTAGAAATATCAGTCATCAGTACATACAAGTTTCATCAATACAGAGAAAGTGTATATAGTATTGCTGCAGCATGCAGCAGATCTTGTGCTTCTGTGTGAGGCATTACGACTTGGCCCTGATAACAAGTGGATGAAGAACTCCCATGTGATCAAGCACCATTGCACTCTACCAGCCAGAGAATGACATGAGCCAATGCACTTCAACGTGAGCCACACAAGCTAAGCCTTATACCAGATAAAAAATACCTGGGGATATCCATCTTCACACAGTTCTGAAGTGTTAGTGTAGTTCATATAAATCCTCTTTCCTCTCTTTCATTCCTTAGGGTGCATTTCCACAGGCACCTGATAAAGGCTTAACATTCAATTTTAATAGTCTTATACTAGTATAATATCATTATTCAAATACTTCTACCTAGGTAGAAGATAGTAAAAAAAAGATCTTCCCTTTACACATTTTGGATGTTTTAGTTGCACAGGTTGAACGTTATTTAAAATCCTTTTTATCATAAACACAATTCTACATCTAAAGCTTGGTATGGCTATAGGATTAACTGTAATTATGATTATCATTAAAATTCAAATTAAAAATAATTCTACATTTTTATGTTAAGAAAGGTAATTAACTTAATCAAAGGTAGATGAGAAAGAAATCCTAGGTATAGCTTAGCTCACAAATAAAACTCACACAAGCCATTCTTCCCCTGTTTCATGTTGCAAATAGTAAGACTACCTAAATGAACACTGTATGCTAAATTTCAGGACTTGGATCACTGCAGACAGTTTTCAGGTCTGTAAGGAGGTGTTGATGATAAATTATTCACATTAAACACATACGGAAAACCCATCTTAAAAAAAAAAAAAGCATGATTAAATTATGTTGAACTAGGGGGAAATGGTGTACATCCTATTTATTAATAACAAAGAGAAGTTCATCTGGAGTTTGAGGAAGACGTGGTAATGTTACAAGTCAGGTGGAAGCAGAGCTGGCAATAAGTCTTACATTTCATCATCACTTCCTGGATATCAAATCTCAAAGACTCAACCCACCTATCCAGCTAGGAGACAAAATAGTATTCCAGCATGGTTTTCCTATATCAAGTATTTTTTTCTTTTAAATCAGCAGCAACATATTTATAACCTCCTCAAGATTTTTTGACATAGACTAATTTGCCCATTTTAATCTCAAGCTATAAATTGTGAAAAGATATTATATATATTTATTCATATATTTTATATATAGTCATATACTGAAGCACCCACACTTTGGTCTTCCTTCTTCTTGAGCTTCATGTGGTCTGTAAATTGTATCTTGGGAATCCCGAGCTTTGGGGTTATTACCCACTTATCAGTGAGTACATACCATATGTGTTCTTTTGTGTTTGGGTTACCTCACTGAAGATGATATTTTCCAGTTCCATCCATGTACCAAAGAATTTCATGAATTCAGTTTTTAATAGCTGAGTCGTACTCCATTGTGTAAATGTACTACATTTTCTGTATCCATTCCTCTGTTGAAGGACATCTGGGTTCTTCCCAGATTCTGACTATTATAAATAAATCTACTATGAACATAGTAGAGCATGTGTCCTTGTTATATATGTTGGAGAATCTTTTGGGTATATTCCCAGGAGTGGTATAGCTAGGTCCAATTATCTAAGGAACCTCCAGACTAATTTCCATGTGGTTGTATCAGTTTGAGATCCCACCAGCAATGGAGAAGTGTTCCTCTTTCTCCACATCCTCAACAAAATCTGCTATCCCCTGAGATTTTGATCTTAGCCATTCTGGTGTGAGGTGGAATCTCAGGGTTGATTTCATTTGCATTTCCCTGATGACTAAGGATGTTGAGCATTTCTTTAGGTGCTTCTCAGCCATTCAAGTTTCCTCAGTTGAAAATTCTTTGTTTAGGTCTGAACCCCATTTTAATAATAGAATGGGGCTCTGCTTGAATCTGCAGAGGTACTTTCTTAGGAGTTAGTTTTCAGAAAATGTTCTCCCAGATGCAGAGCATTTGATGTGATCTTTCCCAAGCTTTCCCTTTCAAAGAATAAAAATTTAGGATTATTTCTCATAGATTTGTTTTCTCCAAAACAGTAATCCATTCCTTAATCTCACATCCTGCATTCACAAGGCATTGTCCCAGTATGTGTCAGTGGATACCCTCAGGGTGCAAACCTTGCAATTATGGAGGTCTGTGTTGGGAGTGCTGGATAGCTATGATCAGAAACAAGGGGCCGGTATGATGCTTATTGCTTGACTTGGAGCGTACTGTGGGCTTACTTGCCTACTTTTTGATAACTAGTACTTTGATTTTTCTTTAGTCTGCTTTTTTTTTTTTTTTTTTAAACTTCAAACAGGATCATTTCTTCATGGGACTTTTCTCACTTGCTATTAAAAATTATTTAGCAAGTAACATCTGGCTGCCATGCTGCTAATAGGTACAACACTCTGAATTCGATGACAATCATTAATTTTGTTAAAATTGGATACCAGAATTACAGTTAAGACGACTACAGAATAAGGTTAGTATATAATGAAGACTCAGGAATGTTGACTTTCTTCCCTAAACTCTTTTGCCTTTCTACTACATATTAAAGATATATTTGAAGGAACAAAACTTTAAAAATGAAGTCTGTATATTTTAGTATTATTTCTAACAGCAAATATTAAATGAAATGTAGATCTGCTATATCAGTAAAGCTAAATTTGGCAAAGCATATAACAAAATAAATTTATCCCTTAAAATGATATATACATATTTATAATGATTGAACAAACCTCAATTTAATAATAGGGTTATTTGATTCTCTGGCCAAGAAGTGGGAGTGGGTGGGCAGGGGAGCAGGGAGGGGGAAGGGGGGAGGGGGGAAGGGACTTTCGGGATAGCAATTGAAATGTAATTAAGAAAATATCTAATAATAATAAAAAAAAAAAAAACTGAAACATACAGGATGTCCTTGTTCTTCATAGATGAGTAGTATTCCATTTTGTAAATGAACCACATTTTCTGTATCCATTCTTCCATCGTGGGACATCTAGGTTGTTTCCAGCTTCTGGCTATAACAAACAAGGCCTCTTTGAACCTAGTGGAACAAGGGCCCCTGTAGCATGGTGGGGCATCTTTTGGGTATATTCCCAAGACAGAAAGAATATAAACAGGCACCCTCAGGAAATAGGAAGATGGGGGAACCCTCCCTCCCCCAGAATGCACCAGAAACCTGCGAAGTGAGAGACTTCCAGGACTTAAAAGGAGGGATCTTAGGGATCCAACAGTAGGGAAAGGAAACTTATAGAGCCCACCCCAGAAGGAAGACAGGACATCAAGTGAGGGATGAGGTTGGCATCCTACAGTCACATCTCTGACCCATAATTGTTACTGTCTGAAAGAATTACAGGGATGGAAATGGAAAGGAGACTGAGGAGAAGAAGGTCCAGTGTCAGGTCCAAAGTAGGATTCGACTCAAGGGGAAGTCCCAAGACCTGAAACTATTACTAAGGCTATGGATTGCTTACAAAGAGGGACCTATCATGATTGCCTTCTGAAAGACGCAATAAGCAGCTGAAAGAGTCAGATGCAGTTATTTGCACCCAACCAATGGACAGAAGCAGCTGACCCCTGTAGTTGAATTAAAGAAGGTTGAAAGAAGCTGAGAATAAGGGTGATTCTGTAGGAGGACCAGCAGTCTCAATTAGGCTGGACCCCCTAAGATCTCTCAAACACTGGACCACCAAATAGGCAGCATACACCAGCTGATATGAGGCCCCCAACACACATATATTAGAGGACTTCCAGGTATGTGTTCAGTCAGAGATGATGCAGTTTAGAGGACAGGTGGGACGGGGGAGGGGGTGGCATCCACATTGAGAGAGGGTGGGGTGGGGAGGAGGTGTGGGATGTGGAGCAGTCAGAG
>LR754147.1:42854-85951 GCA_902729485.2 Mus minutoides | reverse complement strand
TGCCGTGGACCACCCAGCAAGCCGGCCTCTGGGTATCTTCCCAAGGGAATATTTTTAAAGACTATATTCCATTACATTGGAATACTTGGATGGATTTCTAGAGTCATCCAAATCATGAAAATTAAACCAAGAAGAGACAAACAACCTAAACAGACCCATAACATCTGAGGAGATTGAAACAGTAATTAAAAAAAAAAAAATCTTCTGTGGGGCAGTGGTGTCCTATGCCTTTAATCCCAGCACTTGGGAGAAGGTGGTAGGTGGATTTCTGAGTTCAAGGCCAGCCTAGTCTACAGAGTGAGTTCCAGGACAGCCAGGGCTACATAGAGAAACCCTGTCTCAGAAAACAAAACAAAACAAAACAAAAATCTTCTGACTAAAAAAGCCCAGACCCAGAGAGATTGATTAACAGCAAACTGTGACAGACTTTGAAATATCTAAAGACAATCCTTCTTAAATTACTCAAAAATAAACAAAACAGAAGCACCCCTCCCCCCAACTCATTCTATGAAGCCAGTTTTACTCCAATAAAAATATACTCCAACAACAACAACCCATACTCAATAAAATACTAACAAACCAAACGCAGGCACATGCTAAGATCATCCACCATGGTCATGTTAACTTTATCCCAGACATGCAGGGATGGTTCAACACATGGAAGTCAGTAAATGAAATAAATCATATAAACAGACTTAAAGGGGAAAAAAAATCCCACTATAAGCAAATTTTGACAAAATCCAATGTTCTTTCATGGTGAAAGCCCTAGAGAGAGGAGGACCGGAGGGAAGAGCCTGACGTCATACAGGCTGGTTGTGACAAACCCACAGCCTGCATCTTGTTAAACAGGGAAAACCTCAGGGATGAGAGGAGGCTGGTCACCGATCCCGCTCTTCCTCAGTGTAATGCTGGAGGCACGAACTGGAGCAGTAAGGCAAGAGAAGGAAACTAACAGGGAACAGACAGGGATGAAGGTCCAAATATTCAAAGGTACACATGATTCCTTTTAAATAAATTTAGATCACATAAACATTTCCAGGTGGTTAGGTCTTTTGTTGGCTGCTTTTATTAAATGGCACAGAAAGAGGTTATCTATAGGAAGTTTGGATTCATTTTAGTTTATTTTATATTGGTTTAAAAAGGATTAGATTTTTTTTTTTCAAGACAGGGTTTCTCTGTATATATAGCCCCGGCTGTCCTGGAACTCACTTTGTAGACCAGGCTGACCTCGAACTCAGAAATCCACCTGCCTCTGCCTCCCGAGTGCTGGGATTAAAGGCATGCGCCACCACGCCCAGCCAGGATTAGATTTTTTATTAGGTTTTTTTTTTTTTCCCAAACAATATTTGCTTTTTAGGATCTTTGCATTTTACATATATTTTTTCCTTGCCTTCCACAAATCACTTTTACAAGGTTCCATGAGTTTTCCAAAAAGATTAGGCTTCCTGTTATGATAGATATGAAACATCCAGGGTGTATTACAACACTTGCCTTCTTGAATTTTCTAAGTTGCGTTTGCCCCTCCCATCTCAGCTCCCAGCATTGGGGCTGCAGGCATACCAGGCCAGCCCTAACACCCGTCTTCCTTATCTTAATCAAGTGAACGGTAAGAGAGATCTGACTATAAGTTTCGAAATTATTATATAGTAAAACTAGTTCTGTGGTCTACAGTTCTGTCCATTTTAACAGACATAAGTAGATGCACGCTGCCAACCACCTCAGTTAGGATATGGAACAATTCACTGCTAGCCTCCCTCCCCAAACAATCCAGGGTCTCTCTGAGAAGCCTACATCCATGTTCTTAGATGTCTTCCCTCCTTCCTGAATGACTTTCTCATAGTACTTAAAGATCTGTGTTAAAAATCTCTTCACAGACAGGCACTCATCATGCACACAACAATATATAAATAAATGTAACAAAAGTTGTTTTTTTTTTTTTTTTTTTTAAAGTAAGGGGGAAAGATGGCTAGGAAAGTTAAGGCACTTGCTGCCAAGTTTGATAACCTGAGTTCAATCCCTGGGACCCCCATGGTGACTCATTATGCAGTTCAGTCTAGCCTCAAACTCTCCATCCTCCTGCCTCAGCCTCCAGGTTTAGAAGTATGTATTAGATGAACCTTGGTGAGGCCCTGAAATACCTGTGTCCTAACAGCCTTCTGACACGTGCCTAGGATCTGACACTGACCAGCAACAAAGCCTATGCCCTGGATGGCTTAACGTCAACTTGACATAAGCTGGAGTCATCAAAGAGGAAGGAGCCTCAATTGAGGAAATGCCTTCATGAGATCCAACTGTAAAGCATTTTCTTAATTAGTGATTGATGGCAGAGGGGCTGGCCCATTATGAGTGGTGCCATCCCTGGACTGGATGGAGATCCTGGGTGCTATAAGAAATCAGGCTGAACAAGCCACACGGAGTAATAGACAGTAAGTAGCCTCTGAACTCGGGTCTCCAGGTTCCTGCCCTGCCTTCCTGTCCTGTCCTGACTTCCTTTTGTGATGAATAGCAATGTGGAAGTGTAAGCTGAATAAACCCTTTCCTCCCCAACTTGCCTTTTGAACATGTGTTTTATTACAGCAAAAGAAACCCTCAGACACATAGTGTGGGCACTTTTAGGCAGGCAGCTTAAGTTTCATAAGTTGGGACGCGGTTTGGGCTGGGCACACAGCAGTCTATTAATAATGCATGTGGTACCTGAGCGCCTCACCTGAACACACTATCCATTCACACCAAACCCAGAGTGAGGAGCCTGGAAACCTGTCTGCAAGGTAGTGTTGCTTCTGCAACTAGCTGCACGCCCACCTACTCCAAACAATGGAGACAGTTCCTCCCTCTCTTTAATGGCCAACACACCTGGCACACTCTCAAGAGTTGGTTTACTTCTTTCAAGATTTGCTGAGTGTTTTGCGTGCCTGTATATATGTGCACCACATACATGGCATGTTCTAAAAGGCTGGAAGGTGTCAGAAACTCTGGAACTGGAGTTCTAGAAGGTTGTGTGAGCTGTTACGAGGGTGTGGGAGACTTAACCCAGGTCCTTCTACAAGAGCAGCAAGTGGTCTGAGCCATGTCTTCAACCCCTATTTAGTTAGCAAGTGAACATGCCACAGCTCGTGTGATCAGAGGACAATGTGCTGGGGTTTTTTCCTCCCATTGTGTGGGTTCCAGGGCTTGAATCAGGTCACCGGGCTTGGTGGTAAGTGCCTCTATTCACTGAGCCATCTTGCCAGCCTAGTCTTGGAGAGCTCCAACTCAAACTTACTCCTAATACACCCTGGTCCAGGGTATGAGGGCCGACTCAGCTAGAACTGAATATAAGCCAAACTATGTCTCCAAGTGAACTTTTAGGGAGAATCCTCCACTTGCCATCTTATGTCTGTGAATAACTGAGGGGGGGGGCATATATGATTAAAAGGAGACGAATTATGGGAAGGGATATGTGAGTAAACAAAGGCTGTCAATCAAAGTAGGAGAATCATTCAAACTACATTCCTGATAACCAAACTCGTCCCTTCTTAAGCCCCAGGAAAGAAAGCTCCAAACAGGAACTGGGGCCCTTGTCTATCTGCCCTCCTGTGTGTGAATGTCCTGGAAGTACCTTCACTCCTGTGGCTTTCTTGTAATGTATTTGGACCTATTTGCAGACTATGTATGCTTTCATCCGTTTTATTTGTTTTATTCTTGAAAAAGAGGCCAAGAACCTGCAAACACCCAGCCCGGGTTTTGACTACCAGTAACACCTGGCAGAGCTGGCCAGGAGGTAAGAAAATAATGTTTTTTCCTTTCCTAAGGCTAGAAAATTCCCCTTTCTATTTTTCCTTTCACTATGAGGTCTGTGGCTCACAGCAGGCTGAACTAGCAAGTCTTGTTGGAAACCTTGCTTTTAACTGTTTAACCTGAGCTCCTTAATCATGGAAAACAGATGTTTTAAAGACAGGAGCAGCCAAGTGGGGATAGTGGAGGGGAGCAGGTCCTTCTTCATGGAGGGAGCTTATTTCCTGGTGTTCCAAGAAAATGGCCCACATAATCAACTAGCCAAGGCTCATAGGGGCTCACAGAGACTGAATGATAATCAGGGGCTGACCTAGGTCCTCTCCATGTTATGGTTGTATAGCTTGGTGTTCTTGTGGGACTCCGAACAGTAGAAACTGGGGCTGTTTCTTTTGCCTGCTTTTTGGACCTCCCTGATATGAGGGCTTGTTCCTAGTCTTATTGTAACTTGATACAAGTGTTTGCTTGATATCCTGAGTGTCATACCCTTTTCTGAAAGGAGTGGATCTTGGGAAGAGGGGGGTGAATGGGGAATTCGAGGAAAGGGGGAAGAAGCACTGTGGTTGGAATGTGATCTATGAAGGCAGAATAAAAAAGGCAGAAAAGAAGAAAAAAGTCTGGTGTTCCTGCCTTACTGTGTGTCTCCCTCCCTTTAAATCACCTGCATGCCTCTACACAGAGGCTTGTGAACCACTCAAGCAAAACCACACAGTACAATTATAAATCATGTTCTTAATGCTCGGATTTAGGTCCTACTTCAGAGAGCAGAGTCAATCTCAAAGGAAGTGGATGACCTCAGCCTTAGTTTCAGGAATAGTAAGACCTAATAGAATTATTTCAGGTCCACGTAAGACCAAATAGAATTATTTCAGGTCCACGTAAGACCAAATAGAATTATTTCAGGTCCACGTAAGACCAAGGGAAAAGTAGAAGGAAAGGAAAGAGAAGAAGAACAACTAGAAAATTGCAAGAGGCGGCAGCTGGTCTGGGCATAGCAGGGACTACATAGGGCAGGCAGACAGAATGCCAGAATCGGGTCCTGCGGAAAGTGGGCAAACACCCTGTGGCTGCTGCTTCACCCAAGACAGAGCAGGAGGGAAGGGGAAGATGAGCAGGTGGCTCCCCAGTTTCTGCTCTTTAAAATGGAGCCAAAACTTGGGAGGTGGAGACTGGGGGACAGCCATGAGTTCAATTTCAGCCTGTAGAAAGCAAGTTCGAGGGGCTGGTGAGATGGTTCAGCAGGTTAGAGGACCCGACTGCTCTTCCGAAGGTGATGAGTTCAAATCCCAGCAACCACATGGTGGCTTACAACCACAAGATCTGATGCCCTCCTCTGGTGCGTCTGAAGTTAGCTACAGTGTACTTATGAAGAATAATAAGAAATGAATCCTTGGACCAGAGAGACCAACCGGAGCAAGCGAGGCTGTCCAGAGCGAGTGGGGCCGAATGGGGACAGCCAGAACGAGTGGGGCCAACCGGAGCAAGTGGAGCCGATCGGAAGCGAACAGGGCCGACTGGAGCGAGCGGGGTTGACCGGAACAAGGGAAAAAAAAAAACAGAAAGCAAGTTCAAGGTCTACATGACCCATTCCCCATTCACCCCCTCTTCCCAAGATCCACTCCTTTCAGAAAAGGGTATGACACTCAGGATATCAAGCAAACAATATCAGGATATCAATGTTGGCCTACATGACACACCCTGCCCCTCATTTCATAAAAACAGGATGAGCAGATGATACAGACTAGACCCCCTAAGGATTTTGAGGTCATTGTCAGAATTCTTACACTAGTATTAAGTCTGAGAAACAGATAACATCAGAAAGGGTCAGCTTTAAAAATATGTAAAAATGAATAATTGTATGCCACTAGAGTGAGCAGACAGGCTCAAAGTGGACAGACCTGAGAATCTGTTCTCTATGTTGACAATCTAAAAAAAAAAAGTGGCCTGCGCACCAACCACATGGGTGTCTTGTGATCTCAAAGGCCAGAAAGGGGCATCAGTTACCCTGGAACTGGAGTTAGGTGGCTGTGAACCATCACAAGGGTACTAAGTGCTCTTAACCACTGAGCCATCTCTTCCGCTCCTGACAGTTTCTGTTTTAAAGCATCTACATATATATATATATATATATATATATATATATATATATAAAACGTTTTACAATTATTCCAGGGCAGATGAGATGGCTCATCAGGGAAAGGCATTTACTGTGCAACTGTGACAATTTATGCTTGATCCCTGGAACACATGTAAAGATGAACATGAAAAGACTCCAGAGTTGTTCTGACTGCCACACACACACCAGCACAGGAGCACCCCAAGACACACACGTGCACGTACACACACACACACACACACACACACACACACACACACACACAGCCATGCATACACATACCACCACCAACACCACACACAAGGTAAAAGTTTTAAATTATTATATCATTGAATACTACTCCACTGAATACTGTCAATATGGAAAACAAAAACCAGGGTAGGCATGGTAGCTTGTGCCCGGATTCCTAGCACTCAAAAGGTAGGAGGAACTGTCCCAAAGTGAGGGACAGCCAGGGATACACACAGAGACAGTTCCAAAACACAACTAAGGAAGCTGAACAGGTAGCTCAGAAGCTAAGGACACTTGCAGGGGACCTGGGTTCAGTTTCCAGTTCCCCTATGGCGGCTCACAGCTATTAGCTCCTGTTCCTGTTCCAGAGGGAGCACTGGCTTCTTCTGACCTCTGTGGGCATCAGGCATGAACACACATGGAGGCAAAACATTCAAACATATAATAAAAATAAATATGTCTAGAATTTCTTTTCTCAGCAAACAAAACTGAAAAACGAAAATGAATGAAAGGTGTGCTGGAATATACTTATACTCCCAGCAGGGTGAGGGGTAGGAGGGGAACAGGTTCTGTAAGATACAGCTCCGTGATAGAGTAGCTACTGTGCAGGGTTCTGGCTCCATTCCATAGCACGCTTGTACACACAAACACACACTCTCAACAAAAAACCCAAAATCAAAAAATTAAAAAAAAAAAACACAATAAAACAACAATAAAAACCCAGTAAAAATAAATCAAGATAAAACCACACCAAGGCATAGTGGCACATGCATTTAATCCCAGCACTCAGGATTAAAGAAATATAGGGAAAACTCACACTGCTTCCACAGCAAGGCTAAAGATCTAGAAGGTTAAGCCTTTGCACGTGAGGCCTCAGTTTAATCCTGAAATTCTAAGCACCAAAAAGTTAAAAAAATAAAAATGAAACCTACACATGTAATTTGGCTTTCTGTTCACTTTTTCTACCCTAACGCAGCACAGACTGTAAGAGCTTCTGTGGTCTCCCTGGCCACTACAGGTATGTCTCTAGTAGGCTAACGCTGTGCCTGAAGTTTTCCAAACACAGCACTTGAGGTTCTGTACGCCCGCATACGATGCTCCCTGTCTTAGGTACCGCCTTCTCTTCAGGTCCTTAGCTACCAGAATCTAACCAGTTTAACTTTACTGAGGTTATGAGGTTGTTACATAGACACAACCTTTATTCTCTTTAGATGGCCTCCCTTCCTTTATGACTAGATTCTCAGCATCACCAATATAGAACAGAACATGGTAAAGATATTTGCTTGCATGTCTTCCCTTCTGTTAAAAGGTGGAGACTAGACTACATCCTGTGCAGTTTCCCCCTGGGATAATTGATGATTAATGAACTCACAGCCTCCTTTACCATCAGGCAGGGCTGTCTATACGAGGTCCCGACACCACCAGCTTTCCTCACACCTCAGCTCCATGCCAATCTGGTTGTGGTCCAGGGTTTATCTGTGTTTTAACAGGTAAGGATAATTAGTCTAGAGTTAGTTCATGCTCTTACATACTCTGCCCAGCTGGGGTAAGGGACAGATGTGCCTCTGACAGCCCTGCTCAGGAACTGCCAGGGTCCATGGCTTTTCTCTGGCATCTTCCTTGAGCTGTCCTGTTCCTAACAGGGAAATGGGATAACTAAATGACTCAGCACACCGGATCCAGTCAGAACTTTAACAGTACCACCTATTTCTAAGCAGGTTTGGGCCATTCACATACTATTTTCTTAAATTCATTTATAAAATGGCCACTAAACCTTAATCAAAGCTGTTGCCAACTTAGTCGTAGTTAAGGACCTAGAAAGGGGTCTGATGCTCTGGGTGGTTACTAGGACATGCTGAGGGCTTTCTGGAGTGACTGCCCCTCTACATGTGACTGAAGGCTGCAGCTTTCCAGGTACCCGGTCCCCAAATTCTGCTTTACTGTTCTGTCGCCTCCACACAGTAGCAGTTCCTCCAGGGTAGAAGCTTTGCTTGTTTGCTGGAAGCCACCACGCCCAGTGTTTATAAATTAGACTTTTCACAAATATGTGCCAAATAAATTATGTGAAAAGAAAAAACAAGATTTTAAAATAAGTATAGAAAAATTGCTCTATCATATTTTAATTTACCACTCAATATAATAAAAACTTAAGAAAATTTATTAAAATTTGAAGGCAAAAATCATAATTTCAAAAGGTTAGACCTATGTCAGGTCAGGGGTGCTGATGAATGGATGCGTTCCTGAAGTTCAAAATCAGATCCAAGAGTATCACTTTCAGAATGTTCTAGTGGGTTGGGTTTGCTTTTGATAGTCTTGGATGAGACAGTCATTATTCTGTTTTCTTTCTTGATAGAAATGCATTTTTTCAAAGATTCACTTTTAATTGGCTCATTAAGCAAAGACCTTCTATCCCCAGGTCCTTTGCTTTTTGAGTTCCCTGGAGAGTCAGTGTCGGAAAGCAGGTCCTTCCTAGGGTGCCTTCTGGAGGGCTCACTTGCTGTGCTCCCCTTCTCTGAAGAGGACCTGTTGTGTTTAGACAACACCTCCTCTTCTCTTTGACTTCTGCCTCCAGAAATGCCATCTGCGAAAGGAGAGCCTGTTTTAGCAATGCATCCTGCTACAGATCCCTCCGGCTGCTCCAGGCCTACAACTCCCAGGTTGTCTCTAAATGTTCCTGCTGCCTCTTGTGTAGACGCCGGAACCTGGACGGTGTCGAGAGGTAAAGGAATTGGAGCATCACTGGTAATCTTCTGACTCTACAAGGAAAACAATAAAGCTTGAGAAGAAAGGAGCCACTACAGAGGTAAAAACCTCACTGTAGAACTATGACTTTTTTCTTTTTCTTTTTTTAAAGATTTATTTTATTTATTATATGTAAGTACACTGTAGCTGTCTTCAAACACTCCAAAAGAGGGAGCCAGATCTCGTTACGGATGGTTGTGAGCCACCATGTGATTGCTGGGATTTGAACTCGGGACCTTTGGAACAGCAGTCAGTGCTCTTAACTGCTGAGTCATTTTTCCAGCCCCGTGACTTTTTTTCACGGTGTGTGTGTGTGTGTGTGTGTGTGTGTGTGTGTGTGTGTGTGTGTGATGTGTACATGACTGTAGGGGCTAGAAGAGGCATAGGATCCCATGGAGCTATAGTTACAGGTGGTTGCGAGCTACCCAACATGGGAGCTAGGGACTCTACTCAAGTCCTTTACAAGAGCTATAGCTCTCTCAACAGCCAAGCCATCTCTCCAGCCTTGGAGCTGTGATCCTACTAGGCAGTCAGTTCACCACTCAGAAGATTCTATAGTCATACATTTTCTTAATTATACGATGCCATGTGATTGGCAACTCAAATTATATATATGCCCAGAGTTAGCTGTATATTTTTAGCATTTTTTGTTCTCTATAATTAGCTTCAATTTTCCACATTAAAAAAAAAAAAACAAAACTATTTCTAAGAAACCTAATTCCTAGCCTCTCTGTGTATGTGAAGTATCCAAGGTGTGACATGACTGAGCTCTCAAGCCAGCAGCTCCTCAGACAAGTGTTAGACTGGCTGCTGGGTCTTAGAGAGGCAGAAGAAAAAATATTTGGGGGGAGGAGGGTGGAGAGGGATCCTGTGCTGGCTAACCTCCTCCATCCACTAACTGGGGGCTGTAAGCACGCTAGCCTGTCTAGGTTACTGGTCTCTGCACTAGTACTCGGGCTACTTAGGCTTCATCAGTGTCCCTTCATTGTAAGCTGATTGCATACAATAGCTGTTTACAAAACTCTAATTCTCATTATCTCTTTACTCTTTCTTTCTTCACTTAACATTGCTTATTTCAAGTATAAATTATCAAAAACACTTCCAATTTTTCTTTTTTTTTTTTTGAGGTAAGGTCTCACTATGTAGTCTTGCCTGGTCTGGAATTCATTATGCAGACAAGGTTAGCCCCAACCTCACAGAGACCTGCCTGTCCCTGCCTCCCAAGCGCTGGGATCGAGGTGTGCATTATCATGCCTAGCCCCGTTTTCTTACTGACAATGATGCAGCTTCTGGAAACAGGCACACACTTAGCTCTTCCAGAGATAGACCACCATTCCTTCTCTGACCTGGGGAGCTCCTTGCTCAGGGCTTGAACCAAGGTCTGACAGGTCCACTCACTCGGATGTCCTGCATTTGTCCTGTAGTAGTCTGTTTCAGATCCAGAGTTTCATCTTCAAGTGCTTTCTGTTCTTCTACAAGTGTATTAACTGTGGAATTCATCTGGGGACGACCTAACAGGTGGAAATCTGACTGATCTATGCCAGCCATAGTGGCAAGCTGCCCAAGCCTGCAGACAGGAGGGAGGAGGAAAAGTCACTCACTTGGGAACAACTTAAGTTCACCCACGCCTACAAGCATGAAATAGGTGTATAAATGAACACCAAGATCTAAAACTCTTAGAAGCCGACGCCTACTTAGGACACCAGCCCCTTCCTAACTGCCACCTTTCTACCCTGCTCTGTGAGCTCTGGACCACATCATCCCATCCTCTTAGCACTCCTCTCAGAAATACATTACACATCACCTGACTTTCCATAGCAGCCATCACCGCTTCATTTTAAATACTATTGCAACAGCTTCAACTCTGCCATTTCCATACGTCTGACCTCTCTTCTCAGCCTCCCTCCTAGCCGCTACTAACTGACCTCAAAGCCTGCCATCTCCATACGTCTGACCTCTCTCCTCAGCCTCCCTCCTAGCTGGTACTAACTCACCTCAAAGCCTGCCTCATCAACCTCATTCAGCTCTCTCTTCCCATGTGCTGTGCTACAGGAGTGCCACCATGCCTGACTGGCATCTTCTTCTGACACTATGGTTCTTAGGTGAGAACCCTGACCTACTCCTGAGTCTACAGCTCCTGTGGACATCAACTACATCCTGAAGCCAAAGGGGTCAGAAGAATTTAACTCGAAACTTATTTAATAAGCAAGATGAATACAAGGTTAGAAATCTCCTGTATATTCTTAAGTATTTTCAATAAAATGATCTTTAACTTTTAACTTTAGTCTTTTTAAAAAACATGTCAGCTGGGCGTGGTGGCGCACGCCTTTAATCCCAGCACTCGGGAGGCAGAGGCGGGCGGATTTCTGAGTTCGAGGCCAGCCTGGTCTACAGAGTGAGTTCCAGGACAGCCAGGGCTACACAGAGAAACCCTGTCTCGAAAAAGCCAAAAAAAAAAAAAAAAAAAAAAAAAAAAAAAAAAAAAACATGTTAAGGGATATATTTATAGCAGACAAAACTGAATACAATTCACATGCCCAATGGCATTAACTGATCTTTACGAAGACCACCAAGCACTCTTTACGCTACGTTTTTTATGATGGGTTTTCCAACAAGGCAGGTTTACCACTCTGCATTTCTTTTAAAAGGAATTCTACACTGAAAAGCAAATCAAACATACTGTTGATAATCACAATAAGTGTCTTGTAGAAGCTAAAAAATGTTGAGTTCCTCAGCAAGCTACAATTAAAGCCACTGAAGAAAGAATGCCCACCCTCCAGATATACCCAGCATCTTTAAGGAGATCCAAAAAAGCGTGAAACTTCTGAAAAGAATTCTCAATGCTGCCCAAGACTCCTTCATCATCCAGGATCATGTTTGTCAAGGACTGTGCCTGAAGGGCTTCAGACAGGGAGAAATTTATATTTCTTAGCTGGGAATTTTCATGTTCCAGCTACAAAAGAAAGCAGAGAATGCATGGTGTGATTTCTTCACAATCATCTAAAGAAAACTTTTCAATACCTAAACTAAAACATTAAAAAAAAATGTAAGTAACTTATTACATTTTTTAAACCATTTAATTAACTAATCTAATTTTCAATCAATGAAGACATTAACCATAACACATAATGATTTTCACTGGAGACATTTGGTGACATTTCCTATCTAACAAGTAGATGAAAATACAGTTATTGTTTTACTGATGATTTTCCAAAGAACACATCCCTAAGTGCTTAAATTCACATCGGACCACAGTGCAGCAGAGGTATGAGATATCAGAAAACACTCTGATCTAAGCAAAATCATAACCTTGCTATATTTAATCTGCTAAGGATTAATGTCAGTATGCCAACTTTTAAAAACCATATATGTATGTCCATGTGTTCATGCATTGACATGTGCCACAGCATGCATGTGGAAGTCAGTTCTCTCCTTCCATCATGTAGGGCTGGGAGCCGACTCAGGTGGCTGGGCTTGGCAGCAAGTCCCTCATCTTGCAGGCTCTGGGGTATACTGGGGTATACTGGGGTATACTGGGGTATACTGGGGTATACTGGGGTATACTGGGGTATACTGGGTATACTGGGGTATACTGGGGTATACTGGGGTATACTGGGTATACTGGGGTATACTGGGGTATACTGGGTATACTGGGGTATACTGGGGTATACTGGGGTATACTGGGTATACTGGGTATACTTGGGTATACTGGGGTATACTGGGTATACTGGGTATACTGGGTATACTGTGCTTATGTTAAAGCCTTGATGCCCAGTGCCCACTCTCAACGTCCAACAACTAACTCTCTGTAGCTTCTTGCTTTCTTCTCAGGCAACACATGAACCCAACCCTGGCATTTCCCAGAAAGGCAAGGTTTACATAACCTACTTTGGGCTTATGTCTTCCAGTGCTCGATACTTGTTACAATATATACACTTTGAACACTCTTCTTTACATTTACTGCATAGTTAAAAGAGCACTACTGTAAAACTTGTCAGTGCTCACAGTATAGACTTCTAGCTCCCATGGCATTCTTAGCTGCTTGCCATTAGCTTAGACTTCTGGCCAAGTGTAGTCAGTCCCCTAGCCTTAGCCACCTGAGCACTGACACACAGCCCTGTACCACAAGGCCCACCCTCTTAGGCTTTTTAGAGTATCTGCTTTCCTAACTCACAGTGAGAAGACAGCCTCGCCACCACTTACGTTATATACACAGTAGAAGCCTAATAATTATACTTCATACATGGCAGTCAAAGTCCTGGGGGGATGGGCAAGCTATTTCTTACATTTTTACAATACACTTTTTAGAACATGTCCAATGACACTAAATGAATGAACGCAAAGTTAAAATGTTCAACTCAGTGCACAATACACTGTGCCTTATCACTTCCAAGTATTTTAAAGTGTCTAAGTACAGAACCCGAGAGCAGGCCTCCTCACCTCACTGACGCGCTTGTCGGCCTTGAGGCGGATCACTCTCTCCTCCTTCAGCTGCTTTAGGCACTCCTCCAGCTTCTCCTTATAAGAAGAAATGGAGGAAATGTGGCAACCACGCTGTACTCTGATCCCGCCCCTCTCCCAGCCACACAGACCACTCAGAACTGAGGGGGCAGGGCCAGAAGTGACCTCAGGCAGCAGGATGACATGTCACTACTCGTGCACGTACTGCCTAGTGCAGTTAACTACCAAAAGGTATCAAATGGGCACATTGCAGTCACTTATATCCCACTCTAGCTTAAGAGCTGCAGTGCTCACCATAAAAAGTGGATACATATAACAGTGAATCACCAATAAAAAATTAAAGTCATGAAAGGAAATTTGTATTCTTGCTTGTGGGTTCCTCACAATAGGAAACTCTGTACATATATATACAAAGTCCCGCAACTGCAGCAGCAGCAGCAGCGCATACTTAAGATGGAACCCTTGTCAAGCACTTTATCATATGGAAGCATTGTGCTTAGCTCTCTAGGTCCTCACTAACTAACCATCAGTCCCTACAAGAAGAGCAGGACTCCTGGCTAAGGCGGAGGGAGCAAAACAGCCACCCCTCCACTGGCTATGCAGCTGCCCCTGAATTGGGAGTCTTGGCTGCACAGGGCTGACCTTGCTCTTTACCAACATCAGGAAAAAAATGTACCTGTGAGCAAACCTGCTCATCATTTTCAGGAACTGAGTGAGATTTTATGGTCCTTGGATGGTGGAGGTGTGATTATTTGTCATAGATAAACCCTGAAGTAGTCCCTAAGCCTTCCCAGGTCTGCAGTGTTTCCTGTTCATGCAGGGGCTGCTGTGAGGGGATAATTAAGAACGTCACAGCAAGTGACCTTAGGATAGTGTAGGTATGACACAATCCGGGAACCTGTTTAAAGGTACCAGGCTCTTCATGAAAAAGATTTCTATTACAAAGGAATTAAGACAACAGAGAAGTTCTTCATTGCTAACTCTGAAGAGGAGGTGGCCCACAGAAGGTGAGAGGGTCCCCTGACTGACAAGTAGCAAGCAAATGGGCTCTAAAAGCCGATTTATGCTGCCAACACCAGCTTGCCTGGAAGAGGATTCCTTCCCAGTACTGCCAGATGGCAACACCAAGGTCTCAGTTTTTGTGAGACTGAGCAGGGATTCCTGTCTGGACTTTTATGTTAGAACTGTGAGCTCATAAAAGGAGACTGTATTAAGCCATCAAACCTATGGCAACAAATTCAACTTCCAGGCTTATGAATAAAACAAGTATCTGCTAGTCTCATAAACCATTTTTTGAGTAGTTGATTGTATAATAGTAAACAAAACGTGTATCTATCTATTAAAACCTCACAATGTGTTTATACTCATGAATCCTACCTTAGCCTCACGAGTGCTGGGATTATAGGTATGTAACCCAACACTTGGCTTTGCATTTGTGTGTGCATGCGTGCATTCATGTGTGTGTGTGAGTGTGTGTGTGTGTGTGCACACATGCCTGCTCGTGAATGTGCATGTGGAGGCCAGAGGTTGATGTTGGGAACTGCCCTTCACTGTTCCACCTTTCCTTGTGGCAGATCTCTTAATCAAATGCAGAGGTCACAAACACAGGTCGTCCTGCTAGTCAGCTGGATCTCCATCTCTGCAGTCCAAGGCTGGAAGTACAGGTGAGCTATCACATACAACTTGCATGTATGCCGGTTCTGATCCAAACTACAGACCATAAGCTTTAATGGCAAGTAGTAAACACTGAGCTAACTAACGCCCTAGCTCCTGGGTTTATATTTTAAAGGCTTCTGAACATTTATTTAAACACAGAATTTTAACTTAAAAATTTAGTTTGGGACCACTGAGATAGCTAAATTTAGCATTGAGTAGCTAAATTTCTAGCATTCACATAGCAGTTCACAACTGTTTCCAGGGGATCTGATCACTTTTCTGGCCTTGTTGGGTACTAGACACACATGTGATACATATATACATGACCTCAAAACATTCATATACAAAAAATAAAAATATTTTTAAATGTTATATATCTAAGGAAAACAAAGATATAAAATATCTAAGTGTGCGTCAACAAAGTTGTTCCCCTTTCTTTTTTTTTTTTTTTAAGTTTTATTTATTATATGTAAGTACACTGTAGCTGTCTTCAGACACTCCAGAAGAGGGTGCCAGATCTCGTTACGGATGGTTGTGAGCCACCATGTGGATGCTGGGATTTGAACTTATCACCTTCGGAAGAGCAGTCGGGTGCTCTTACCCGCTGAGCCATCTCACCAGCCCAGTTGTTCCCCTTTCAACAAACTTTTTAAAGTATTTCCTCAGTGGAAAATTGACTCCTTTTACACTCAGACTGGATGTTTGAATATTGTTAAATGCTTTGATCGTATCAAACTCCTTTTCTCTTTAAAGACTGATCTAATATAAATGAAGAAAATATCTAATAAAAAGCGCCTTAAAAAAATAAAATAAAACTTCTACCGTGTGCATGTGGGGATGGATTTCTGCATGTGCATGCAGTGCCTGAGAAGAGGGCGCTGGGTCCCCTGGACCTGGAGTCACAGGTGGTTGAGAGCCACATGACAAGAGCAGGAGGAACTGAGCTCAGTCCTCTGTAAAGCCACCACCTGCTCTCAGCTGCTGAGCCCCTTCCCAGAGCCAGCCACGACTAACAGAGCCTAGAACTAAAGCAAAATGCTCAGTACATTTCACGGCAAGCTGGCTGTGTGTGGGGGGCACGTGTGTGCCCCAGTGCATACATGGAGGCCAGACCACAGCTTCTCTTCCACCGTGGGGAAATGGGGATCCTGGCGATGGGACTCACGTTATGAGGCTTGGCAGTAGGCACCTTCATCTACTGAGCCGTCTCACCAGCACATACAATCCATTTATGAAAAGACCTTGCAAACTCCTGTGTTTATGATTCACATAATGATTTAACGCACCACAGCTTGAGAAAGGAGACTACAGTGCGCCTTTCCCTTGCAAGCCAATGAGCTTCCTGGGCTCACTTATATGGCACAAATGAGGGGCTACTAAAGGGGGCATGGGTGACGCCAAAACAGTGTCATCGCTGCACCCAATCGTGGACAATCTCTTGACATCTCCTCTCCACAGCACAGCCAAATGCAATGACAAGAAACAGCTTCTCCCCCTAGTGGAAGGAGTCAGACAATGTCAGATTTGTATCAAGTGTCTCTCCTTCCTCTCAACACTCTTCTTGCCATAGGGGCTTACTATGTAGCTCAGTCTGGACTCAAACTTTCCATCCTCCTGCCTCAGTCTTCTGGTTTAGAGGTATGTATCAAATGAACCTCTGTCTTAACAGCTTTCTGACACATGTCTAGGATTTGACACCGCTTCCAGGAACAAAGCCAATGTACTGGATGGTTTTATGTAACTTGACACAAGCTGGAGTCAAAGGAGCCTCAATTGAGGAGATGCCGCCATAAGATCCAGCTGTAAGCATTTTCTCAATTAATGATCAATGTGGGAGGGCCCAGCCCATTGTGGGTAGTGTCATCCCTGGGCTGGTGGTCCTGGGTTCTATAAGAAGGCAGGCCGGGCAAGCAGCACTCATCCATGGCCTTTCCATCAGTTGCTGCCTCCAGGTTCCTGCCCTGCCTGAATTCCTTTAGTGATGAACAGCAACATGGAAATGTAAGCTGAATAAAACCTTTCCTCCGAACTTGCTATTTGGTCATAGTGTTTTGTGGCAACAACGGAAACCAAACTAAGCCAGCCTATCACTCTGATATGTCACATCTACTAGGACTCATTTCCCCATGGAAACTGAGACGTGTGATGAAGAGAAACATCTTTTATTAAGCATTTATCCTGTCACCTCCTATGCCTAGCACAAAGAAAGCAGGCAGTAAAGAATGAAGGCCATACAAGACGTGTCTAAGAATATGGTTTTCTTCAAATGGACAGGTGGAGAAGCTTGCTCTCCTTTTCTAGTCTCCATTTCTTTGCTTAATAGTAGTTAAATTTTGTTTTTTGATTTTTTCCCCCCCTAAAAACTGAAAATTCTCTAAGGGCAAAGTCCTGACCCATTGACCAGCAAATTCTATACCTCTGGGTCCTGATTTCCTTATCTACTGAATACACACAGTGATTAAGTGAATTAGCACATATACAAACTCAGAAGAGCGCATGAACTCACAATTGGTCAGTGCAAAAATGAATGAACATGTGAATTCAACTACTATAGACAAGCTGATGATCAAACAGTCTGTTCCCACACACACTCAGCACTCTAGGGCAGCCACCGCCTGAGGCTGGCTTTTCACCACAGAAAACTGATATGCCAAAATATGCACAGAATGAAGTCCTCAGAGAATACTCACATAATGACCACCTAAGACAACAACTCACTGCCCTCAGACCCTCAGGCAGCAACTCCTGGTGTGTTCCATTCCCAATTACACAGTAGAACACAGGTTAGGTTCCCTCCAAGCTGTAGGCTGCCCCAGCACTAATTCTAAGTGATGGTTTCCCATGTTGTACTGGATCAGTTACACTTCTTCCCACTCACCTTCTCATTTGGTTAAGTGAGAATCCCTTCTGTCTTTACTGGGACCTTACACATTTTAGCTGATTCTCAAGTGAATATACACTACAAGGGTCCTCAATACACCTGGAGTAAGAAACTCTCTAGTTGCAATTCCTAGCCTTGGTCTTCCTTAGTGACTACAGACTATTCTGATGTATTGTCCCCTGGACTTGGTCACAGACTAGTAATAGCAAGGTTGCCCATCATGGATACAGTGTAGTCTCTAGCATTTAAACAACCAGAAGGAAAACCAAGCAGAACAACCCCATAAAACTGACCAAGCTCTCTCTCAGACCCCCGGAGAAGGAAGCCAATCCAGCACCTTGAAAACATGCTCAGGGCTGGAGAGATGGCTTAGCGGTTAAGGGCACTGACTGCTCTGCCAGAGATCCTGAGTTCAATTCCCAGCAACCACACGGTGGCTCACTACCATCTGTAATGGGGTCTGATGCCCTTTTCTGGTGTGTCTGGAGACAGCAACAGTATACTCACATACATAAAAATAAATAAGGAAGGAAAGAAGGAAGGAAGGGAGGGAGGGAGGGAGGGAGGGAGGGAGGGAGGGAGGGAGGGAGGGAGGGAGGGAGAAGGCTGCTCAAGGCTCAAGGCTCCTCTGCATCCCAGCAAAAAAACACGCGGGCTCTCTACAGACAAGACGAAAAGTGTTCCCATGTGGTCCACACAGGTTCTCTCCTAAGAGATTATAATTTTGTAAGTGATTACTTCAAGAATTCTCTCTATAGATATTGTGAATTTTAATTTTTTTAAAGAAAAGCAGCTTTGGCATTTATCTTCAGAGGATGTGTAATGCTTGCAACTGAACCTACGGCCTTATATGCTGGCCAGGAAATTGGTTTGCCATTAAAGCCGTATCCCATAGCTGGCTTTAAATAAAATAAATAAATAGGTAACTGCCCTTCAACCATTAATGACATTTTGAGAAGATGCCATCTGGGAACTAGAAATCTGGGCCCTACCACACACAAACCAACTGAACCTTATGTCCTTGCTCTCAGATATGTGAAAATCAGGTCTCTGCTGTTTTAAGCCAATAAAAAGACAAACAAACAAATAACAGATGGATAGCCATTTCTAGATTTGTAAGTTCTGTACCAAGACAGACCTAGTTTTAAGCAGTCACCATGGGGCTGCTGGTGTGGCTCAGGGAAGCATGCATGTTAACAGTATGAGGTTTTGAGTTCAAACCCAGGTCCCACCAGCTTCCCGTAATTACATGTGAATCATGTAACCCACAAGAAAAGCCAAGACTTTCCTAAAAGATAAGGTCTCCCAGAACTTATTACAAATCAGCTCTGATTCAAAGTCCAAATAAACCTGATGTTTAAGGTTAAAAAAAAAAAATCTGCTATGTAAGTTAATTTTTTTTGCTTACCTAAACAGAAAAATAGAATGACATTAAATGCCCAGCTTTAAAATAAAGTACGGTTTCTTAGTTTTTTAATATTATGAAAGGGGAATATCAGTAGCAAAAGTTTTTTTTCAAAGCCAGGGTGGTGACTTACATGGGAGGCTAGGAGAAAACTGGGTACCCAAGGCCAGTCTGAGGTACAATGACTTCAAGAACAACTTGAGATACATAAGACTCTATCTTAAAACAAAAGAACCTCTTTCCAATTTTACTTTTACCAAAAACAAAGTTATATTTCAATCATGATAAGAGAGTTCAGCTAGTACTATCATCAGTTTCCTGGCCTTTCACATAACAGTGCTGGGCTGAGGAGTTCTAGCCCAGTCAAAGCCAGGCCACACATGCATAAGGACTAAGGTGATCCTCAGAGCATGAGAAGAGGCAGGGTATGGTGGTGGACACCCACAATCTCAGCACCCCAGAAGCAAGTGGGCAGAACACTGGCCAGGCAGACAAGCCTAACGGGCACATTCTAAACCAATGAAAGACTTTATCTTAAAACCAAACAACTTCCTCAAACAACAAACCTAGTGTGAATGACAAGTGAGGGATGACAGCTAAGGCTGTCCCCAGGCCTCCACATGCACACACAATGAACATACATACAGGTACTCACACACATAGCACCGAATCAGCTGACTCTGCGTCAGTACTCAATCTCCTTTAGTTTATTTTATGATCATAAAGCTCTCATTACAGCTAACACTCTGATTCTAAGAAGAGGAAAAGCTGGTGCCCTGTTTTATTTTGTAAATACGTACACTCTCATCATCCTTGTTCTGTACCTCTGAGGAGAGTAAGTTAGAACTGAGTGGCAAACAGGACTCCAAAGAGCTGCCTGGGTTCATTTCACAATCAAGCTTCGCCAAGAAGCAATTACACTCTGAAATGGTCTTTGCAATGGCCCGGTACCTTGAAAGGAGCTGTATACCTGTAATGTTTCTTCTTTTATGCTGGTTTTCTGAGGCACTTCCTGGACACTTTCTGAAGAATCTTCAGTCTCGTCAGTTTCTGAGGATGAAGGACTTTCTACTGTCACAGTCACAGGGAAATCTGATTTCTTAAATAAAGAGGACATGACTTATTAATAGTACTATGAGCCAAATACTAAACACCAGAGGACACCTCATCAAATCGATCTGTCAAGTGATTTACTATAAATGAATCTCACTGTTCCTTCTTGCTGTTACTACAAAACCATGTACTTCACATGGCTGACTCCTGTTTGGCACTGCACATGTTTGCTAAGCTCCTCCTAGACAATTCAAGTAGAAAGCCCAAATAAGCACTTCTTCTTCAGGTCAACTTTTATACCACAGATAATAAATTTATTCTCTACTATAAGACATGAAGAGTGCAGAAGTACAATTCTTAGGAGGAAAAGAATGAACAGAATATAAAATCAGTAAGTGTCATTAATAAATACTAGAATGGTTTTTTAAATCACATCCATATACACAACTGAAAGTAGTGCACCTCATCTTCTCTTCATCCGGAAGCCTGAACTAGTGTAGGGACAGTCTAATTCTCCTGTCAAGCTTCAAGGTTTCCCTCTAGTTAAAAACTGATGTGGTCATAACCCTACTGAAAGTGTACAGTCTGAACCAGTGCAGGGACAACTCTGAAGGATGAGCAAACCCTCAATGACAGAACAAGAAGGCATCCTAACATCGCAGGGTGTAGAGTGTAGTGCTGACATGCAGGGTGGTACATTAGATGCTCTCCTCCTACTCTTTAGAGATCTGTGGCCTCCATGAACAACTAACTACAGAAGGATACAGCAGTCTGAAAGAACTAGCCTGCTCCAGAACTGAGCCAGTGGGAGAGGGACTGTTTGTGGCCTGACTTTAATGTGTGGAAAAAGAGAGAGAGAGAGAGAGAGAGAGAGAGAGAGAGAGAGAGAGAGAGAGAGAGAGAGAGAAAGAAACATATACATGTACCCAAAGCAACATTCCTTAAAATTGGGACATGTTTTAGTGATGAGCTCCGTAACATAAAGAAACAATAGTCAAACCTACTGTGACAGGAATCAGGAGACTGTACATTTATTTATTTCAGGGAAGGAAAATCCGTTTTACAAAGCTCCTTTCAGTTGACCCCAGCCTTTTCCTACTCTGATCCCTTATACTATGTTAGAAATATGACAAATACATACCTTCGGGTGATTTGATAGATCACGAGTTTTGATCGAAGAACTCCTAAAAGGATATCAACCAATTAAGTTACATTTTGATGTATGCACACTATAGGATCAACTTACTTGTACTATGTACATTGTTCATATAGAACCAGAGTACTAAATACCTCAAAATAGGCTATGAAAAAAACCAAATAGATTGAGCAGAACGGCTGACAGGTTATTTGTACACATTTGGCTCCAGGGGACCCACACTTTTTTGTTATCTTTCCTTAGGGCAGTCTTTGGGCAGAGGCTGTACATGAGCCGGCCCCTTCCACATCCAGAATCAACAGGAGAACTATGTAATAGAAGTTCCCAAATAACAGCTGTCAGGACTAAGGCACAGGAAAGAACACCTTACCTGCTTCTTTTTGCACGTTCTGCTGTTCGCCAGGGCAAGAAACCAGATGCGCCTGGAGGCAGAGGATCGGGAGCATAGCAGTCTTTACTGAGCCCCTGTTTTCTCCCATTACTTGAAGGTTTCTTTGTAGCTAAACCTATGTTCAAGGAAGCGATTAAAGAAAACCAGGATTCACTAAAGGTTTACAGAGTACCATTCACACACTCCTAACACAACACAAATGAACAACGGACTATAATACCAAAACCACTGCAGTACGAGTAATTTATATACTTTTTTTGGAACAGGTTTTCCCTGGGTAGTTCAGGCAACACTTGAACTCACAACCTTCCGGCCTCTCCCTTATGTGTGTGGATTACATGAATACCTGCAAATAGGGTAAAGGTTGCTGAGTAAATGTTGTCCTCAGTTTGATGGCGTTCAGTCCTCACATGAGTTCACATGCACACAGACAGACAGACAGACACACACACACACACATATACACACAGAGAGAACAGATATAAAATTTATAGATAGATAGATAGATAGATAGATAGATAGATAGATAGATAGATAGAGGTGCACACACACACACTGGATAAAATGAGGGGCTTAAACATAAAATGTATGTAGCAGCTAAATGCTCATATTAACACTTAATTAGAACAAACCCTCAAGTTCACATTTAAGTTTTTGTCTCTGCTATCATTGAAAACAAATAACAAAGGTTTACTACAACAGTTCTATTTCATGTCAGCCCAAGAGTTTTATGTCAGTCTTATAATGAGATCTTGTTTTTAAAAAAATGCAAAATGTAATAAAAACAAAATAAAACAAAATGGTTGTTGTGTTTATCTTCCTGGCCTCTTTTACATGTTAGAATTTCTTCAGCAGTGTTGGACTGCCATCTAAGATGCTGCATATGCAGTAATATATATCATATTTATTTTAATTTTTAATATTTATTTTTTAAAATTTTATTTGAATTAGTGTTTTGCCTGCATGAATGCCTGTGTGAGGGTGAATTGAACTCAGGGACTCTGGAGGTGCAGTCTGTGCTGTAAAGCTTAGCATAAATCTAAAGGTCTCTGAGGTGGAGTAGAAACCCCTAATAGCTCCTGCTTCCATGTTCCTGTCTTGAATTCCCGCCCTTACTTCCCTGGATGACAGACTGTGACATGGAAGCGCAAACTGAAATAACCCCCCTCCTCCTCAAGCTGCTTTTGGTCATGGTGTTTTGTCACACAACAGAAACCTTAACTAAGATAGAAAATGTTTTTCTAGCTGAGCTTGGTGCTGTTTACCTGCACCACAACTATTCAGGAGTTTGAGATAAAACAATCACAAGTCCCAGGTCAATCTGAAACACAGCAAGAACAAATCTCAGAAAAAGCAAGGAACACTTTCCCAAAGTGCTCCAGCTTGAGATCAAAAAGCTTCTCCTCAGCACTGTTCTTATATGCAGTGGGAGAGCACTTGCCTCCCGTGCATGGGGTCCTGGGTTCAAGCTCCAGCACTTTTGCTAAGTAAAGCCTGCATCAGAGAGCATCACAAATCCCAACTGTAAATTATGAAGAATAATCATCATTCAGGAAACAGTCAACATGATGAATATTTTATATGTAAAAAACAAACAACTGTTAATTAAAAAAAAAAAAAAACAGTAATGCTGATAATCCTTTCAAATGATTCATTTACTATTTCTACCTGCCATGAATTTCCATAACCTGAATTAGAATAATTATAGTCTAGGCCCCAGAAAATACTGTAATCAGCATTGGTTATTTATTACCCAAGAGGTGAGACCTTAATATTAACATACTAACACACAGTAGGTACAAGTGTTGGTGACATAAAAAGCACAGACAGACAGAGTCGGTTACCAATTCTAATGGTTGCTTTTCCTTTCCGGCTGCTTCCTAGGACAATTGTTTTCTTTCTCTGCTTAGTGGTTTTAGATGGTTCCTTCAACGACGGGGATGTAACCCACTGGTACTGGAAGAGAGAGACAGGTAACCAACTACAGATTAACAGGATTCAACTGTAGCTGAACATGAGGAAGATATTTTACACTCAATAAAGTATTGCGATTTTCAGTTCTCAGATCCCAAATTGAATAATATACAATATTTCAAAAACCAGAAAAGTCGCCGGGCAGTGGTGGTACATGCCTTTAAGTACTTGGGAGGCAGAGGCAGGCGGATTTCTGAGTTCGAGGTCAGCCTGGTCTACAGAGTGAGTTCCAGGACAGCCAGGGCTACACAGAGAAACCCTGTCTCAAAAAAAAAAAAAAAAAAAAAAAGAAAGAAAAGAAAAGAAAAGAAAAGAAAAGGTCGCCTGGTTTTACTTTACTTCAAATAGCAGAAAAACATCAACAATTTCAGTAAAAGCAGAAGAAACAGTAACTAAACGGAAATTCTGCCCAGCAGACTGACAGGAGCCATACCTCTGAATCTGCACTCCTTCCGTTCTGGAGAACCTTCTTGATAACTGCTTTCATCATAGAATGAGCTGAAGTGGAAGAAAAGCGAGACTGTTGAAGGTTCCCCCCAGTGCCTGGCTGCCTGCTTACAAACAGAAGCCAGCTAACCTCTGCTTTCCCATACAACGAAACAACACAGTTATTTCTGCTTCCGAATGGTCTCCCCCACAAGCTCAGTGTATTGTAATACCTTCCCATCATCCGCCAGCACTTGAGGTCTGAAGTGGCTCTGGAACCTCTGCACAGAAAACTAAAGGTTGTACCGTCCCTCAAAGGCAACTAACCAGCACAGCCCAACCTAAGTCAGGACACAGCTTCAACCGTGCTCTGCTCCCAGCCCCCTCGGACACAGCTTCAACCGTGCTCTGCCCCCAGCCCCCTCGGACACAGCTTCAACCGTGCTCTGCTCCCAGCCCCTCACAGTACTGCTACCTAAGTCAGGACACAGCTTCAACCGTGCTCTGCTCCCAGCCCCCTCACAGTACTGCTACCGCCACCAGCTTGGCCCTCTGTGCTATTCTCTTCATGAAGGTCACCTGACTGAAAGGCTCTCAGCTGATGCCTTTGTCTATCTCAGCTCGCTTAGCTTTGTCCTTAACTGGCAATGGAGACCTTGCACTGTCAAGTCCCTGGTTCCTGTTTGACCACACAGCACAAGATTTATTTATTATTTATTAATTTACTTGTTCATGTGTCTGTTGGCTTGTCTGTCTGGGCACCATGTGTATGCAGGTGCCCATGGAGGGCAGAAGGCACTGGGTCCCTTGGAACTGGAGTTACAGATGGCTTCAAGTACTTTGACATGAGAACTGGGTCACTGCAATGCTGCTACGTTACGTGCTCTAACCACTGATCCATCTCTCCAGCCCCGGCCTTGTTTTTCCCTCAAATCCTCCATCCCTCCCGCCATCTTGTATCTATACTTCCACACATGCCCCGCTCTTCGCTCAGCTGTCCACTCAAGTGTCAGTTCTCCTGCGAGTGCCCCACCTATCTTATTAAATTCTTTTTGCACTCCCTACTACTTAAAATTCATTATCAACTTACACATTTATATTTGAACTCCTTTATTGATGGACAGCAAGACTCTGTCTGATACACTGTTATATGCTTAGTAGCTGAACCAGTTAGACTCATACAAAATCTAAAATTTCTTTACAACTTAGCAAACAAATGAACTCATTCCTCCCCAGTCAGAGATTCAGATGGACATGAGGGAGTGCTCTGAGAGAATCAGTCGTTTCTTCTAGGCTCAGTGGAATCAGTGACCACCTAAACAATTTCCAGGTACAACTCATTAAAACCAATACAGTAGCTGCTAAAACCACAAAGTTAGAAAACGAGAAAATAAATACATTGTTTTTATAAATTCTAATACACAGATTCATTTTTGTGCCATTTGTCAGTTAATTTTTAAGCAGATGACATACCAATAAGTGGGTTTTTCCTTATATCCAGAACAACCAGGGTTCTGTTGGTTTCCAGGGCCTCCAGTAAAGCCTTGGCCCCTTCACTGGTGAGGCCACACTGCTGCAGGTCAAGAGCTTTTGAGGAAAGACAACAGGTCACTTGCTGACTCCACACAGTTTAACATAGACAATTCCCACTCATGCTTAAGATACTCCCGAACAAGACTAGTCAAGTAGTCAAGGGAGTTTTAATTCCTGGGTATTAAAAAAAAGTCAGAAGGGGACAGAGCGAGTGGGGGCCCGGAGCAAGAGGGAGAAAGAGAAGGGGGGAAAAGTCAGAAAAGCATATGCAAATAGTAATAATAATAATCCTCTTTTACAATGTGCTACAGTGACCTCATCTGATCCTCATGCAGAAAAACTAACTTCCTACAATATGAGAGAAAATATCACACAACAAGTATCAGTTCATGATGCTGACAGCAGTGTAAACACTGCACTTAATTCATGGACTCACAATCCTGAACTCCAAAGGAAATCTCAGAAAACTATTCTTTAAAAAAGAGAGCGCTATCCCAGCACTCGGGACGCAGAGGCAGGCAGATTTCTGAGTTCGAGGCCAGCCTGGTCTACAAAGTGAGTTCCAGGACAGCCAGGGCTATACAGAGAAACCCTGTCTTGAAAAAAACCAAAAAAAAAGAGCGCTGGAGAGATGGCTGGGAGCATCACTGCTCTTCCAGAGGACCTGGGTTCCACTCTCAATGCCTACGTAGTAGCTCACAATAGTAACCCAGTCCTAGGAGACCCAGTGTTCTTTTCTGGATATTGTGGGCAGTAGGAATGACTGTGGTACACAGACATATGTATAGAGGAAACATCATATACATTAAATAGAGGAGTGCCTACCCTGACTTCCCTTTAAGAAGGACTGTAAGCTATATAAACAAACACACAAAAAAAACAAACAAATAAAACCTTTCTTCCCCAAGTTGTACTGGTAAGTAAGAATGGCAACCATAGGCTCATTTATTTGAACTCTTAGTTACCAGGGAGAGGTGTGGCCTTAAGTAGGTGTGGCCTTATGTGTGTAGGGTGGAGGGCAGAGGGGGAGTATATCACTGGTGGAGTGTTTCAAGGTTTCAAAAGCCCATGCCAGGCCCACCCCCACCCCCTTGCTGCCTGCAGATCAAGATGTAGAACTCTCAGCTACTGCTCCAGCACCATGTCTGCCTGTGTGCATCCATGCTCCCAGCCATGCTGTTAACGGACTAAAACCTCTGAACCTGTAAGCAAGCTTCAAGCTGAGTGCCTTCTTTTGTCAGAGTGCCCTTGGTCATGGTGTCTCTTCAGTCACTAAGACAGTAAGTTTTCTATCACAGCAGCAGAGAGTAGACTAGGCTAAGAAAAGGGAAGAAGAGCAGCCTTGCACAAGCAGGAAGAGAGCTGCCTCTAAATCTGAGCTGCCAGTGCCCGACCCCGGGCTTCCCAGGTCCCAGAAGTAGGAGAAATAAATGCCTGCTGTTTAAGCCACCAGGCTGTAGCACTCTATAATAGCCCACACTAAGACACCTCTCGACACAAAGGACACAACCAACTAACTGAGCTGGTGTGAACTGTGGCAATGGAACCCAGGGCAGGAAGATGGCTTAGCATGGAAAGGGCCTTGCTGCCAAGCCAGACCACTCAAGTTTCAACCATGGAACCTACGAGGTGGAAGGAGGGAACCAATTTTTGCAAGTTGTCCTCTGCCCTCCATGTGTGTACTGTGGCACACAAACTCAGAACCACACCCACACCCAAAGTAAATAAACAAGACCAGGCTGGTCTCGAACTCAGAAATCCGCCTGCCTCTGCCTCCGAAGTGCTGGGATTAAAGGCATGCACCACCACGCCCGGCTGTCTTTAAAATCTTAAGGTTAGCCGGGCGTGAAAATCTTAAAGTTAAAACAGAAATCAGGCAAGCTAGAATATGTCTTTTATCCCAGCACTTAGAAGGCAGAGGCAAGTTTTGTGAGTTCAAGACTAGCCTGGTCTACACAACAATTTCCAAACTAGCCAGGGGTACCTAGTCAGACTCTGTCTAGAATACAACAACAACAACAAAACAACAACATATAATTATATACATTTTATAGCATGTATATTAAAATAGTAATAAAGTAAGGTTGTTGATTTATTTAATTAAGTCAAGATCATATATGAAAATGTTTTAAAATGTGCATACGGTAAAAAAAAAAAAAAACAAAATCACGTGGGCCAGGCATGGTGGTGCACGCCTTTAATCCCAGCACTCAGCAGGCAGAAGCAGGCAAATTTCTGAGTTCGAGGCCAGCCTGGTCTACAAAGTGAGTTCCAGGACAGCCAGGGCTACACAGAGAAACCCTGTCTCGAAAAACCAAAAAAAAAAAAAAAAAACCCAAAAAACCCCAAAACGTGGTACTAAGAGTAGCACCCAAGAATACCTATACTCAAGATAGGGCTTGCACTGCTGAGCTCAGGAATTCACACACACACACACACACACACACACACACACACACACACACACCTACCTGCAAATAAAACTAGTGATTATAAACTGTAATGTTTAAAGGCTGAAAATATGCCAAAATGAACAGTAGAAACTTTTGTATGTTTTGATTACTAGTAACATTGCTTTATATGGAGAATATATGTGACTTCAGGATAGAAGTGCAATAAAAGCTGCTAGAGTTTCCCATTTCCAGAGCTCATTTAACGTACCTCGAAGCCACAAATCCTCACTAAGAGCGTCTGCAAAGGCACCTGCGCCTTGGTCACCAATGAGTGAGTTGCCATTCAGTGTGATGCGCCGTAAGCCAGCCATGCAGTCCAGATCGGGTCTCCTGTAGCGAAGACTCTCCGCCCAGGTTTCTTCATGCCTTCTCATGGTTTGATACTTCAAAAAAAAACAGCATGGAATCAGGCACCAGAGAAGGAAACTGGGCATGGCTGATTATGAACCCCAAGTTTTAACATGCAGTGAAATTAAAATTGCAGTCTCCATACTGGTATGACAAAAATTACTGCAACCCCACACCAAAGTATTAATGTGCTTCAATCACATCTGTCATTCAGTGGTCACCTTTAAGATCTTGGCCATATGACAGGCTCCTTGCCATGTCAGATTACACCCTGCGAAGTTGACGGTCTTGAGAGTGACAGAGTTCTTTATACCTTGACAAATAACTAAAAGAAAGAAAAAGACACACAGTAAAACCAGTGCCTGCCAATGTGGTCAATCTTAGTGTCCTCACAGTCTTCAAGCTATGCCAGTTTACGGTGTATCCCTAAAGTCACTTTCCACCACCCTCCAGCCACTAACAGACTGGTTGCAGTAACAAAGTATTATTCTAGATTACAGTAAAGGCTTAATTCCACTAACTTGCCAAAACTGAGTACTTTAAATACTGTCTATTGATATATGGACATTGTAATTGCATTTTAAAGCTGAGCATAGTGGCATATGCCCATAATCCCAGCACTTGGGAAACAGAATACTGTGAGTTCAAGGCCAGCCTTATCTACATAGTGAGTTCTAGTACAGCCAGAACTATACAGTGAACTTATCTCAAACAAACAAACAAACAATTGCATCACAGCTGTTTTACCTAGAGATGGTGATAAATTGTTCTCTTTACATCCTTACTATTGCCCTCCTCACAAAGACTTTTTTCTTTTTGTTTTGTTTTTTGGGTTCTTTTGTTTGTCTGGGTTTTTTGTTTTTGTTTTGTTTGTTTTTTGAAAAAAGGTTTCTCTATGTAGCCCTAACTGTTCTGGAACTTGTTCTATAGACTAGAATTGGCCTCAAACTCAAGAGACCCTCCTGCCTCTGCATCCTGGGTGCTGGGATTAAAGGCGTGTGCCACCATACCTGGCTCCTACCAATATTTCTTAAAAGAAAACCATAAACTATGAGCAAACACAAATAACAGAATACCAAAGATTAGAAACTGTTTATTTTATGGGCTATCCCAAGGTTAAATAGAGTCGAGACAGTATTAACCAGGATAAGCTTTTCTAGTAGGAAGGGTCAGCCTCCGAGCTGACTCAGGAAGGAGGCAGCGCAGGTGAAAGCAGCAGCCCCCAAAGACAGAGTTATCAGCACACAGACCAACATGAGACCACCCTCACAGGACAGTGTTAAATGACTTGACTCACTTTCTAACCCTCCGTCTCCAATTGGACAATTTGCAAGAGACAGGTGCACCAAAGAGGTTGATTTACTCAATCCCTGAATAGAAAAAAGTAAAATATGTATTGAGTATTTCCCCACCAAAACCAGCTTTCAAATGTTGCAGGTGACGTTGACAAGGCTTACCTTTGTTAGACTAGTCAAATCTCTCTCTCTCAGAATCAGCCCATTTAGCTCCAGATTCCTTAGCATACCGGATACACTTAAGCAGCCTCTAAGAGCCTTACATAACTGGAAGCTCATGTCTTTGGATCTCACTGCAGGAACTCGATTCCTACAAACTCGGTGTGTATCAGCACCTAAAATAAATTCAGTAAATCAGTGATCAGTAAAATCAGTAATGTCAATCATATAATTCTAGTATGCCAAGGCACAGAAATGAACCATGTCCTTAAAGACAAATTTCGCAGCCACAAGAGATACAGAAACACAAACCATACAGGATGTTGTTTCTTACAGAGGCAAAGAAGTCTCATCTAAGGCAGGGCTTCAAGAAAGCCCTCAATTTACACATAAGACAAAGAGAGAGAGAGGGCTCCAAGTCTGACACCTGCTGGACAGTATAAATGCTGCAGGAGTGAAAAGAAGCTAAACCAAGTCCGCAAGAGTTGGCTTTCATAACACATGTGATGAGGACCAAAGCTACCATTGGTACAATAAGGATGGTTAGAAAAACTTGCCTCAATGTTGGACCAATTACCAATTAGACAAAGGGATGAACAGAGAGAGGCATCTAAATCACACAGGTTAGGAAAAGCACCCCTTCCAGCAGGCCTGGCTGGAGGGCAGCTCATTTTCCAGTGCCTTTGTAAAGGGGGCACAAACTGCAGCTAGTGCGTGCTGGTTCTGTGCTAAGTGAGACCATCTACACAGAGGGAAACTGAGTTCAAGAGCAGCAAAGCCAGCCAGGAACTTCTTCAATAGTACAGTCAAAACAGCTGAGAGAGAAACAAGTCGTGTCTAGGAGGCTAACACCCAAAGTCTATACCCACTGGATATGCGACATGGAAATGTTGTAAAGAATGCCTTATACTAGACATAAAATACTAGCATGATCAGGTAGGCCTGCCTTGACTCCAAGCCATCTTTCATCTTTCCTTAAATCTGGCCCATTACTATGGCAGTCAAGGGATTCTTCAGAGGTACAAACACTGACCTTGAAGAAGGGATCACAGATGCTACTTATCCCAAACCTCGCAAATGGCCAGACTTTCAAATCTGCCCCTAGCTTATCATACCTTCCCTTTCCAATAGGGAAAGGGAGGCACTCGGGAGGCAGAGGCAGGCCAGTTTCTGAGTTCGAGGCCAGCTTGGTCTACAGAATGAGTTCCAGGATAGCCAGGGCTACACAGAGAAACCCTGTCTCAAAAAAAAAAAACAAAAAACAAAAAACACAACAACAACAAAAAATAATAATAATAGTCCCTTGGGCTGGAGAGATGGCTCAACGGTTGGGCATACTTGCTGTTCTTGCAAAGGATGCGAGTTCAGTTCCCAGCATCCATATGGTGGTTCACATATAGACTCTGACCTCTTACACCCTTTTCTGGACTCCACAGGCACTGCACACACATAGTGCACATACACACGCGAAGGCAAAACACTCACATATTTTTCTAAAAATCAAAAGAGATGTCCCTGATTATTTTGTTATTCAATTTTTTCTCTCTATCTTTAACCTCCTTAACAGACACTTAACACATATAACATGCTTTAATCCTAAGAATCCACAACAGGCTTGTTTTAATGGATTTTATATGTGTGAGAATTTAGATTTAAAATATGAAACTCTGACCTTAGGTTACCTACAACACTGGTTTTCCTTACATGATACCACTCTTTTGTTTGTTTGTTTTTGGTTTTGGTTTTTTTCGAGACAGGGTCTCCCTGTATAGCTCTGGCTGTCCTGGAACTCACTCTGTAGACCAGGCTGGCCTCGAACTCAGAGATCCGCCTGCCTCTGCCTCCCAAGTGCTGGGATTAAAGGCGTGCGCCACTACGCCCGGCAACTCTTAAAAATAAAAAAGCAAAGGAAGGAGGGAGAGAGACAGAGGGAGGGAGGGAGGAAGGAAGGGAGAGAGGAGAAAGAGAAAGAGAAAGAGAAAGAGAAAGAGAAAGAAAGAGAGAGAGAGAGAAAGAGGAAGAGGAAGAGGAAGAGGAAGAGGAAGAGGAAGAGGAAGAGGAAGAGAAAGAATTAGGACCTGAGATGGCCAGACTGATAAAGGTACTTGCAGGAAAAAATGTTGAGGATCCAAACTTGGATCACCAACAAAGTAAAAAGCCTATGTGTAATCTGTGAAGGAACAAAAGATGATCCCTAGGGCAAACTAGCTAGCCAGACAAAGGAATTAGCAAGTCCCCTGAGTTGGAGGGGTGGGGAAGAAGAACCTGCCTGTGTAAACAAACTGGGAAGCAATAGATGAAGACATTCAGGGCCAACCTCTAGACTCTATGCACACAACGTGTGTGTATGTGTACACATGCAACATACACGTGTGCGCACACACATGCCACATACATATACACACACACAAACAACTATTTGCAAATCTAAAAACAAGAGTGTGAAAAATCAGCTGGAAAGATGGCCCAGTGGATAAGAGAAGTTCCAGATCCCAGAACCCACATAAACCAAGCCTCAGGGCAGGACTTGTAACTCCAGCATGGAGGGGGCGGAGTCAAGAGAGCAGTTGGCGCTTATTGGCTTCCAGCCAAGCTGAGAAAACAGACCCTGTCTCTCTCAAGAAAATAAAACAAATAAAATAAAAAATAAATTTAAAAAATGGGTGAAGAGCCATCAAAGGACACCTTTCTGGTTTCTGAGTGTGCACATATGCCAATACTAAGATACATAAGCACACAAATATGCAAGTCAGTAAGGAACATATATATTGGATGGTAATTTTTTTTTTTTGGCTTCTGGGCAGGTGTTCATGAATGACCATAGAAGCACCACAAAGACTTGGCTTAGGAGTTATAAACAATTCAAATGAAAGGAACTTGTAAACACGTGATCTGCAAATAACCAGAGTCAACTGTTTACAAAGGTTCATCAAAAATAATAATCCCAGCTGGGCAGTGGTGGCGCACGCCTTTAATCCCAGCGCTCGGGAGGCAGTGGCAGGCCAGTCTCTGAGTTCGAGGCCAGCCTGGTCTACAGAATGAGTTCCAGGATAGCCAGGGCTACACAGAGAAACCCTGTCTCAAAAAACAAACAAACAAACAAAAAATAATAATAGTCCCTTGGGCTGGAGAGATGGCTCAACGGTTGGACATACTTGCTGTTCTTGCAAAGGATGCGAGTTCGGTTCCCCGCATCCATATGGTGGTTCACATATGGACTCCGACCTCTTACACCCTTTTCTGGATTCCGCAGGCACTGCACACACATAGTGCACATACACACGCGAAGGCAAAACACTCACATATTTTTCTAAAAATCAAAAAGGATGTTCCTGATTATTTTTTGTTATACATTTTTCTCTATCTTTAACCTCCTCCTTTACTGTATTAAACTTGCAATTACGAATGAGGGGAGATTGTACATTTAAACCCCTAAAAAGAAGAGAGGGCAGGGATCGTTTGCTAAATTATCATGCATATTCCCCTCGGGTCATCCTCGCTGTAATAAGGGGCAGTCTCGAGTTCTACTCCCTAGCTTGACTACTCCAGACAACGGACCGAGGCGGCAACCTGCAAGGGAGGCGGCGGCAAGAACTCCTTTGTGGCTAGGTGGAGGCCCGCTTCGCAGGCTGATCCTGCACCGGGCTCCCTCTTCTCCGACCAAACCCTCGCACCTCCGGACCGCAGAACTGCCTCCCCGAGCCACGGCTGGAAGGAACTCTTGATGGCCACCAGCGGCAGGTCGCGGTTCACCCTGAGCGTGCTGAGCAGCGGCGCCCAGTCCACCGCGCGCAGCCGGTCGGCATTGAAGTCCAGCACGCCGTCCCTCAGGCAGGCGCGCACGGCGGGCAGCGGCAGAGAGTCCTGCAGCGCGCACAGGTACTCGTAGTGCGAGAAGAAGTCGGCCGCGCAGTCGCGCCGGAGCTTCACCGAGTCGATCATGACCGCCAACCCGGGGGACCTCCACCAGCCGCCCCGCGCCGCCTCCCGCCACGCCTCGGGCGGTTAGCGCCCGCTGCGCCCGCTCTGCCCGCTCGGCGAGCAGCCGCCGCTCCCGCGGGCGGCGTGCGCATGCGTCGGCGCGCTCGCTGTGCGTCAGAGCGTGGGCCACGCCCACTAGGGCGCGCGCCATCTTCTGGAGGCGAGCAGATGCTCTGCAGCGTGAGCGCCTCTGATGGGTAATGAAAGTGAGGTGCGATTGAGTGACGGGGCTTGGCCTGAGAACTGAGAAAGGGGGATTGGCCTCGAGAAGATTGCTAGAAGCGCTCAACTGTTTAGGCTTCCTCACTGAGTGAATTCACAAGAATTTCCCAACACGTATGCAAACCAGGAGGCTTCCCTCCGTTGATTCCGGTCTTTGGGTTAGGCAAAGCTAGAGTTTAGCCTAATATCCTCCATTGATGGTGGAGATCTCTCTCTCTCTCTCTCTCTCTCTCTCTCTCTCTCTCTCTCTCTCTGTGTGTGTGTGTGTGTGTGTGTGTGTGTGTCTGTTTGTTTTGTTTTGAGACAACGTTTCTCTGTAACAGTCCTGGCTGTTCTGGAACTCACTTTGTAGACCAGGTTGGCCTTGAACTCTTACTGGTTTTCAATGTTAGTTCTGTAAATGTACTCGAGGACGACTTCTGTATCACAGAGAGACCATGATTTCATTACGGTTTTATTATTAATGATTTTAATAGAGTTAGTAACATTCAGCATGATAGCTATGGAAAGTGAACTTGGGATTCACTCAGCAGTGGTTAAGGTTAGAGCTATTTTATGCCCCATGTCGTGTTATTTAGTTATGTATTAATATGAATTACTTTGAGCAGAAACAGTGAATTCTGGGTAATAAATACATCAGACTGTTTCATTCCTTTAAGGATTTATTTATGGGTACGTGCCTGTATGCTATCTGTGTGCAAGTGTCCAAAATACACTCTATTGGGAATGAATGTTGTGGCAGGTTTTGGAAATAATTCTCAGTGATAAGGAGAGTCTGGGTATGGATGACATGCTGCCATCTGAAGCAGCCCTTGTGCTTCATCCTGTGTGGGATGACGAGTGCTGCAACTGAAGTGATGGTGATCAAGGGAGAGTAAGGGAGACACTCTTAGCTTGTCAGGCTCGGGTTATTAACTGAACACACCAATTCATTGAACAGAGATTGTCAGAGACTGTTCTCGTAGCTGGGGGTTCAAGAGTAAACAAAATAGATATGATTTCCCTTCTTCATGGACCACAACAATGTTTATCTTAAATCTAAGTTCTATTTATACTGTGCAGATAGTTGGGTGAACTCAGAGAAAACTCTTGACATCTTGAGTGTTCCCATGGTTTCAAAGACATTTGGAAATGTGATAAACTTTATAAAGGTCTCTTCACCTGAACTTTCTGAACTTCTGAAATAGTTTCTTCAGGAAGAAAGACAGCATGCTCGAAATACTGTGGTACATCATTGGGAAGAGACTTGGTGATGACACGGTCAGAAAATCTGAAGTTAGTATATTCTTCCTTCATACCACTATTCTTTGGAAGACCCCTGAAGATCCATAACGGCAGATTTATGTAATTTCTATCATAAAACATGATTTTTCCAAAGCCAGATAAGGAAAACTTTCCAAATTCAATGATCATATTTTCTTATTACCTATCCTCTGGCAGCTTAACCATTACTGCTGTGTTAGAGCAGGGAGTGGTAAACAGAAGCTGAAGGAATTCACTGCTGGCAGACCTGTTTCACAAGAAATAAAGAAAGTTCCTCAAATGACAGCAGACTGTGACTTCAGTCCACAAAAATGAAACAAACACTAAAGCAATAGTAATAGGTAATTATAAAAGGAAGCGCTTCCAAAGTTCTTTTTTCTTTCAAACAATTTAGAAAATGCAGAAATAATATATTTATAGTTGCCCATATAATATAGAAATGTGCATAGTTGCTAATAACATCACAAGAAGACAGCAAGAACAGAGTTATATCCAGACATTGACCAGAACCAGAATCCAAGCTGAATCCACAAGAAGAGGCAAAGAGAAGCAAGAATAAGGCAGATTGACCCAACCAGACCTGTTAGTCATCGTCTCTCCTTTTCCTTCTCAGCTCCTGAAAAGATGTGATTGTATGAGGGATAAATAACACTACATCTTTAAATCAACTATTAATTCCAAAAACATACTCAGGAGTCATTAAAGGGTTAAATATTACACTAGAAAACATCCACTCAGCATAAAAGGAGATTGTTAGGGAAGTATAGAGCAGCAACAACAAAAGACCTACAGAAATCAAAGAGTGAAGTCACATACAGATCCCATGACATCAATGACAGAATTAAAGGTGATTGCACAGATTGTCAAGCTGGACTTAAGAGGTAAAAGTATATGTTGCCTATAGAAGACACATCCCAGATTCAAAGACACAAATACACTAAAAAAAAAAAAGTGAAAAAAGTGAAAAAAGATTCATGCCAGCAATAGCCATAAGAATGCTGAAATCAATAATGGGGGGATGCTCACATTTGGAAACCAATCACCATTTTTTAGGAAGCCCAGGACACCCAAAGGGATCACATAAGTTTCAGCTGGGGTTGGGGTGTAACTCAGTGGTAGAGTTTATGCCTAGCAGGCCTATGGCAGCACAATACAACAACAAAGCTAACAGGGAACAGCTGACAGCTCCAGCTCAGGTGTCTGCCCATGACCAGGCATAGCAGTGCACAGACCTTGCAGTTGATTCCAGGAGGGATGGGAGAACTTGGGGCAGAATGGAAAAGGAAGAACTACGGCATGAGAAGGTTGGGCTGAGAGAAGAAGGCAGCTCTGTTCCTGGGACCTGATCTGCTTTTACTGCTAAGAAAGGCAGGAGATTTCAAGCACCACTGAGAAGTACCCAGTGACCAGAGACTGTTTTCTACAAGATGTTTTGTCAAAGATGGTTATCTCACCTACAGCCAAGTGAAAGGTTCCTAAAGACACCTCACTCATGATGTTAAAGGCAGTAATGAGACAATGCTTAGAACCAAATAATGTCTGATTGTTGTGAGTGCACTAGGTCAGAAACATAGGTGAACATGCTTATATCTTTCAACAATGTCAGAATTTACTGAATAACAATAAATGTGCAAGGTATCCATTGCAGCAATTTTCCATAATCCCACTTTTTTTTTGGTAATCTAGTTGAGGTAAACACAGAATCTTTTATTTAAATCTTTAACTCATATTACACATCATACTGTAAATCTGTGTGTGTGTGTGTGTGTGTGTGTGTGTTGCAGAATGTTTTCAAAGGATTAAGGAAGCTGCAGTAGAATTTCAAGAGGTTTCAAAAGTAAATAGGCAAAGATGTAAACAGAGTCCATATTGATAGAATAAGGACTCCAAGCCAAAGCCAGCTACCCAGTAGAAGCTGCTGCTCCCGGTCCCTGTGCATCACAAGTGTGAGAACAAAGCTGACAGAGTTGAGTCCAGCCACAGAGGCAGAGAGGCAAGGCCAGATGGGTGAACACAAGGATAGAGCACAGGCCACATCAACAGTGCGATCAAGTTGAACTGAAGTCCCGAGGATGGCTGGTAGTTGGTCATTTATACACACACTGATGCCAGATGTCATGTCATGGAGGACATTGCTATGGAAGTGTTAGATGTCTGTCTCTTTCTGTGAGGAAGCTGCAGTTTCCCCAGCCGAGTGTGTCTGCTAAGTCCTTGGGTCTAGTGTTCCTGACATGAGTTTAGTGTGATCATGCTGGTTAGATCTCATTACCTTGACATAAATTGGGGTCACCAGGGAAGAGGGAACTTCTTCTGAGAAAAATGACTCATCCAATTTGCCTGTAGGCAAGCCTGTTGGGTATTTTCTTGATTCATGATTGATAGGGGTGGGCAGCCCATGGTGGGTGGTGCCATGCCCAGACAGGAGGTTCTGAATTGTATTAAAACAAAACAAAACAAAAACAACAAAAGCCCGAGCAAGACCTGAAAAGCAAGGCAGTAACCAGTGCTCCTCCATAGACTGCTTCAGTTCCTGTTCCAACTGCCCTCAGAGACGGACTGTGAGCAAAATAAATGCTTCTCCCCAGGTTGCATTTACCATGGTCTTTATCACAGCAATAGACAGCAAATTAAAACAATTCCCGTGTATACTTACAGTCTTAATTCACCAAAGCAAAACTTCAGGGTAACATCCTTTCTACATCCAGGAATACATAATGTATCAGTTTTTGGCCTGGGTTAGTATGTCCTCAAAATGGTATCAAAAGCTGCTTGTAAAATGGAGTTTCTCAAGGCAAGGCACGGCCTGAAAGTCCACTGCTTTACCCATTATGGATTAACTAACTTAGAGCAGGAAACAGTTGATGTCAGCATCACTATGCCCATTTTAGAGATTGGAAGGTTTGGAGAGTTTGAAGAATTTAACTCAAACCACACAGATAGTATTACCACTAACTACACCTCTGGATCACTGGCTGGACTTGCAGAGGGTTGAAGAGATGGGTCACTCACAAAGGAAGTCACTAAGAATTTTTAGTACTTGGCTACGTATTTACTCAAGCTGGGGTGAAGCAGATATCACACAGTTATCTAGCTGATTGACTTCCTATGCTGTCCAGAGAGAAGATAGGACAAGCCAGAGAAAACACCGAAAGATCCTGGATTCTATGATTATGAAATAGAAGGCTACCACACAAGATTTCAGATGTCTCCAGTAAGGCACTGGGGACTGAGAAGTGTTCCAGTAATGAAATCCTGTTAATACAACCCCCTTAAAGCTTGGGGGATTGTTATTATTTTGCTCTCAAGTCTGTATCTAGGCAGACAACAGCAGGGGCAGTTGTCACCAGCAATCTGGATATGGCTCCACACCTCACCTCACCTCAGCAGCAGATGCCTCAGGAGGTCTATTCAGAAACCTACACCTGGGCAGAACTGGGGTTCATGGCTTTAACAAAGAGATGAATTTCAGAGCTAGCCAAATGTAAAGCAAAGCTAGGAGAGAGAGAGACAGAGACAGAGACACAGAGAGAAAGGAGCAGGAACCAATGGGACAAGTGTGGTCTTCCTTATCTAAGAATGTCTTCTGTCTTTCCAATGGCTGTGTATATTGTGGCTTTCTAGCTTGATGTCTCTAAAGGTTGCCAAGAAGCCAGTTTCCCTCTTTCTATCGTTGCCTAAAGCGTGTAATTCATAACAGGGTTAAAGGCTCAGCAGACAGGGTTGTAGTAGATTTATGAGACACGCTCTTTGGGTTTAGGGGAGAGGAGAATGCCAGAGACCAGGCTGTGTTCACTCTACATTGTTTAAAGCAGTGATTTTCAGACCATTGCTTACCCCAAGAGACTCCATTTTACAAACAGCTTTGACTCCATTTTGAGGACAGTGGATGGCTGTGTGCCAGGGTAGAAACACAAACAATGCCATCTGTCAGACAGCACCCAGGCAGCACAGGCTGATGAACAGCTTATTTCTGGCTATAGACACAGTGCCACCCAGAAGCTTAGCTGGGTAAACCAAGACTATAGGGATACATAGATGCCATTTAAACCGCATTGGTGACACTAGACTGTTTATGTTTGTGAAGCTAAGTGTCTGGCCATTGTTAGAGCTCAGAAAGCACTAGGTGACTTCTTGTTAGACAGAAAGGTTAAGACTTCCCCCCTAAAAAAATAATCTCACTGATGGAAGTGGAATTTGCTAAGCATATTCCTGCTTAGTAACCAACTGTACCACCACGCTGCTCTGAGTCTCCATTCCTTTGCATCTAGTAGGAGACAGCAAATATTTATAAAGGTAACAGAATTCTGGTTGCCACAGCTCACTAAAACATATGTGTTAAAGCAGATGGCATGTAGCCAGGGGTAACTCTGAAGCTGACAAGTTGAAATGAATATTTTTTAGCAAGCCTCAGACCCCACCCCCACCCCTTAGAAAACAAATGAAAACAAAAGGAAAAAAATCAGCAGCAAATGTTTAAATCTGTAACTAAAAAATATATATTTTTTAAAGATTTATTTTATTTATTATATGTAAGTACACTGTAGCTATCTTCAGACACTCCAGAAGAGGGAGCCAGATCTTGTTACGGATGGTTGTGAGCCACCATGTGGTTGCTGGGATTTGAACTTATCACCTTTGGAAGAGCAGTCGGGTGCTCTTACCCGCTGAGCCATCTCACCAGCCCCTAAAAAATATTTTTTTCTGATACAAAAATATATCGCCACAAGTGCTCATTCGGTCATGAAGCTGAGATCTTTGGTGGGTCTGTTTAGAGTCTACAGAATTTTCTGGATTAAGGAACACTTGGTTGACCCGTGGGAGCCAATTGCCGAGTCTTGATATTTTATAGCTGAGCTTCTGAGTAGTCTTTACTGAGCCTTGTGCATGTGTCAGAAAGTCAGACACCGTATGAATTGAAATCAACGTGAATTTTGTCTACATAGGTTTTCAAGTTAAAAGAATTGTCTTTCAAATCCTGCTTGGTTTTGCTGCTTCACCGTTCCTGCTCTCTCTCTCTCTCTCTCTCTCTCTCTCTCTCTCTCTCTCTCTCTCTCTCTCTCTCTCTCTGTGTGTGTGTGTGTGTGTGTGTAGGTTTCTGTGGCAAGTGCCTTTACCTGTGGAGCCTGTCTCTCATCTCTCCACTGCTGCCATCCCCTGCCCGTCCCCTACGCCTATTGCAGTTTTTTTTAAAAGAGGAATGTTACTGCTCTACTGGTAAATAACTGTTCCTCCCTTTATCTTGCTCAAGTTAACGGACTGAATGCTAAATGGAAGCAACCAAACCCTCATGCTTGCAGATCTTCACACTTGATTTATCAGGATTTCCTCCTTTGCCTCTAGTGGTGGTGGAGAGTACTTGATTCTGCCGCTAGGTGGCAGTGTTTATAGACCAAAGCCAGGCACACACTACCTCCAGACTCTTCACTGCCTCCAGACTCTTCTAGCAACTTTTAAGTCAGACTTCCTGGTTTCAGCTCCCTAGGAGACAACCTGTTAGACAGCAAGGCTGGAGAGAGTGTTCAGAACAAATATTCTTTTCCCCTGCCCACTGTACATCGCAGAACTAGTAGATTAGCAGTGAAAAGCATGGGGTTGCTCAAGGAACTGAGAAAACAAAACAAAAATGAACTGTCCCTTGCAAAGAACTGACATGTTTGTACAGTGGTTGGTGGTGGCATAGCGTTAATTTCTCTGGCAACAAAGTATTCCTAGCATTGTAGTTACCAAACATCTATGCATAATGTGCCAAAGACCTAAGATTAAAAAATTTCAAAACAGAATGTCTCCTTGGAACCCCAAGTTTCAAACAGAATGGACTCATATTGTAAATAAAAATACCGAGCACTCAGTTAAATTTGAATTCCAGATACACAATGAATAAGTCATCTTAGTCCAGTTATGACCTAAGCAACACTTAGAACTTACCCAGTAGGTCTACATGTCCATAAGCCTTGTACCTGTTAATTCAAACAACTGTAGATGAAAAGCATTCAAGGAAAGAATTATATCTGGACTGAGCCAAGTCTTTCTGTGTGTTCTTTCAAAAGTGCCACACCAGGATTGTGTGCACACTGGCTTTGGAATATTACATACTGACAATTTAAAAAATGTGCAGGGAAGGCCGGGCAGTGGTGGCACACGCCTTTAATCCCAGCACTTGGGAGGCAGAGGCAAGTGGATTTCTGAGTTCGAGGCCAGCCTGGTCTACAGAGTGAGTTCCAGGACAGCCAGGGCTATACAGAGAAACCCTGTCTTGAAAAACTAAAAAAAAAAAAAAAAAAAAAGAATGTGCAGGGATATGTCTAGGTATGTGCAAATCCTCTACCATTTGCATGAGCTACTGTTTTATCAAAGGTAACTTTATGTAATTAGCATCCAAGGATTTGGGTTAGGAGTGGATAGAATAGGTGAGGGGTGGTCTTGGAATAAAGACCATGGATATAATGGGGACAGCTGTACTGAAAACAGTCTATTCATCTAGTATTTCTATATCACGGCCCTGGTCCCTGAACTTTATTTTAGTTTTGATACAAGGTCTCACTCTATAGCTCATGTTGACACCAAACTTAGTGATTCTTTTGCGTTGGCTGCCCAAGGCCTAGGATTGCAGGTGTGCACCGTACTGGGCTATTTAAACACTTTGAGTTTCTAGTGGCATCGTCAGGTGACCTCAGATCACACTTTCAAACAGGAAGTCCAGGATGGTGAAACACTTTTAAAATTTTATCATCTACTGTATTCTTATTTTGAGAACTTCCTGTTCGGTTCCATAGCCCACTTCTTAATGGGTTCTTTATTGTCTTTATTTCTGAATTCTTTTTATATACTAAATACCAATCTATTAAAGGCACAGCCAGCAGAGTTTTCTTCCCCATTCTGTGGGCCACCTTTTCACTTGAATTTCCTTTGCCATAGAGAACTTATTTATTGTTGTTGTTTTACTTTATCTTGTGTTTGACTGTGTTGCTTGAATGTGTATCAGCATAACTTGCATGGCTGGTGCCCACAGAGACTAGAAAGGACATCAGGGCCACAGGAACAAAGTAACAGATGCTTTAAGTTGCCTTGTGTGTGCTGGTAACCAAGCGAGTGCCCTTTGGAAGAGCAGCCAGTACTCTGTCTCACCACTCAGCTATCTCACCAGCCCCACAGAATCTTTTTCATTGCATGAGATCTTACTTTTGAATTGTTGGTTTTAACTTCCTGTATTGTGGGACTCTTAAGATAACACATACCCCTGCCTATAAGTCAAAGCGTGTACACCTCGTTATCCTCTACCAGGATACATGCAAATTATATACTATATATTATATATATATTATATTATATATTACATATATATATCACATATATATAAATATATTGGAGTTGAGTTCTGTGTGGGGTGCAAGAGGAGGGTCTGGTTCTGTTTTCTGCATGTTGAAAGCCAGGTTTCCAAGTACTATTTTCTTAAAGATGCTGTCTGTTCTTCAGTGTGTAATTTTGGTGTCTTTGTCAAAAATCAGTTAGCACTATTTGCAGGGACTAATCAGGGTACTCTATTCTATTCTCTCTCTCTCTCTCTCTCTCTCTCTCTCTCT
>LR754147.1:0-42754 GCA_902729485.2 Mus minutoides | reverse complement strand
GTGTGCCACCATGCCCGGCTCTACTCTATATTTGTCTGTCTGGTTTAATGTTGGTACCATGCTATTTTTAATACCATAAGTCTGTAGTATAATTTGAAACAAATAATAAATAAACAAATACCTCCTGCAGTATTATTTTTGTTCAAGATTGCACTAACAATCTTTGGCTTTTGGGCCCTGCCACATACATTTTGAGATTGTTTTGTCTGGGTCTGTGAAGAATGGCCCTGGGGATTTGATTGAGATAGCACTGAATCTATAGATTGCTTTTGGTAGAATGGCCATTTTCACAAGATTATTCTTCCAATTCATGGGCATGGGAGGTTTTCCATCTTCTAATGTCTTCTTCAGTTTCTTTCTCCACTGTCTTAAAGTTCTCATGTTAGAGAGATTTCATTTCCTTGGTAAGGTTTATTCCCAAGTGTTTTATTTTATTTTATGGGCAGCTCATGGGAATGTGATTGTTTCTTTGATCTCTTTTTCAGTATGATTATTTTGGGTAGAGAGGAAGGCTACTGAATTTCATGTGGTTACTGTGTAACCTTCAACTTTGCTGAAAGTGTTTATTGGCTCTACAAGGTTTCTGGTGGATTCTTTGGTGTCTTGAATGTACAGAATCATATCAGTAGAAGGCAGGGGTACTTTGACTTCTTTTCCTATGTGTATTTCCATCTCCTTTTCCTGCATCGTTGCTCTGAGATGTCAGGCACTGAATTGAGTAGGTGTGGAGAGAGTGGGCAGGCATCCTTATCTTGTTCCTAATTTTAGTGGGAATGATTTGAGTTTTTCTCCACTTAGTATGATGTTGGCTATAGGTTTGTCATATATAGCCTGTGCTAAGTTAAGGTATGATGTTGGCTATAGTTTGTCATATGTAGCCTGTGCTAAGTTAAGGTATGATGTTGGCTGTAGGTTCATCATATGTAGCCTGTGCTAAGTTAAGGTATGATGTTGGCTGTAGGTTCGTCATATGTAGCCTGTGCTAAGTTAAGGTGTGATGTTGGCTGTAGGTTCGTCTTATGTAGCCTGTGCTAAGTTAAGGTGTGATGTTGGCCGTAGGTTCGTCATATGTAGCCTGTGCTAAGTTAAGGTGTGATGTTGGCCGTAGGTTCGTCATATGTAGCCTGTGCTAAGTTAAGGTGTGATGTTGGCCGTAGGTTCGTCATATGTAGCCTGTGCTAAGTTAAGGTGTGATGTTGGCTGTAGGTTCGTCATATGTAGCCTGTGCTAAGTTAAGGTGTGATGTTGGCCATAGGTTCGTCATATGTAACCTGTGCTAAGTTAAGGTGTGATGTTGGCTGTAGGTTCGTCATATGTAGCCTGTGCTAAGTTAAGGCATGCTCCCCACTTCTGTGGCCTCTCTGACTGTTGTCATGAAGAGATTTTGAATTTTGTCAAAGGCAAAATCTCGACTGGGATAATCATTTAATTTGTGTCTCTGAGTCCGTTTATGTGATTAGTAACATTTATGGATTTTTGTTTGTTAAACCATCCATGTGTGTCAGGAATGAAGTCAGCTTGGTCACAATGAATGAACCTTTTGATATCATCTTGAATTCCACTGCAAGTGTTTTATTAAGAAAGAGTATTTGCATCCTTCATCAAGGAGATGAATTTATAATTTTTTTCTTTTGGTTGTATCTTTATCTGGTTTGGATGTCAGGGTAATGCTGGCTTTATAAAAAGGAGTTTGGAACTGTCATTCTTTTTATATTTCATTGAATCACTTTAGTGGGATATGATAAGCTGGCAGCTTCCAACTGTCTATACCTTCAGTTCCAGGATGATTCCATACACTCTTCCAACCTGTACACACACACACACACACACACACACACACACACAAACACCTAAATAAAAGATAAAGTAAGTGTTTTCTTAATTAATAAAGAAAAATACTGCCAAATTTACAATAAAAAGAAAAAAATAACAGCAGATAAAAATAAAATAAAAAATGATATAACACCAGGTGTCTGGGGTCAGGTGAACTTGTGGGATTCTTGCCTCTAAGGGCAGGGCTAGCCCTCCCCCCAGACCCACCATTGTTTGAGTAAAGCCTTCTGCTGCCTGGTGTGCTGGCTACTCTTATGCCAACTTGACACACAAACCTGAGTTATTTGAAAGGAGGGGACCTTAATTGAGAAAATGTAACATTTGCCTGTAAGGCAGTTTCTTAATTAGTTATTGATTGATAGGGGAGGGCCCAGCCCATTGTGGGTGGTGCCATCTCTGAGCTGAAGACCCTTGGCTCTTTAAGAAAACAAGCTGAGAAAATCATGGGAAGCAAGCCAGTAAGCAGCACCCTTTCATGGCCTCGGCATCAGCTCTTGCCTCCAGGTTCCTGCCCTGTCTAAGATCCTGTCCTGACTTCCTTCAATAATGAACAACAATGTGGAAGTATAAGCCAAATACAACTTTTCCTTCCTGACTCCCTTTTTTGTCATGGTGTTTCAACCTGACTAAGAAGCTGACTTTTGGGACCTGGCCACGTCCCTCTGAGCCCACTAGGGGTGGGAGACAGAGAGAGACAGACAAACAGAGAGACAGACAGAGAGAGAGAGAGAGACAGAGACAGAGACAGAGAGAGACAGAGAGAAACATAATTCCTGGGCTCGTGAGGTAGTTCAGCTGGAAAAGCTTATCGCTAAGCCTGATGATCTGAGTTCCTATCCTGGGAACCCATGTGGTAGAAGGGGAGAACCAACTCCTGGAAATTGTCCTCTGATCTCCACAGTCACTATGGAATATGAATAATCTCTCTCTCTCTCTCTCTCTCTCTCTCTCTCTCTCTCTCTCTCATACACACACACACACACACACACACACACACGTGCTGTTGTATGGTAAACTTTTCCTGGGGATATGTCACACAGACCTCTATGCATTCAGATAGGGAGCCGACAACAGACAAATTGTACTGTCCAAATCGGTGAACCAATGAGTTTAATTGAGTTCCTTACAGGAATTTGGGTGACAGAAGCAGAAATAACTCACAGACACTTGTGTCAATAACCCCACCCCCAAACCTCAGCATGGGTGACACCTGGGACCCTGGAGCACACTACATAGCCAGTAGGCAGCTCAACAGGTTGGAAAATGTCCTTTCCAAGTGACTCTTGTCTATACCCTTTCCAGACAGCTGGTCTGGTCTCAGATTCTTCTTTGCAACTTGGCCAAGATTAACTCTCAGCTTTTTATAGCTGGCAGGGAAAGACCTAGCGAGCCTGGTTAGTTTTAGGAACTTCCTGAAGCTATTTTGAGTTGTTTACCTTCTTGTTTAAAGAGCTCCTACGCAGGATGAAGTACTTCAATATCTTGGGAAACTGTTACACAGCACATGCACATGCACACTTACACAATGTATGCTTGTGCACATGTTGATGCACATAATAATTACTATTATTAATAATTATAATAATTACTATTAATCACATTAATAATTACTATTATTATTAATCTCCATTGTTGTGCATTTTTGTTGGAGGAGGCACTGTCTCAGCAAGACCTGGAACTGGATGTGAGGCTTGGCCCACCTGGCCTCCTTCCAGCTAAAGTGTCACTTCCCCTACCTGCCAGAAAGTCAGTGCAGGATGCTTAGCTGCTGAGTCTTCTCTTCCCACCACCCTTTCCCTACTCCACATTTCCCAGCTAATTGTCCCTCTTTTTGTGAATGTTTGAAACTCTTTCTTTCTCCATTTGGAACTGGATCTTTTCTTTTTTTTTTTTTTTAATTCTGACTCCTCCTTCACCGTAACACTGAGACATCCTGATTCCTCCCCTCGATACATTACACTGAGGCATCCTCTAATCTGTTATCTTACTCAGAAGTTCCTGATTGTCCAGAGTGTTCAACTTATATTTCTGTCCAGCCATAAAAGAAACGTCGCACATACACACATATAAAACAGGAGAAATAACAGAAGAGTCAAACATTTAATGGTGGTTATTATGCTAGTCAGCTTTTTGTTTGTTTTGGTTTTTTTTGTTTTTGTTTTATCAACTTGACACAAGCTAGGGTCATCTGGGAGGAGGGATCCTCAGTCAAAGACCTGTCTCCCTGGAGCCTAGCATAATTGTCATCAGAGGAGCTTTGTCCAGCAACTCTATATCTGGGAGCAGATATACACCCACAGCCACACATTAGGCAGAGCTCAGGGACTCTTGTGGAAGACAGGGAGGAAGGGCTGTAGGAGCCAGAGGTGTCAAGGACATCAGAAGAAAACCTACAAAAACCAACTAGCCAGGGCCCCTAGGGGCTCACAGAGACTGAAATGACAACCAGGGAGCCTGCATGGGTCTGAGCTAGGTCATCTGCATTTTTGTTATGGTTGTGTAGCTTGGTCTTCTTGTGAGACGCCTAACACTGGGAGCAGGGGCTGTCTCTGGCTCGTTTGCCTGCTTTGGGACCCCTTGTCTCCCACTGTATTACCTTGTCCAGTCTTCATGTGAGGGGGATGCCTAGTCTTATTGGAACTTGATATGCCATGTATGGTTGATGTACCTCGAAGGCCTGCTGTTTCCTGAAGGGAAATGGAGGAGGAGTGGATCTGGGGGAGAGGGGAGGCATGGGAGATGCTAGGAGGAGAGGAGGGAAGGGAAACTGTGGTCAGGGTGTAATATATGAGAGAAGAATTAATGATGGTGAGGAGGAGAAGGAAAAGGAGGAAGAGGAGGAGGAAGAGGAGGAGGAAGAGGAGGAAGAAGTGGAGGAAAAGGAGAAGGAGGAGGAGAAGGAAGAAGGAAAAAGGAGGAGGAGGAGGAGGAGGAGGAGGAGGAGGAGAAGAAGAAGAAGAAGAAGAAGAAGAAGAAGAAGAAGAAGAAGAAGAAGAAGAAGAAGAAGAAGAAGAAGAAGAAGAAGAAGTGGTGTGTCCATCAGATTGGCCTGTAGATACATTTTGATTAATGATTGATGTGGGAGGGCCCAGCATACTGTGAGTGGAGCCACGCCTGAGCAGCAGGTCCTGGGTCCTACAAGAAAGCAGGTTGGGCAAGCCCCGAGAGCAAGGCAGTGAGCAGCACTCCTCCAGGGTGGGGCTTTAGTTTTGCTTCAGGTTCCTGCCTTCAGTTCCTGCCCTGACTTCCTCTCATGGACTGTGAGCTGTGAGATGGGATAAGTTGTTGCTTCCCTAACTTTCTCTGATGCTCATCACAGCAACCTCCCTAGGACAGTCATTGAGTCAGAGCTTCTCTACTTACATCCATGATTCTCAGTGGGAGGGGGGGCAGCTTTGCCATGGACATTGGTTGTCTGGAGACTTTTACTTTGAAGTACTGTGGATTGAACCTACCTTACATACAGTAGCATATCCGCAGCCCATGGAGACAATTTGGTTGTTGTAACTGTGTGTGTTGGTGCTACTGGAAGTTGGTAGGTGCAATTAGTAAATGTGTGCACAGTGAGTTGTCCCCTCTCCTCTCCACAATAATGAATCCAGACATCCAAACCACCCAGAATGCCAGCAGTGCCATTGTCGAGTGACTTTGTCCAGGGAGTCAGAGCATACAAGGAGCACCCTGGCTCAGTCCTCTCAGTGTGCACAGGGAGCAAGTGCCCCAGTTTTCTTCATGTAAATCATCAGAGCCCCCAAAGACCAGTGAGCAATAGCTGTCTCCAACTACCCAAACCTTTATCGAGAATCCAGCCATATGAAAATCTACAGGTACCCGGAGAGGCACAAGGCTGGCTGAGTCTCTAAAACAAAAATTCCAAGGTTGAAGTCAAGTGTTTCCCCATGACAGGCTGGGCCTCAGAAACAAAGGCTGTTGCACAGATAAGGTATTACTGAAGTGGCTGGAACTCCCTGATGGCTGGGGTAGTGCTTTCCATAACTCTTGTGTGTTTACAAGGGAAGGTGATTCCACTCGACTCTACTCTTCTAGGTGGACATAGGTCTGTACTGGAACATGAGCATGTGGTGACCAGCGCTTTGGATTTAGAGCCATAACCATTTTACAGCATGTGTCACAGCTTTTGAAGACTCATCAGCTGTCCTTTTACTGGACCCCAGGACACCTCGATGGACTTCTTTAATTCATAAGGATAGGGTGGCAGGAGAGAACACAGAGCCATTTTTTCCTCTGCAGATAAGAATTCTGGTCATAGGCCAGGCTCACACCTTTAATCCCAGCCCTTGGGAAGGAGAGGCAGGTGAATCTCTGAGTCTACATAGTGAGTTCTAGGACAACTAGGACTACATAGAGAGACCATGTCTCAAAAACAAAACAATATAAAAACTAAAACAAAACCACAAACCCACAAACCAACAGAAAGAATTTTGGTCATGGGACAATGGAGGCTTCCTTCTTCCTCCAATTTCCCTGAGAATGCCTAAGAGTGGCAGAGCCATAGTGAACCTGAGAAAAGATGCAAACTCAAACCAGCATTGGCATCTCTACAATGAAATAACCAGAGATGCTGTCTTCTCTGTGGAGAAATGACTGAGTCCAGGCAGTAAAACTCTCTTGTGTTTAACCTATGTGCTTAGTAAACATAAGACGTGTTCTGACTGAAAACTTTGTTTCCTGCTCTCTTAGTTAGGGTTTTACTGCTGTGAACAGACACCATGACCAAGGCAACTTTTTTTTTCCAGGTGTCTGAAAACTGTTCTTTTTCAAAAGATTTATTTATGCATATGAGTGCTCTATCTGCATGTACCCCTGCATGCCAGAAGAGAGCATCAGATCCTATTACAGATGGTTGTGAGCCACCATGTGGTTGCTGGGAATTGAACTCAGGACCTCTGGAGGAGCAGCCAGTGCTCTTAACCTCCCTGTCCCCCTTGTTTTTGCTGTCAAAAAAGCTGTAAACCTGCTTTCCCTTAAAAGAAAAAAATGGAAGTATCTTTTTCATCATTTTACAACTCTGAAGAATAATTTAAGAATGTATTCTTGCTACTTTAGTTATATGGGGCATGTGCACATAGGCATAGGCTCTTGAGGAGGTGGAGGCACTGGGTCCCTCAGAGCTGGGTGCTGGAAACCACACTGCAGTCCTTTGGAAGAACAAGTGCTCCTAGCTCCAGGCTGCCTCTCCAGCCCCTCTAAAACATCTTTTATATCAAGCTCCAAACACCCATGTAGGAATCCACACTTGGAACAAACTCCATGGAACAGTCCATTGCATCCCAGTCAGAACCTGTTTTGCTCTCTCAAAGTAGTGCTTACATCCCACTGAACTGGCCTAGGCAACTTTTATAAGGACAACATTTAATTGGGCCTGGCTTATAGGTTTAGAGGTTCAGTCCACTATCTCCAAGATGGGAACATGGCAGCATCCAGGTGGGCATAGTGCAGGAGGAGCTGAGAGTTCTACATCTTCATCTGAAGGCTGCTAATGGAAGACTGGCTTCCAGGCTGCTAGGAGGAGGGTCTTAAAACCCATGCCCACAGTGACACACCCTATTCCAACAAGATCACACTGACTTGAACAGGACCACACCTTCTAATAGTGCCACTCCCTAGTCTGAGCATTTACAAACTATCACATCTGTCCCTTTAATCTCTCCCTCTTCATCTATCCTAACTGAAGGCTCCTTTAATCCCCTGTATCATCTCAAGATGTTGTCAGCTTCTCTCTCAAGCCACGTAGCACCAGTCTTCCTTCTTTATCTAACTCAAGGTTATCTTCATGTGCTTCCCGCTGAAACTAAGGAGATTGGGAAAGAAAGGGAGCGAGCATGAGAGTTCTTATCTGATTGCATCATCAATGAACCGATTCCTCGAGTTACCCTTTTCTCAATGGATTCTCGTGAGAATTTCCATTGCCTGTGCATTCCTCTCTTTTAACTTTTTCCACCCAGGGAAATCGATGAAGTCTTTTTTAGCTGGCCATTCACAGCTCCCTAGGCAGTGCCTAAGCACTTAGCCCATCACTCACTTCCTACTGCCCACACTCCATTCCTCTTCCAGATGGCTCTCGGAAAGAGTCCTGTTGCTTCCAGGCTAGCTGTCTCTCACGGGTGATACAAATCTGGTCCTCAGGAAAGACACTTCTCATCAGGCAGCTTCTAAACACATCTGTCTCTCTGCATCTGAATCTTCTTGTAGGAATCAGATGCTAATTTAGTCCCTTAAGCTGAGGATGACACAACTTAGACTCTCCATGTGAATTCCCTCAGATCATCTCTTCTCTCTAGAGTCACTATCTTCTCCCTCTCTGCGGCATGCAGCACTCCGATAGCTATCTCCAGGATCATTTTTTCTTCAAATTTTATGTACTTCATCTCCTTTATGTTTTCTGTTTGGTGGATGAATTCCACCACCCTTTTTTGGATATTTTTTTTGAAATGTTATGATTTGCTTTGCATCTTCACTTCTCAGTCAAAGCGCTCTCAAGGAACTTTCCATCATATAAGCAGGTGTAAGACTCAAGGATGTGTGTGTGACACCATTGAAACTGCCATTCATCAACTACCCAAATACTCATGCACTCTTTATATGGTATTCATCGTGCTCCCTCAGAAACTACACTGCAGTGGGCTTGCCATTAGCATGTCCAAGGCAAGAGCCAGTTCTCCCTTTTGTGAGGGTTCCTGGGCTCAGCCATAGTCAGAACAATACTGAGCACACTATTCAATTTAGTCATTACTCTTACTTACATTCTCAAAAATTAAGGCACATTTCTTTATCATGGAACAGTGCATTGGTGATTTTACAAACTGTAAAAGCCATACATAATTATAGCAAAAGTGAATGTTGCAAAGAAATGTAGAAGCAGATAAAAGTAACACTTCCATCACTAGAAAGATGGGGTATCTTTTATTATTTCATAGTGGTGATAAAAATAAAATAATTCTTGGTTGCCACTACAAATAGTTTGAGTTTTTTTTGGTATGAATTGTGTTCTAAATTTGTCATTTAAAAAAATCTCTCTGGGGAGCTAGAGAGATGGTTCAGTGGTTAAGAGTACTGACCACTTTTCCAGAGAACCTGGATTTGATTCTCAACACCCAGATGGTGGTTCACAACTGTACTCTCTCACAGAATCTAATGCCCTCTTCTGGACTCCAAGGATACCAGGCATGCTTGTGGTACACATGCATACATACATGCACAGACATACATATAGATGAAACACCCATACACAGTTTCTTAAAAAAAGCTAACCTGATGTGATAGTTTGTGTCCATCTTAAACAAAACAAAACAAAACAAAACAAAACAAAACAAACCCTTGAAAGGTTATTGTAAAATGTGGTTTGAGAGCCAGGAACCAGCCATCAACTTATTCTCCATGCCCTTTCTGTATTCTTGATTGGTTGAGCCATGAAGCATGGGTTTTAGAACCCACTGGAAACCATTAGTTAACACGAAAGAAAATCTACATACTAGTTTGTACTGGAAGGATGTCTACAAACAGTATTTATGATGAATAGTCACAGAGATAAATTGGATCCTTATCCCCAGGGGAAGAGTGTCATCTTTCCCCTAGTTCCCAACTCTCCTAAGAATGTTTTCTGTGTAGTAGGATTTAACCCCCCTGAGACCAGTGCAGGCACCATTACAAACAGTCACAGGTCACAAATGTGAAGATCTTCTAATTCAGAAGCAACTTATAGGTGGCATTGAACTTTGAGCAAGAGCTTAGACGAGTTTTGATTTATTTCATGAGAAGTCTCAAGGCACTTCTTACAAATGGTTACATCCACAAAGAACTCTATAATCACAGCCCCATCAGATGTGTGGTCATCCTAGAAGGACAAAAATAGTGTCATAGGGTCACTATTGCTGTGATAAAACACCACAACCAAAAGACATTTCAGCTTACACTTCCAGGCAACACTCCACCAGTGCAGGAACTCAAGGAAGGAACCTGGTGGCAGGAACTGAGGCAGACACCATGGATAAGTGCTGTTTATTGGCTTGTTCCTCATGGTTTACTCAGTCTACTTTCTTATACACCTCAGGACCAGCCACTTGCCCAGGGATGGCACCACCCACAGTGAGTTTGGCCATCCCTAGCAATCACCAATCAAGAAAATACCACAGTCTTGCCTCCAGTCCAATCCGGAGGCGCTTCCCCCCTACACCCCCACCCAACCCCCTCAAAGTAGAAGTTCCCTCTCCTCGCTTGACTCTAGTTTGTGTCAGGTTGACAAAACTCTAGCTAGCACAGTCAGGAAATTTCTTAATGACTGCTCTTCTTAGGGAGCCTACACAGTAGCAGACATGTTAAACTTTGTAGTAGTGGTGGGAGAATTGTGTTCAGGATACAGGTTGGAAAGTGACAAAGTCACATCATATCCAGTGCTGTAAATAGCTTGAATATAATTTACTATAAAGTTGTGGCTTAGCAGAANGTGATGCCTGTCACTTCCATTTTGAATTGAGAAGTGGTTGGAATGGAAGTAGATGACTAAGGAACAATGGGAACATTTACATTACTATAGCTTGGTTGTTTATTCTCTATTTTATTTCCCTTGTACCCAGAATGGTTTTTAATCTAAAATTGTGGCTTACATATGCTAATGCGCTTTCTATAGAAGCCACATTTGAATTCCCTTTCCAGGGAGTAATTATTTACTTCCAGAGAAGGGCACAGAATGACTCCTGCTGCTTCTATTTCAGAGCCAATGACAAGGCCCGTTAATGAATCTCAGAACTGCTCCATTTCAGAGCCAATGACAAGGCCCGTTAATGGATCTCAGAACTGCTCCCACAGACTGTTCCTTTGTGTGCTCTGTCACACTGATATGGCCTCGCCTTTACATCAACTCAGGAACGTACAGGCACCGTGCTTCCTGCCTTATGCTCTGTGCTCCCAGCCCATGTGGTTGACAGTGTTGGAGTTTGAACCCACAGCCTTACACACCCTAAGCAAGCATGGTGCCGCTGAGCTACATCCCCAGGTCTCAGAACGTGACTTTTAAAAGCATCTACTGCTCAAAGGTCCAAACTCAATAGGAAGAACAGCCCCAAGATGGCCGATGGACTACGACCTCCAGATTGATTTCTTAGAAATACATGGCAAGGATAAAAATGGAAGTCATCTTTTCCCAGGAGGCCTAATGGTAAGAACTCTCAGGCTATTTTACTGGGGAATGTGCTCCTGGACCCTTTTCTCAGAAAAACACAAGCCAGAAAGACATCTCTGAGCCCTCTACCAGACACAGCAGGAAAGAAAACGCCTGTCAGCACTAGAGTTATTATTCAAACCAGTAGAAGGGGAAGTTTTCTCAAATAGTTCAACAAATCCCATGCAATCCCCACTTTTCCTGGTGTGATTTGGAATGAGCTCATTTCATAGTCATATTGTCAATACAATACCAAGAGACAACAGAAAGGGTGTGAGAAGAGACTGTATGTACACTTCTATGTAGCCAAAGAGATCTTTATATTAGCATCACCCCCTCTTTTATGAATATTATATGTTATTTTTTGTTGTAATAATGTTTTAGGTTAAATTTAAACAGCTCCAACTTTTAAAAATTGTGTATGGGTGGTGCCTGTGTGTGGTGGATACATCTGCACATGTCTTATTCACCTGTCTGCAGGTATCTCTGCACACATGTGTGTGTGCCTAGGGAGACCAGAGGTTGACTTTGGGTCATCCTCTTTCGCTTCTCATGTGTTATTTTGAATCAGGCTCTGTCATTGAACCCTGAACTCTCCAGCTGGCGAGAGTAGCTAGCTGCTCACGGAGCTTTGGGATCAGCCTCCTCCTCTTCCCATTTCCACCCCCAGTGCTAGGGTTACAGGTGAGCTACATCACACCTGGCTTTTATGTGGGTGCTAAATTCAGGTCCGCGTGCTTTCACGGCAGGCGCTCTAACAATAAACCACCTCCCCAACCTCAACAATTCCAATTTTAACCAAGTATCACGGCAAAGGAGCGTTTCCATAACTGGTTTTTATTTTATCACAAAAATTACATTGTTTTTCATTTTCAAACACTGATTAAAATGGTTCTTTGCAGAGCTGGAGAGATGGCTCAGTGGTTAAGAGTACTTGCTTTTGTAGAGGACTTGGGTTGGATTCCCAGCATGCACAGGGTGGCTCACAATCATTTGTAATTCCATTTCCAGTGGATCCAATGTCTTCTGACCTCTGTGGGCATCAGGCATGCACGTGGTGCGCAATATACATGCAGGCAAAAACACTCATACACATAAAATACATAAAAAACAAAAAAGCAATTCTTTGAATAGGAGTCATTTAAACAAATTAGCTCCCTTTAGATTTTTCAGATTATAATGTGAGGAAACATAAGCATAATTGCATATGTGAGTGTACATCTCTACATAAATCACCATGCTAAATAAATCACCATGCTAAAGGAACACAGACTGTTGAAGGAGATTCAGCCTTCACCACCTTCACCACCCTCAACTCCTACAACAGAAAGGAGATACATTATATGATGGTTATTCTTAATTATAAACTTGAGTGGATTTAGAGTCACCATGGGAACACACTTGTGGATGTGTCAGTTAAGAGTGTCTCCAGAAAAGGAAGACATGCTGGATCCTCCAGTGGGTTGGGATTGTGGACTGAGTAAAATGGAGAAAATGATGTGAAGAATAGCGTTCATTTCTCTCTGCTGCCAGATTGTAGACATAATGTGCCCAGATATTTCACATTCCTGCATCCATGACTTCACTGTGGGGAAGGTCTAGAGCCTCAAACTGTGAGCCAAAGCCATCCTTCTTTTTTTTTTCCCGGCTCTTTTTTTTTTTGTTGTTGTTTTGTTTGTTTTTTGAAAAATTTTATTAGATATTTTATTTACATTTCTTTTTTTTTCTTCTTAAGAGCGAAGCCTGGGCAATCCACATTCCTGGTTCCCCAGTGCTTATTTATGAGCTCATACCCTCTACATCTATCACAAAGCTTGGGTAATTCTTTTTTTTAAATTTTTTTCTCTTTATTAGATATTTTCTTCATTTACATTTCAAGTGTTATCCAGAAATTTCCCCATACCCTCCCCCGTTCCCGCCCTGCTCCCCTACCCAACCCCTCCCACATAATGGCCCTGGTGTTCCCCTGTACTGGGGCATATAAAGTCTGTATGACCAAGGGGCCTCTCCTCCCAATGATGGCCAACTAGGCCATCTTCTTCCATATATGCAGCTAGAGACATGAGCGCAGGGGGAACTAGTTAGTTCATGTTATTCTTCCACCTATAGCGTTGAAGACTCCTTCAGCTCCTTGGGTACTTTCTCTAGCTCCTTCCTTGGGAGTCCTGTGTTCCAACTAATAGCTGACTGTGAGCATCCACTTCCGTGTTTGCCAGGCACTGGTATAGCCTCCCACGAGACAGCTATATCAGGGCCCTTTCAGCATTATCTTGCTGGCATATGCAATAGTGTTTATTTTTGGTGGCTGATTATGGGAAGGATCCCTGGCAGCCGCCGTCACTGGTTGGACCATTCTTTTGATTCAGCTTCACACATGATCTCTGTAATTCCTTCAATGTGTGCTTTGTTCTAATTCTAGGAAGGGGCGAAGAGACCACATTTTGAACTTCATTCTTCTTGAGTTTCATGTGTTTAGTAAATTCTGTTGTCAAGTATTTTATCTCAGCAACAATAAAAGTAATGGCATAAAAAATTGACCCTGAGAATGGGACCATTGTTGTAATACACCTGATCGTGTGGTCTTTAAGCCTTTGGGTCTGGTGTGAAGAGAAAATGTGGAAGATGTTGCAAATGTAGGCTACAGAAACCATAGAATTCTGTAAGCAGAATTTAATGGAATGTTCTGGTTGCAGTTGGAAGGATAGAATGCTTAGAGAAATGCAGACAGTGGAGACCTAACTCATGAGGCTTCAGGGGACATCCACTACTCTATGACAAACTGGATTACAGTTAATGATACATTCTGGCAAAGAATCTACATCCATTCTGCTTATGCCTTGAGAACTTTAATGGGGCTAAATTAAAAAGTAATGGACTAATTTGTTTGGCAAATGAATTTAAAAGATAGCCTATTATTCAGTGCTACTCATAGCTACTGCCTGCTGCTCTTATTCAGGTCTATAGAAAGAGGGGGGGGGACTGTGAAGTTTCAAAAGAGAAGGAATATGGATATGGGTAAACTTAAAGTTGTGGGACCAGGGGAGTACAGATAAAGAATCTGTAATTGTTAAAGTTCTTGATGCCATTAAAGAAAAACTCACACTGTCACTAGAGTAATGAGAGAGGTGCTCACATGGCAAGACCCCACCCACTGAAAGCTCCAGCGTGTAAGAATGGATATTCATTTGAAGGGAAAGAGACTGACCTGAGAATAATGCTGAAGGGATTTCTTGCTCTGGCAAGAAATACAGAAGTGGATGCTCACAGTCATTTATATGATGGAACAGAAGGCCCCCAAAGGAGAAGCTAGAGAAAGTACCCCAGGAGCTGAAGGGGCCTGCAACCCTATAAGAGGAACAACAATATGAACTAACCAGAACCCCCAGAGCTCGTGTCTCTAGCTGCATATGTAGCAGAAGATGGCCTAGTCGGCCATCATCGGGAAAAGATGGCCCTTGGTATTGCAAACTTTATATGCCCCAATACAGGGGAACGCCTGGGCCAAGAAGTAGGAGTGGGTGGGTAGGGGAGAAGGGCAGGGGGAGGGTATAAGGAACTTTCGGGATAGCATTTGAAATGAAAAATAAGAAAATATCCAATAAAATTAAAAAAAATAATGTTTCCTCTAAGACAAGCACACAGTGGTCCCTGTAATTTTGGTCTAAAGGCAGGCATCTAAACATGTCATGCTGTTTGGAAAACTTGGTGTACTGGCTGGTTTTGTGTGTCAACTTGACACAAGCTGGAATTATCACAGAGAAAGGAGCTTCTGTTGGGGTCGTGCCTCCATGAGATCCAGCTGTGAGGCATTTTCTCAGTGACCAAGAGGGGAGGGCCCCTTGTGGGTGGTGCCATTCCTGGGCTGGTAGTCTTCGATTCTATAAGAGAGCAAGCTGAGAAAACCAGGGGAAGCAAGCCAGTAAGTAACATCCCTCCATGGCTTCTGCATCAGCTCTTGCTTCCTGACCTGCTTGAGTTCCAGTCCTTTCTTAGATGATGAACAGTAGTGTGGAAGTGTAAGCTGAATAAACCCTTTCCTCCCTAACTTGCTTCTTGGTCATGATGTTTGTGCAGTAATAGAAACCCTGACTAAGACACTTGGCAAGGTTATTCAGACAGTATGGATTTTGTAGAGATGAAGGATGAAAGCATGGAGGTTAGAGAGGTTATGTCAAGGTTCCAGAAAAGCATTGAGACAGCAGAAGGGCCTGAAAGGCCATTGTCTGACGCTAGGATAGTGAAACCTAAGGTGTAATGGAGACTTCAGGATGATGGATAATGGGAAATGTTAGGACCGTCATATATTCACTGAGGAAAGCTTTAGATACAAAGTTGAACTAGCCCAAGACAGAGAACAGATAGGCTGTAAACAACAGCAGGAGGGAAGAACTACCCAAAGCCTTGCAAGCACAGATCCAATCATGACCGCAGATGCTAGGCATGGAGCTAAGCAGTTACATAATGACCTTGGTTCCCTGTTGTCTTTCTTTGCGCATCTCAGAAGAGTAAGAGCTTCCAGATACAAGCTGCTTAAGCCTGGTAACTGGAGAAGTATTTTGAAAGTTCTTGGTGATCTTATTGTGTGACTCAGCCATAATTTTGGACAAATGTTTTAAGAAGGAAAAGTCACTTTACTTCTGAAGACTAGAACATACTCATTTGTGCAACATCCAGAATTTAAATTCTCAGTATGTGAGTCAGGTAGTCTGGAACATCCTTTCAACCCCAGCACTTGGGAGGCAGAGGCAGGTAGATCTTTTTGAGTTCAAGGTTTGGTCTACATATTGATTTTCAGAAAAGTCAAATGTACAAAGTGAGACCATGTCTCAAAAAAGATGAATACATAAGATAAATTTTTAGCATGTGGTGGCTCCAAATGTCATTTCTTCTTATTATTTTGAAGGGGATGTAGGAAGATCACTAAGCCACTCAGCCTTGGATCTATGTAGCTTGTCCCTAGGTCTTCTAATTTATTGACACCCACCCTAACTTCCACCATAGAGTCTTGTGACTCTGGAAGAACTTGAGTCACAGATGTGAGCCTAGCTCATGACTTTGTCTAGAGGGTCTGGGGTTAAAGATTTGGCATGGAGGGTGGTCAGATTATAAACAATGGCCACATAAATAGACATGAAGACTCTTGGTAGTTAGATTGCTTCAAAGAAAAAGAAAATAACTCAAGGCCAAGAGCTGAAAGGAAACTCAGAAGGATGTGCCATCCTGTGTCTCCAGGACTGGGGTTTACTTAATGCCCTTAAAGGAGTTTTAAGCATCTGACAGAACAGACACCTTCTTATTGTCAGCATACCAAGAATGGGAAACAGAGTGTCTTGGTTGGGTTTTGTCAATTTGACACAAAATAGAGTGATCTGGGAAGAAGGCACCTCAGTTAAGAAATTCCTTCAGATTGGCCTTTAGGCAAGTCTGTGAATCGTTTTCTTGATAGATGATTAATGTGGAAGGGCCCAGCCTACTGTGAATGATGCCACCCCTAGGGAAGTGGTCCTGGGCTATATAAGAAAGCAAGCTGAGCAAACCAGTAAGCAGAGTTCCTCTGTGGACTCTGCTTCAGTTCCTGCTTCCAGGTTCTTGCCTTGAGTTCCTGGCCTGAGTTCCTGCCATGGCTTGCCTCACAGATGGATTGTGACATGGGAGTGGAAGATGAATAAATAAACCCTCTCCTCCCCTAGTTGCTTTGGTTATGGGTTTTATCACGGCAGTGGAAGCAAACTGGAACGTAAAGCACCTCTCCACCCTAGCTGCCTTGTCCACCTTCCGTTACCAAGAAGACTTTATGTTTCTCTTAGGCTCTTGCTGGCAACAGCAAAGCCTAAGGTTTGGATTATACCATCTGCAGGGATCCAGAGAAACAACTGTTCAGAAGCACACTGATGCCACCACAAAGCATTCATTCTGAAATTTTTGTGTATCGGTCAATCTGTCAAAGTCCTGCCACGCTCTGCTGACCCTTCGAAACTTCAGAGTGGTCAGATGAGTGGGTTGGGATTAGTCCAGTTTTAGAAGCGTTGGCACCCACTCCACCCATCCTAGTGGAAGATGCCCCAGACCACAGCTGCAGAAAAGAGGAACTGAGAGTCTGTGTGAGGGAAGAAGGCTGTCTGAAAGAGAGCAAAGGAAGGTGGGGAGGATGGCGCACTGTAATCTATCTCAGACTTTCATTTCAACAAAGGAGGAATTTTGTTGAGGGATATTTATTTCTACTCAGTGAATTAGAGAAAAATTCATTTTCGTCAAGTTCAGGGAATCTTTTTTCTCCTTCTTTGGTTTATAGTACAAACTCTGGAGAGACAGTCTGAATATCATTACTTTATGTGAGGGGTATCTACATAATGAAACCTTACCTTGTGCTCCATACATTTGTAGAATTTATATGTCAATAAAAATAAAAGGATAGAAAGGAAAATAGAAGATGTATTTTCTGCTTGGAAGAACCCATAACCCTTGAGCTAATTTAATGTCTGCTGTGTCTCACTTCAGAGACTTCTGGGAACAATAACTAAATGAAACAGATTCTAGGAGGTTCTGAGGAATAAGTGATTAATACTGGGGGAATTTCTCCAAGTCTGGGGGAAGCCCGACTGCATTAGAATATTGTTGGGCTCTGAAGGGATCATCAGCTTGTCCTGACTTGCCTAGGACAGCCTTCACTTTGCTGTCCCAAGAGTCCAGTAAGAGTGGAAAGGAAACTGGCTGCCAAGTATCCTCACTCTTCCTTTGAAATCTCAAGCACTCAAAAACGGAAATGGAAGAGACAACTCTGGTCTCTCCTCACCCGAGAGAATAAGGTTGACAATCATGAGTGTCATCACATGTCCTGGCAGGTGAGCGTTCCCACCATGCCCTGTGTGTTTTTGTTTGGTTTTACATGCAGGTGGGATGCTACATTTGAAAGTCTGCTTCTATGTAATGATTAGTCTCTTGCCTTTCTGCCTCCGGACAAAGCTGAGCCAATGAGCCAACAAGCCAGAGACACCGGAGACAGTCCAACTGTTCTGTTTCTAGTTGTTCTTACCCAAGGGTGTTTTGTCCCCCAGGAAATACTTAACCATTGTTTATAGAAACTTTTTCTTGTCCTAGATAGGAGACGTTGGTGCCCTAATGCCATCAAGCAGGTAGAGACCATGGATGCATGCAGATGAACATCTTATGGAGCACAGTTCAACAATTTATCCACCTTTCACAGGAAAGAATTCTTACTCCAAATTTCAATAACCCCAAGACAGTGAAAAACCATGTCTTATTTTCTTCTCTTCCATGCAGTTGTATATGGAAGTTGACCAGGGTATAAGCTATTCTATTTTTTACATGTGTCCTGAGTGTGTTGTTTACATGGAGAAGGGCAGGTAGCCTAGTGAGGTCTCTGGGGCTTAGCCATGTTCTTACACATAGGTTTTTTTCTTGGACTATCTTGCTATAATAACATAATATAAAACTTTACCCCCTTCTAACTGCTAACCCCTGTCAATGTATCATCAACAATTACATCTATACAGACTCTTCCTGTAAGTATGAAACATGCACGTTTGTTTAACACATATGAAATAAAAACAAAGTTAAAAGCTTTGTCTATATACCGGAACTACTATCAGTTGTAAGAAAGAGGAGGGAAGATTATAAGTTCAAGGATAGTCTTGACTATATACAAAAACTCTATCTCAAAAAGTAAATAAATAAATAAATAAATAAATAAATAAATAAATAAATGTTTAAGAAAACGAAACTTTCATCATCTCCCATCCAACACAACAGCAGCCTCTCCTTTCCCTCGGCACTGGGGCATACACATGTGGCTAATAACTCAGCAAGCAGGTACTCCTGTGATAGACTTTGACTCAGTAACTAATGACATTGAGAGTTAGAGTTCAAGGTGCCAACGAGATGGTTTAGCAGGTAAAGGCATTTGCTTGTGGCAGGATTTTCCCTGCCACAATTAAAATATTCGTGCAGCAGGAGACCTGCGATTGGACAGGGAAAAGGGAGGCAGCTTGAAGAGTTGCAGGGACAGAGAATGACTCAAGAGGAGGGAGGAGGAGAAGCCAAGATGGAGGCAATGGACAGGAAGAAGATCCTGATCCCACGTGGTTTTAAATAGCCACAGGTAGTTACAAATATCATATAGGATTAGAATAATTGGATAACTCATGTGTTCTAGGTGGGCAGCTTCTATCATTATCAGTTGGCTCGGAAATTATTGTGTGGGCATCTTGTGAATTGAGAATTTATTGATATATAAATCTGACTTGTTAATTAACAAGAGTTTTCTAGAGTTTTGTTTCTACCCGTTTGCTGGGTGTTGTGGTGGCTGACCATGGGGTGGATGATCATTGTGTGGGGCTGGCGTGGCAGTGAAGGGAACTCGGGAGCTCTGGTTCTGCCAGACAGTTGGTGGGCAAAGAGTAGCTGGATGGAGCACAGGCACTTGGAGGTTCTTTGTTAATATTTCTCCGCAATATTTGCTGGCAAGGGTAATGATCTAAGTTTGATCCTCAGTACTCAAACGATAGAAGGAGAGGACTGACTCCTACAAGTTGTCTTCTGACCCCCACATGAGTGCTGTTGCATGATCATGAATGGACATGCACACAAACAATTGATATATAAATAAATACTTAAAAACGGAAGGACCCAGCATAATAAATTACAAAGGTAGTGATATCCTGGCAAAGGTCCCTTCAGTCCAGAAACAGTGGTGATATTTTCCTTAGCTTGCTTCAAGGTCAAAGGGCCATTAGGATAGTACAAGAGTTTTCTGTGCCATAATAGGAACCCTGGGGACTTTAGCGGACCAGTGGGTGCTGGATTTGGCGTCTTACTGTGTGCCCTCCAGGTGTGGCTCTTCAGCTTTCCTGGACATGCACCGAGCTACTTGAAACCATCTAACATGCTGTTTTATATTGAATTTTCTGTTACTTGTTTCTGTCAGTTGCCAGAAGAGCCTTGATTGTTATTCCACTGAAGCACCTCAGTGATGTCGTAGCTAAGTGTCATACAAACATGGCAGGCATATCAGGTTTTGTCACAAAAGCGGTAGTCAATATGATTGTCATTTGGCAGTGCCACATTTGACTATTCTGACCCCTTCCCTTGTCCCTTCTTTCCTGTGCATTTGTGGTGCTCTGTCTGCCCATTAAAATCAGGGTGGAACCCACATTCGCTTCAGGGTCTAAGTCTTAAACTCCCTTTCTTCCCCTGAAGCTGTATCTAAGCCCCAAGTGCATAGCAATAGATAAATAAAATCACAAGACATATAAAAGTAACCCAAACACAAGGAGAACCGATAAAGAAGTGGGTGGTTTAGATATCAATTTATCCAGTTGGAAGTGCTAGCATTTTGTGTCAAGTTACATAGAAAATATTTTGGCTCTTGTTCCTGCCTCCCATTTTCCCATGGGCACCACACTGAGAGTGCAGATACACACACCACAGTGTCTGTCTTTTTTATTTGATTGCTGGGGACTTGAACTCAGTTCCTCATGTTGGTTCAACAAGTGCTTTATCCACCAAGCCATATCTTTAGCCCATTTTTTTTCTGAGATGGGTCTCACTATGGAGCCTGAGCCGATTCAAACTTGTAACCGTCCTGATTGCTGATAGTATAAGTGAGAGCTACTTTGCACAGATACACTTCAAGGCTAGCATTTTTACTTACCTGAAATAGATTATCCAACGTGGGATCATGATGTCAATTAAATCGTGTTTATATGTTCATGGCATGTGTAGAGATTTATCACTGTACACCAGCCTAGGTCCCAGAGAGAAACCACTGTAATGCCAGTCTGCTGTCAGTGAGGGAGAGACTAAGAAGCCATTGTCCATGGAAAGGCCTTAAACTGCTGAGAGTTCCGTGTTAGTCCCACTTATGCTTACAAGTTCTCACTTATGGATTGTGTTGTTGTTGCTGCTGCTGCTGTTATAGGGTTCAAGTTCTTCTTGACTGGAAAACTTCACCTTTTAGAAAATTTTAGAAATTCAATTTAAAACAAATTTTAACCTTTGTTTTAATTTTATGTTGTATGTATATTTGCCAGCATGTATGTCTGTACACAACATGCATGCATTGTCTGCAGAGACCAGAAGAGAGCATCAGATTCCCCTGGGACTGTAGTCATACACAGTTGTGAATTGCCATGTGGGTGCTGGGAATTGAACCCTGGACCCTCTGGAATAGCAGCAAGTGTTCTTAACTGCTCGGTCATCTCTCTAACTCTTTTAAGTTTAAAGTTAAAAAAGATAATGGGAAGAACAACAATACCAATCAACCAGATGCCCCCACTCCAAGTGCCCCAGGAACTAAACCACCGACCAAAGAGTGCACATGGAGGGATCCACGGCTCCAGTCTCATATGTAGCAGAGGATGGCCTTGTCAGACATCAATGGGCAGAGAGACTCTTGGTCCTGTGAAGGCTTGATGCCCCAGTGTAGGGGAATGCCAGGGCTGGGAGGCAAGAGTGGGTAGGTGGGTGATCACCCTCATAGAGGAAGGGGAGGGAGGATGGGATAGGGGGTTTCCGGAGGGGAAACCAGGAAAGGAGGTAACATTTGAAATGTAAATAAATAAAATATCCAATAAAATAAAAAATTTTTTAAAAGGACAATGGGTTTCATTGTGTCTTTTTCATACACATTGTTCTAACTGGTCTCCTCTCTCAGCGCCCCCCTCCATTGTTCTAACTGGTCTCCCTCTCTCAGCGCCCCCCTCCATTGTTCTAACTGGTCTCCCTCTCTCAGCGCCCCCTCCCTCATGCTCTGGTCCCCTGCTGAATGGAGCTTTATCTTTTAAGGTAAATTCATTTTAATCATCATGCAGGCAAGAGCACCGAGGAAGACTCAGAGACAGCAGCCACACCAGAACTGCCCGTTTCTTTCACCTAGTAGGAATACATAATTTAAAAGTGGGGAGGAGATAATAGCGTAATACTCTAAAAAGTAGACACAACACATCTTTTCTCTGAATACTCCCATGCTTCAATTCTTTAAAAACATTGTTTTGCTTGTGTGTGTGTGTAAGTGTGCACACACATGTCTGAGCATACCGTTCTGCACATGAAGAGTTTCTGGGGATTGAACTCCAGAGTGTCAGGCTTGGGGGCAAGCGCCTCTACCCAGTGAACCCTTCTGATGGCCCCTTATAGCTGGATATTACATTCACTCCTGGTTTAGGGTCTGTGGTTTAGATCTCGTTTAGGTCTGTTTAGCTTTCTGCAGCTGCTAGCTCTTCCCCCCCCCCCTTTTCTTTTATTTTTAATTGGTTATTTTATTTATTTACATTTCAAATGTTATCCTCCTTCCTGTTTTCTGCAAGCTCCCTATCCCTTCCCCCTTAAATAAGGGAGTTTCCCCCACACACACACACACACTCCCTTCTCAGCACCCAGCATCCCCTACACTGGGTCACTAAGCCTCCATAGGACCAAGGGCCTCCCCTCCCATTGATGCCAGATGAGGCCATCCTCTGCTACATATGCAGCTGGAGCCATGGGTCCCTCCATGTGTACTCTTTGGTTGGGGGTTTAGTCCCCGGGATCTCTGGAGGGTCTGGTTGTTTGATATTGTTGTTCTTTCCGTGGGGTTACAATCTCTTCAGCTCCTTCAGAACTTCTCCTAACTCCTCCATTGGGGTCCCCACACTTAGTCCAGTGGTTGGTTGAAAGCATCTGCATCTGTATTGGTCCAGCTCTGGCAAAGCCTCTCGGGGGACAGCCATATTAGGTGCCTGTCCTCAAGTGCTTCTTGGCATCAGCAATAGTGTCTGGGTTTGGTGTCTGCAGATGGGATGGATCCCTAGGTGGGGCAGTCTCTGGATGGCCTTTCCTTCAGTCCCTGCTTCACTCTGTCCCCGCAGTTCCTTTAGACAGGAGCAATTCTGGGTTAATATTTTTGAGACTGGTGAGTAGCCCCATCCCTCAACTGGGAGTGTGCCTTGGAAAAAGCTCAGAATACCCACGATACAACTCACAGACTATATAAGGCTCAAGAAGAAGGAAGACTAAAGTCCTACTTAGTCCTACTTCCATCCTACTTAGAAGGGGAAAAATAATCACAGGAGGTAGAGGGAGAGAGGTAACTGGGAGGGAGAGAAGAGGGGGAGAGAAAAAAGGGGCAGGATCAGGTGTGCGGGGAGACTGGGGAGATGAACTGAGGGTCAGGAAATTGGATGGAGACAAGTAGCAGTGTGGGATGGGGAACTGAGGGTAGCCACCAGGAAGTCCCAGATGCCAGGAAAGCAAGAGGCTCCCAAGACCTCATGGGGATGACATTAGCTGAAATACTCAACGAAGGGGAGAGAGAATCCATAGAGACCATAGCCAGAGCTCTTTTCTAAATGGTCTTTTTTCTTGTTGCCTGGATTTCATGTGCCTCCTCCCTTCTAGTTCAAGCTCAGAGCCTCGAGTAGACTTGCAGCAGCACCGCTGAGGGCTAGAAGGGGTTTGCTTCCAGACGGCTATTTCCTAAGACCAAAGAAACTCTTGTGCAGTGAGGAGGTGAGGCACGGCTGAAGTCCCTAAAACAAAATGTGCAGCTGTGCATGTTCCCACCTACCATTTAGTATGCTTAGAATATTTATCAGATCCCTCCTGTGGTGGTAGTGGGAGGAGACCCTGGGAGGATCCACCTTCCTCCTGTTGCTTTCTAGTAGAAATATGATCAGGCCTCCCACAACAGACAGGCCCCGGGCACTCACTGAGCACAGAAAAGCACTCAACCATACCAAAATATTTGGATCTGTCTGCAGCAGCGGTATTTTTGGTCAGTGAGTAAACAAGACAGAACGGCCAATCCTATATAGTTTTTATGGGTTATACTCTGTGCCATTTGTCCATCAGAAACGGAAGACACTGGGGCGTCGTTGATGTCTATGAGGGTAAGTGAGGGATACTCAAGAGCCTTCACCACAACATTTTCTATAACAAATCATGTTCCTGCACTGTTTTCTATGGAAGCTTCTGGAACAGCTGTGGGAACTTGGCTGAGCCTAGCACACAGGTTTTGTGGTAGTTGTTTTGTTCTGTCCAACCCTCTCTCACGTAGCCCTTCCCCTCACTCCGGCCTCTCCTCACATTCCACAGATGGGTGGGCATTTTTGAGCTTTTGTGCTCTCTCTTCTGGCCTCAGAATTAGAAGGAAACTTCTCTGTCGTCTGTCTTGGTGTGAGCACCGCTTCCAGAATGCTCTGATGACTGTAAAGGGCAAGAATTTTGCAGAGTACTACTTGGACCCTGCCTCCCTCAGGGATGTCTGCCCAGTAATACTATCCCAAACTGGAGGAGTGGCTCTCTTGAAATACAAGTTGAGCCGCTTGAAACATTGTTTCCATGAACAGACAAGCTCACACCTATAGCGATGACTTCTGTCTCACCTATATCTGAGTTCACTGACTTCTTAGGGCAGATGTAAGATCGAAGAAGGGTACAACATTCTTTCTCTCAGGAAGAGCAGATGCTTGTAATAAAGGCCACCATTTATTTATATTGCATTGGTATGTGCACACACGAGTGCGTATTCCCATGTCTCATGCATGTGCTGGGGACGTGCTCCTGTGTGGCAAAAGGAGCTTAATGTCTGGTATGTTCCTGGATAGTCTCCACCTTACACATGTAGGCAGTTTCTGACTTGAACTCAGCAGTTCCCTATCTAGGTAGGGGATCCAGTCTTACTCCGGGTGCGGGCACTTCAGGTGTGATTTCATGGAGATGCGTATGGAATTGAGTGCTGGCCATCCGAATTCTGGTCCTCACGCTTGTGCAAGTATAGCAAGTGCTGTGCTCGCTGGGCCACTTCCCCAGCCCTACCCCACCTTTGGAAAAACCTTTACAGTATCTTATTTAAAACAAATAGTAGGCTTGGATGCTGCAAAGTTGTTGTTGTGCTTGTCTAGCAAGCTTGTCTAGCCCTGGGATCAATCAGTAACACCACGTAAACCAGGCGTGGTGGTGCGTGTGTGCCTGGAATCCCAGCACTGCAGAGGCAGAGGCAGCAGCATCAGGAGTTTAAGGTCACCATCAGCAATGTGTTGCGTTTGAAGCCAGCTACATGAGATCACTGTCTCTCCACACCCCTCAAAAAAAAAAGTATGCAGGTGTGCAATATACTCTTGTTGTCATGCCAACACTAAGACAGGCCAGTTGTTAGTTAAGGATCAGCCTGGATCACCCTGTCTCAAAATGGATAACTAAAAAATAGTAATTAATGCATTTATTTGAAGGATACAATATGATTTGATGTATGAATTCATTGTTGAAAGAGTACACAAAACTAATTAGCATACTTATCACTTCACCTTAGCGTGTTTGGTATGTGATAAGAGCATTTTGGTATGTGATAAGAGCATTTAAAATCTACTCCAGCAGGTGGGAATGGAGCTCGGTTGGCAAGCACTTCCTATCATACGTGTGGTCGTGGGATTAGTCCCCAGCATCACAAAATAAAATAAGATCTATCCTTTTGACAAATGAAAAATATATAATACTTTTTGCATGTGTGTGTGTGTGTGTGTGTGTGTGTGTGTGTGTGTGTGTGTGTGTGTGTACATGTGTATGGATTCATGTGGAAGCCAGAAGTTGACTTTCTCGGTCTTCCTTGATCAGTTTCTGGTTCCCTGGGCAGACTCCTGTTGATCCCAGAGCTCACCAGTTCCAGCTAGTCTCACTAGGCAGCTTGCCGGGAGAATTCCCTTCCTCTGACTCCTGAGTTCTGAGAGTGCAGGTGACTGCTACCGCCTGGCCTTTGTGGGGGTTCTGAGCATCTGAATTTGGATCCTCACACTTGTGGGACAAGTACTTTATCTAGTGAGTTTACTTCCCCAACCATTTCCCCTGATTCCTAGTTTTCTGTGCTGCCCTGGTACTCTATATGTAGACTAGGCTTGACCTCAGACTTGACCTCAGCAATGCCCCTGCTTCTGCCTCCTGAGTGCTGAGTGCATCCTTGGGCACTACCACACCCAACTACAATATATTTCTTGTTAACTCTGACTGCCATACTTAGCACTAGGTCACCAAAACGTACCTTCTATCTATCATTCTACCCTCTGCTTCTATGAGACTACCAGTTTAAAAATCTATGGAAGGGCCACGAGGTAGCTCATTGGTAAAGGCATTTGCCACCCAACCTAATAACCTGAGTTCAAGCCACAGAATCGGTTGCAGTGAATAGTATTTGGGGATTTTTACCCCACCTTAGATCATTTAGTTCCCAAAGAAAAGACATGAAACCTTTATGTTGACTTATATTTTGTTTGTTTGTTTGCTTTTGTTTTTTTTGTTTGTTTTTTTGTTTTTTTGTCTTTTGTTTTTTTTGAGACAGGGATTCTCTGTATAGCCCTGGCTGTCCTGGAACTCACTTTGTAGTAGGCTTATATTTTTTAAAATCTAGTTTAATGAAGGTACTTAAATGCTTTAACCTCTTTTCTAGCCCACCACCCAGCAGAGGTAGTGGAAAGGAAAGGTTCATAAGGCAAAAAGAGGATGTAGACCTGTTTAGAAATGGTTCTTTGGGGCAAATCCAATCTGCATTGTCAAGACAGCAACAATTCAGTTCACAAGAATCAGCAGCAGCAGTTTGATCCACTTGGCAAACACCATTCACAAGTCAGCAATGCTAGTTCAATCTANGTCACTGAGCCTCCATAGGACCAAGGTCCTCCCCTCCCATTGATGCCAGATGAGGCCATCCTCTGCTACATATGCAGCTGGAGCCATGGGTCCCTCCATGTGTACTCTTTGGTTGGGGGTTTAGTCCCTGGGAACTCTGGAGGGTCTGGTTGTTTGATATTGTTGTTCTTTCCGTGGGGTTACAATCTCTTCAGCTCCTTCAGAACTTCTCCTAACTCCTCCATTGGGGTCCTCACACTTAGTCCAGTGGTTGGCTGCAAGCATCTGCATCTGTATTGGTCCGGCTCTGGCAAAGCCTCTCGGGGGACAGCCATATTAGGTGCCTGTCCTCAAGTGCTTCTTGGCATCAGCAATAGTGTCTGGGTTTGGTGTCTGCAGATGGGATGGATCCCTAGGTGGGGCAGTCTCTGGATGGCCTTTCCTTCAGTCCCTGCTTCACTCTGTCCCCGCAATTCCTTTAGACAGGAGCAATTCTGGGTTAATATTTTTGAGACAGGTGAGTAGCCCCATCCCTCAACTGGGAGTGTGCCTTGGAAAAAGCTCGGAATACCCACGATACAACTCACAGACTATATGAAGCTCAAGAAGAAGGAAGACCAAAGTCCTACTTAGTCCTACTTCCGTCCTACTTAGAAGGGGAAAAATAATCACAGAGGTAGAGGGAGAGAGGTAACTGGGAGGGAGAGAAGAGGGGGAGAGAAAAAAGGGGCAGGATCAGGTGTGCGGGGAGACAGAGGAGATGAACCGAGGGTCAGGAAATTGGATAGAGACGTGTAGCAGTGTGGGATGGGGAACTGAGGGTAGCCACCAGGAAGTCCCAGATGCCAGGAAAGCAGGAGGGTCCCAGGACCCCATGGGGATGACATTGGCTGAAATACTCAACGAAGGGATGAGAGAATCCATAGACACCATAGCCAGAGCTGGTTCTTTTCTAAATGGTCTTTTTTCTTGTTGCCTGGATTTCATATCCCTCCTCCCTTCTAGTTCAATCTCAGAGCCTCGGGTAGACTTGCAGCAGCACCGCTGAGGGCTGGAAGGGGTTTGCTTCCAGCTGGCTATTACCTAAGATCAAAGAAGCTCTTGTGCGGTGAGGAGGAGAGGCACGTCTGAAGTCCCTAAAACAAAATGTGCAGCTGTGCATGTTCCTACCTACCATTTAGTATGCTTAGAATATTTATCAAATCCCTCCTGTGGTGGTAGTGGGAGGAGACCCTGGGAGGATCCACCTTCCTTCTGTTGCTTTCTAGTAGAAATATGATCAGGCCTCCCACAACAGACAGGCCCCGGGCACTCATGAGCACAGAAAAGCACTCAACCATACCAAAATATTTGGATCTGTCTGCAGCAGCGGTATTTTTGGTCAGTGAGTAAACAAGACAGAACGGCCAATTCTATATAGTTTTTATGGGTTATACTCTGTGCCATTTGTCCATCAGAAACGGAAGACACTGGGGCATCGTTGATGTCTATGAGGGTAAGTGAGGGATACTCAAGAGTCTTCACCACAACATTTTCTATAACAAATCATGTTCCTGCACTGTTTTCTACGGAAGCTTCTGGAACAGCTGTGGGAACTTGGCTGAGCCTAGCACACAGGTTTTGTGGTAGTTGTTTTGTTCTGTCCAACCCTCTCTCACGTAGCCCTTCCCCTCACTCCGGCTCTCCTCACATTCCACAGATGGGTGGGCATTTTTGAGCTTTTGTGCTCTCTCTTCTGGTCTCAGAATTAGAAGGAAACTTCTCTGTCGTCTGTCTTGGTGTGAGCACCGCTTCCAGAATGCTCTGATGAATGTAAAGGGCAAGAATTTTGCAGAGTACTACTTGGACCCTGCCTCCCTCAGGGATGTCTGCCCAGTAATACTATCCCAAACTGGAGGAGCGGCTCTCTTGAAATACAAGTTGAGCCGCTTGAAACATTGTTTCCATGAACAGACAGGCTCACACCTATAGCGATGACTTCTGTCTCACCTATATCTGAGTTCACTGACTTCTTAGGGCAGATGTAAGATCAAAGAAGGGTACAACATTCTTTCTCTCAGGAAGAGCAAATGCTTGTAATAAAGGCCACCATTTATTTATATTGCATTGGTATGTGCACACACGAATGCGTATTCCCATGTCTCATGCATGTTCTGGGGACGTGCTCCTGTGTGGCAAAAGGAGCTTAATGTCTGGTATGTTCCTGGATAGTCTCCACCTTACACATGTAGGCAGTTTCTGACTTGAACTCAGCAGTTCCCTATCTAGGTAGGGGATCCAGTCTTACCCCGGGTGCGGGCACTTCAGGTGTGATTTCATGGAGATCCGTATGGAATTGAGTGCTGGCCATCCGAATTCTGGTCCTCACGCTTGTGCAAGTATAGCAAGTGCTGTGCTCGCTGGGCCACTTTCCCAGCCCTACCCCACCTTTGGAAAAACCTTTACAGTATCTTATTTAAAACAAATAGTAGGCTTGGATGCTGCAAAGTTGTTGTTGTGCTTGTCTAGCAAGCTTGTCTAGCCCTGGGATCAATCAGTAACACCACGTAAACCAGGCGTGGTGGTGCGTGTGTGCCTGGAATCCCAGCACTGCAGAGGCAGAGGCAGCAGCATCAGGAGTTTAAGGTCATCATCAGCAATGTGTTGCGTTTGAAGCCAGCTACATGAGATCACTGTCTCTCCACACCCCTCAAAAAAAAAAGTATGCAGGTGTGCGATATACTCTTGTTGTCATGCCAACACTAAGACAGGCCAGTTGTTAGTTAAGGATCAGCCTGGATCACCCTGTCTCAAAATAGATAACTAAAAAATAGTAATTAATGCATTTATGTGAAGGATACAATATGATTTGATGTATGAATTCATTGTTGAAAGAGTACACAAAACTAATTAGCATACTTATCACCTCACCTCAGCGTGTTTGGTATGTGATAAGAGCATTTTGGTATGTGATAAGAGCATTTTGGTATGTGATAAGAGCATTTAAAATCTACTCCAGCAGGTGGGAATGGAGCTCGGTTGGCAAGCACTTCCTATCATACGTGTGGTCATGGGATTAGTCCCCAGCATCACAAAATAAAATAAGATCTATCCTTTTGACAAATGAAAAATATATAATACTTTTTGCATGTGTGTGTGTGTGTGTGTGTGTGTGTGTGTGTGTGTGTGTATACGTACATGTGTATGGATTCATGTGGAAGCCAGAAGTTGACTTTCTCGGTCTTCCTTGATCAGTTTCTGGTTCCCGGGGCAGACTCCTGTTGATCCCAGAGCTCACCAGTTCCAGCTAGTCTCACTAGGCAGCTTGCCGGGAGAATTCCCTTCCTCTGACTCCTGAGTTCTGAGAGTGCAGGTGACTGCTACCGCCTGGCCTTTGTGTGGGTTCTGAGCATCTGAATTTGGATCCTCACACTTGTGGGACAAGTACTTTATCTAGTGAGTTTACTTCCCCAACCATTTCCCCTGATTCCTAGTTTTCTGTGCTGCCCTGGTACTCTCTATGTAGACTAGGCTTGACCTCAGACTTGACCTCAGCAATGCCCCTGCTTCTGCCTCCTGAGTGCTGAGTGCATCCTTGGGCACTACCACACCCAACCACAATATATTTCTTGTTAACTCTGACTGCCATACTTAGCACTAGGTCACCAAAACGTATCTTCTATCTATCATTCTACCCTCTGCTTCTATGAGACTACCAGTTTAAAAATCTATGGAAGGGCCACAAGGTAGCTCATTGGTAAAGGCATTTGCCACCCAACCTAATAACCTGAGTTCAAGCCGCAGAATCGGTTGCAGTGAATAGTATTTGGGGATTTTTACCCCACCTTAGATCATTTAGTTCCCAAAGAAAAGACATGAAACCTTTATGTTGACTTATATTTTGTTTGTTTGTTTGTTTGCTTTTGTTTTTTTTTGTTTGTTTTTTTGTTTTTTTGTCTTTTGTTTTTTTTTGAGACAGGGATTCTCTGTATAGCCCTGGCTGTCCTGGAACTCACTTTGTAGTAGGCTTATATTTTTTAAAATCTAGTTTAATGAAGGTACTTAAATGCTTTAACCTCTTTTCTACCCCACCACCCAGCAGAGGTAGTGGAAAGGAAAGGTTCATAAGGCAAAAAGAGGATGTAGACCTGTTTAGAAATGGTTCTTTGGGGCAAATCCAATCTGCATTGTCAAGACAGCAACAATTCAGTTCACAAGAATCAGCAGCAGCAGTTTGATCCACTTGGCAAACACCATTCACAAGTCAGCAATGCTAGTTCAATCTAGATGAAACTGGGAGACAGAAGGGGCAAGAAGCTGCTGGAACACCACCAGAAGTTCTTTGGTATGTTTCTCTCTCTATGAAGTCACAACAAACAATGCTTGGTGAAGAAGGCAAGGCAAACCAATGCCATAGCATCAGCAAAGCCCAACGAAGACCTACACCACACAGCATCGTCCACTGTGCAAAGCCCAACGAAGACCACTACCACACAGCATCGTCCACTGTGCGTTGGATTGTATTTATACCCTTTCCAAACATCACATGTTCTCTCAAGCATCAGCTCTAGCAAAGGATCACAGGCCAGGAAGTTTCCAAAAAGCTCCACGTGTCTGTTCTTAGCAAAACATCCTCCCATGTGTCTGCTTCAGCAAAAACATCCTCTCATAAGTCAGTTCTCAGAAAAACATCACACAACACACTGAGGCTCCAAAGAAACCAGAAATTTCCACTTTACCTTTATATTTATAATAAGCCTTAAAGCACTAGAGATGGGCAGATATCAACCCTCTGGCCTAGTTTGTCTACTTCCCTGTCAGCAACCCCGAGATACCACTTGTCATGTTCCACTTGGGCCACTCCTACTCCAAAAGCCAGCACTCATGGCCATACATTGACAATCCACGATACGCCATGGCAACTTCTTCTCCCTCTCTCCTAATGGTCCCTGCCTGAGACTCCAAGCCCCAGGAACCTTTGCTCTGCCTTCTCTCTTCTCTCCAGCCAGTGGATTCCTGGATCCCATCAAGATGGTGAGAAAATACCAACACCTGAGAATTGCTCTCTGCCCCTCCCCCCGACATACTCTCACAGAGTGAACTACCCATAACCTCATAGAGTGAACTACACATTATTACAGAATGAATACAACATTTATGAAATCAAGGAAATTTTAAAATTCCCAGAACTGAATAAAATGGCAATACAATGTACTTAAAACCTATAGGATACAATAAAAACAGTATTAGGAAGAATGTTCATAGCTTCCTGTGCCTTCCTTAAAAGAAGTGGATACATTTATAAATGCATATGACTTATTAAAATTAAACCATGAGTTAAGTAAGGTTAAAATGTCTAGAAGAATCAACATGACTGTAGGCATAATGTTTTATATGCTGTGTAAAGTTTCCTCTTGGGTTATTCAAATGCTGGTCTCTCTGGCCTCATATCTTGCTTCAATCTGGACATGGTATTATAATGCTTATACCAAGAATCTTCTGTCTCAAGTTTGTGTAAACAGTTCTTTCTATTTATTTTCTGTCTTGTCAATAAATGTTGATCACCCAATGACTGGGCAGAATAGAGAATAGGGTGGGACATCCACTAGCAAGGGAAAGGAAAGAGGAAGAGTCAGATGCACAGGGAGGATGATGGAGGAATTGGAGTAATGAAGAAAGAATCCAAAGCGCTAGATTAATAATAATATGCAAGTAAGTATCGTGGATGGGACTGGGAGGTAGCCATATTGGCATAGAAGTTTAAAATACATCATTTCACTGCTCAGCTATTGAGGTGCAGTCTTAAATAAATTTTGGTTTCTTTGTGAAGTTATTAGGGATTAGCATAAAGTAAATAAATACAGCAGCCAGGTTAATTCACTGATAACATTTATGTTAAGAATAGTTCATTTTCACATAATTGAATAATAATAATACTAAAATATTCCAGTTAAAAAGATGGCATGGTGCACATCTTTAATCCCAGCACTCAGGAGGCAGAGGACTTAGTATCTTTGTGAATTTGAGGCCAACTTAGTCTACATTTCAAAGAACATTTCAAACAGGCCACTCTCATGACCTTGTTCTAGAGATGCAGAGTTGTTCCAACATATGAAACATAAATGTAATACAGCATATAAATGGACTCAAGGACAGAAATCATATGATCATCTCCACATGTGATAAAGACCAGCATCCCCCATGATAAAAACTCTGAAGACACTGAGAAAAAGAAGAAAGCTATATTTGACAAACCTATAGCCAACCTCATACTTTATGGGGAAAATCTCAGTGTCTCCACTAAAGCGAAGAACAGACAAAGGTGTCTGCTTTCCTCATTCTTATTCAATGTAAAGTCTGAAATTTTATCTGGAACAGCAAGATAGGAGAAGATAAAAGGGATATGAATAGGCAAGTAGGAAGTTAAAACATTTTTTATTTGCAGGTAAGTTTCTATACATAAAGTCTCCAAGAGAAAATTTGTATCTGAGAAGCAACTTTAAGACAGTTGAGGATTATAAAATTAATGTAACCAAAGCAGTAACCTTCCTGAACCTCTATAACAAACTTGTTGAGAAAGAAATCAAGGAAACAATTCCATTTCTGTTTGCTTCAAAAATTACCCCAGAATAAACCTAACCAAGGAAGTGAGCAGTCTTTACAATGAAAACTTTAAAGCAGTGAAGAAAAATATTATGAAAACCACAAGAAGGTAGAAAGATCTTAAATACTCTTAGATTGGAATTGATACTGTGCAAATGATCTCCATCTAAAATCAATCTAAAGATTGCAGGCAATGTTCATCACAATTCCAATGCCATTATTCAGTGAAAAATACTCTTAAAATTCGTATGGAAGCCCAAGAGATCCCAAGGAGTCTAAGCAATACTGAGCAAAAAGAATAATGGCAAAGAAAGTGCCTTCAACAAATGGTGATGGGAAAGGTGGGTACCCACATGTAGAAGGATGAACCTAGATTCACATCTCTCACAAAACCAACCATCTTCATATAAGACCCCTAACTGAAACTGCTAGAGGAAAACATTGATGATTCAGGCACAGACAAGCGTCCTCCTGAGTAGGACTCCAGTTGCTTGGGAATTAAATCAATGGACTTAACACCTCCTACACAACAAAGGAAAGAAGAGTGGAGAAGCGACCTATGAAACAGAAGACAATTTTTGCCATGCATACGTCTGATAGAGAATTAACATCTTGAATATACAAGAAACTCAAAATACTGAATAAGAAAATCAAACAACCCAACAAAGAAATGAACTTCAGAGATGGATAGTTCTCAAAATATGATGTACAGCTAGCTAATTAACATGAAAAAAACCCCAGCTCAACATTATGAATCATCAGAGAAAGACAGTCAATTAAAAAAAAGGCAAATAACATCAAATGTTGGCATGTATGGACTCAAAAGGAAATATGCAGGCACTGTTGGTGGTAATGTTAGTAGCCAGATATCTGTAGAACTCACTGTGGAAGCTTCTGAAAACTAGCACTAGATCCACAATATGATTGAGCTACACCACTCTTGGGTATTTCCTGAAGGACTCCAAGACAACACATCACAGATGCTTGTCTATCAAGATTCATGCAACACTGTTCACAGTTCATAGACCCCCACCTAGGTCAGAGTGGATAGAGAAATACTGTGCATGTATACACACATGTGAGTTGTTTTTTATCAGTGAAAAAGAATAAAATTGTGTGTAAACTAAGCCAGTTTCAGAAAGACAAATGTTATATGTGTTCTCTCATTTGTGGATTCTAAATAATATAATTTGTAAAAACACACAAATCATGTATAAATACGATTATTTTATATATATATATATATATATATATATATATATATATATATATATATATATGATGAAAGTAGAACCCAACTTTCCAGGAGGGAAGTATATTAGAGGATGTGTGAGAGACAAGAGGGAAGCTATGCAGTAAGTGCTCAATATATAATGCATACTTGTATAAAAGTATTATTGTGTGTTACACAGTACCAGCTACAAAGACTGCACATTGGAATTTTTAAAAATAAATGGAAAAAAAAAGCCAACTCGCTGATTAAAAAAAAAACCTAAAACTCATTTTTGAAAGATTAAAATTTTTTGGCAATATTAAACTTTGAAATGACTTATTCAATGAAAAAAACTGAAAAGACAAATTTAAAAGGCAAGAGAATGGTACATGTACTGGCTAGGTTTGTGTCAACTTGACACAGCTGGAGTTACCACAGAGAAAGGAGCTTCAGTTGGGGAAATGCCTCCATGAGATCTAGCTGTGGGGTATTTTCTCAATTAGTGATCAAGGGCCCCTTGGGGGTGGGACCATCTCTGGGCTGGCAGTCTTGGGTTCTATAAGAGAGCAGGCTGAGCAAGCCAGGGGAAGCAAGCCAGTAAAGAACATCCCTCCATGGCTTCTGCATCAGCTCCTGCTTGAGTTCCAGTCCTGACTTCCTTTGATGGAAATGTAAGCCGAATAAACCCTTTTCTCCCCAACTTGCTTCTTGGTCATGATGTTTGTGCAGGAATAGAAACCCTGACTAAGACAGTACATAACCCCAAACACAGAAGTGATGACCACTCATGAGTAGGAGGAGCTACCACAGCAGAAGCACGAACAGGTGCCAGCCCAGTTGATGTGAATGTCCTTCCTTACCCCCCACCCATGTTAGCATGTCATCTTTGTTCAGTTCATGTTTGGGCAGTCCTGTTGGGGAGACTCTCTGGATGTGGCTTCTGACATTCCTAGGAGACATATCTCACAGCACTTAAGAATAGGAAGTGCAGTAGGCTCTCATTAAAAAAACAAATTATCAAGCAGTCCTGTCCCTGTGTGAGCAAGCAAACGCATCCTTATTGGCGATGGTAAAGAGGATATCTCAGTTCTTACTAAATGTGCCCATTTAAAAGGCATGCCCACATTGCAATGCAGCCTTTGTAGAGGTGTGAGCCTCAGCCTTGCACTCTCATCTACTTAAGTGCTTCATCATTCATAAAACCTAATGTACAGTACAGTTTCGACTTTCACATTAGTACCAGTCCAAGGCCTCAATATAAAGAAGATAAGGCCTTAGCAGACAGGCAAACTGGCTTGGATATTACAATATTTCTACATAATCTCTATATAAGTTTCTGAAATCTCAACCCTTGGGAGATAGGTGCAGGAATACCAGCCAAAGGCCAGCCTGGGCTATAGCAGACACTGTTAGAAAACAAAGAAACTGGGTAGAGTGAACTGAGGTCTTCACTGCATCTTTTCTTCTCCTTTTAGTTGCTGTTATGATTGCTGCTGTCCTGTTCTGATACAGGATCTCCCATAGCCCAGGCTGGCTTTGAGCAATGTAGCTGAGAATGACCTTGAGTTCCTGACCTTCTGCTTCCACCTCCCAGGTGCTGGGTTACAGATGCACATGACGATGCCCAGTTTTCTGAATTTTCTGAAGTGAACACTGCTGTCTCCCTGCTTCTTGTTTTCTTTGCTATTTAGACTTACTAACTTTATTTTATGTCTATGGGTATTTTGCCTGCATGTATGTCTATGCACCACTTAGGTACACGGTGCATTCAGAGGTTAGGATAGTGTGTCAGGACCTCTAGAGCTGGAGTTATAGATGGTTGTTGAGCTACACATGGGTGCTGGAAACTGAACCTAGGTTCTCTGTAAGAACAACACATGCTCTTACCAGATGACCCATCTCACTAGCCCCATTCTTACTCTCTAGCTTTCGATAAAAGCTGTGTCTTTTCCCTGGTCATCTCCCAGGTGCCCAACAAGATGGAAATTTAACTCTTTGCAATCAAACATCATTTGTTTTCATGTCCGCAGAAGAGTATGATGTGGTTGAATGGCATATCACAGTACCATTGTATCTTAATTTTCTATTGCTTTGAAGAAATGCCATGACCAAGACCAAGGTAATGTAGAAAAGAAATAATTTAATTAGGGGTTTGCTTACAGTTTCAGAGGGTTAGTCCATGACCACCATAGCAGCAGGGAGGAAGGCAAGATGCTGGAGCAGTAGCTGAAAGTTTATCTTATCCATATGTTGGAGGCAAAGGGAGAAAGAGAGGAGGAGGGAGGGATAGAGGGAGAGAGAGAGAGAGAGAGAGAGAGAGAGAGAGAGAGAGAGAGAGACTGGTTCTGGCATGTGATTTTGAAAACTCAAAGTCCACCCCAATGACACACCTCTTTCAACAAGGCCACACCTCTTAATCCTTCCCAAACAGTTCCACCAATTGGGAACCAAGCATTCAAATATATGAGCTTATGGGGGTCATTTTCATTCATGCATTGTATACATATAAAACTCACTCCCCACTCCAAGGCAGTCATACTTAAGAGTCTGATTATTTTAAAAAGTAGAAAATAGCTTCAAAATCCTTTGCTTTTTAGGAGGGTTCTCAACTTAACAGAGAACTCAAAAATACGTTTATATATATTTAAAATAGGCCTAGTTAAAATAAAAAGTAGAAATCTTTGTGGGAAAGGTTTGAATAATTGAGGGTGTTAGGGACTTAGAGAAAAGAGAAAATGGCTGGAGACATTTTATCAGCAGACACAAGCAGAGAAAGTTTCAAATGTTTGTCGTGCGGTGCCAAGCTCTCGGTAAAAGTCCACAGTGTGGATGTACTTGTATTAAGATAATCGTGCTGTGCAGAAATCAAGATGCATACAGACTCCAAGTGCAAGCCGACTAGTGCAAGGGATCATGGGAGGAGAAATGAGAGCAAACAGCCTCAGGGAGGGGTCATGTCCAAAGGCAAGGGATGGAAGAGAACTCCAGATCCTCTTGACAGATGGAATGGATTTCCTTCTTTTTATTCAAGTCTTAAAGGGCAGGTGCCCTTGAAGAAATGGAAGTCTTAGATGATAGTGGATGCCAGGTATTTGAGTCTTATCTTTATGAACCCTTCCTATGAGGGTTAAATCAACACTCCCCCATGTATTTTTTAAGTTTACTGAATCTGAAAAGGTGCATGTCTTCATTTTTTCCCACATAAAAAGCGAGTGCAGAGAGGGCCAGCAACGTGTGCAATGTGTGTGAGAAGGAAAACGTTGCTTGGATGCCCACCACACCTCTCTCTGTCTCCAGCTTCCACCACACCCTCCTCTGTCGCTAGCTAGTGCCCAGATGCCCGCCACACCCTTCCCGGCCACCAATACCCACTACAGTGCTCTTCAGAAAGCACTCAATCTCTGGGTCCCTCTTGTTCTCCATTGATCGCACTGCCTTGCTTTCCTGAGTCCCTTTCCATTTTATCCTCACCTACATTTCTGCATCTTAGGGCCAAAACCAAGACAGTAGAATGCCAACTACAGTTTTCTCTAAAAAATAAAAATAAAAAAACCCCAAAACTATAGATTTCTAGTTTTTACATTCTTTTCTAGATTTATCGTCTTTTTAAAAACTTTTAAACAATATTTTTATTTTCCTTTTGTGGATGTATTATGTGCATGTCTGGGTTGTATGTGCAGATCAGAAGAGGGTGTCAGGTTCCCTGGAGTTGGAATTACAGGCAGTTGTGAGTTGACGGACATGAATTCTGGGAACTGAACTCAGTTCCTTTGCAAGAGCACTAAATGCTCTTAACCCCGGAGCCATTTGTACCAGACAAATAAATCTGTCTGATTTGGAAAGCAGCCATCAAAACCCAACTCTCTGCAGAGAAGCGGTAGTATGCTGACTTAACCTACCCGAAAAGAAATGTGCTCTATTAGCCAGAGAATAAAAACGAAACAAAAAAGGAGGAGTTACTTGACTGTTTGCACTAGCATTGGTCATCAGGATGCTGTGTTCATTATGAGGCTACATGATTCCACCTTGACATGGATGTACTGGGAAGATGTGTACGGCTACATGCAACAGAGCATGACTAAAAAGTGACCTTAAAGGATGCTTGCTACTCTAAATTTGCAGGTACACTGCATTGGTTTCGGTTTCTCTGGTCCCCTGTGGTTTCCACCATGACCACTAGGTGGCAGCTGTGGCTCCAAGCTGAAGAGTGTCCAGGGACAAAAGCTGGAAATTACTGTTACTGAGGAAGAAGCCCCTTCCAGATCTTTCGGTTATGGCTTGGATATGAAGTGTCCTTCCTAAGAGGCTGTGTTGAAATCTTGTATCCGGTCTGATGTTCTTACTGAGAGGTAACTGAATCACGAAGATACTAACTCCATCAATGGGTGAGTCTGTTGAGTTCACAGCGGAAAAGGCTTCCCAACTTGGCCACATTCCATAGTTACATAAACCCTTGTGTCTCCACAACCTTGTGTCTGTGTCTCAAATGGCTCAATAGAGACCCAAACCTTTCCTGTCACATGCCAGATTGCTCAAATAAGTCAAGAGAACTCCAGATTTAAGGAGAACTCTGCTGTAATTTAGGTATCTATGAAAACGATGGCTTTACTACCGTGGTATGCTGTAGGGAGCGTTGTAGGGAGGTAGGTCCTTACACAGCAGTGGAGAAAGACGAACTGTCTCTGTTCCTGGAGCTCAAAATACTGGAGTAGGGAATTTGGGGTAGGAAGTAAGTCTGGCTACTTAATTTAAAAAAATTATTTTATTTTATTTTTTTAGTTTGTTTTCTGAGGCAGAATTTCTCTGTGTAGCCCTGGCTATACTGGAACTTGATCTGTAGACCAGGCTGACCACAAATTTAGAGATCTGCCTGTCTATGTATCCTGAGTGCTGAGATTGAAGGCATGCACCACCAGCAGCATCTCTCTCTCTCTCTCTCTCTCTCTCTCTCTCTCTCTCTCTCTCTCATGCACTAAAAATTATGATTGGTACACCTTTTTATAAATGCATATGACTATTCTGGACTATTAAGAGCAATTGGTTCTGTCCTTGTTGTTTGAGCTAAATGCAAAGATTTAGATATAATTTGAATTTGAGGTTGAAGGGACCTGGATTTCCTGGGCTTCACCGCAGACCGGCTTGTAGGAAGTTGTCAGAGCACTGTGCCTTGCTGGTCTGTTTCCTTATAAATACCTACTGTGTTTTATTTAAACCATATCCCCATGTCACCCAAGAAGACAGACTGGAAAAGTCACTGGATCCCTCTGTCCCTTTCCCCAGCATGACCACATTGAGATTTACTGAGTAAATCTCCCCCTTCTTCTCTCTATGAATTTGGCTCCTTTAATTGGCTTGTTGAGGATGGGCTGCTGAACCTGGTTTTTCTGGGGCAAAGGCTGTGACCCCCAAGTCGATATTTTTAAAGGAATATAATAGAGATTTCACAAAATTCAGTTTCAAATAAAAAATTAATAGCTATACAGAGATGTCTGAATGTGATGCCGTATATACCTAGGAACATTCACAAATGAAGATGAACCCAACAGGTCAGAACTGGAAAGCACTCATTGCAAATAAAATTACCCAAACTAGGATAAAAAGGAGACACATAGCATTTTTGGGAAGAAATGAAAATATATGGGGGTTGGTGGAGATCCCAGTTAAATTAAACAACTAGAGATAAGATAAAAATGCTTGGATGAAAAAATGCACCAAATGACATTAGCAGCAGACTAGACATCATAAAAGGAAAGTGAGCTTAAAAACCACACGAAAGATTTTGAAGTACAAGGAAAAATACGGGGGGGGGGGAGGGAGGGGGCATCTCAGAAAAAAGAGCTGAACACAAGTGACCTCAGAAAAGCATCCAGAAGACGGATGTGTATATAATTAGATTATAAATGAGGAAAAGAGAGAAGGCAGACAAATATTTCAAGACACTTTAGATAAAACTTTCTGAACCTCATGTAAACCGAAAAGCACAATTCACAAATCAATAACAAACACAACTAATAAATATAAAGAAAAGTATGTATGTAAAGGTATATCTGGATCAGACTTCTAAAGTCAAGAAAAAATCAGTGGCTGGGGAGATGACTCAGGCACTAAGATGCTTGCCTTGCAAACATCACATCCAGAACCCATGTATGTAAAAGCCAAGCCTGGTTGTGCACGCTGTAAGCCTAGGGTTGGGGTGGCAGAGGCAGGTGGTTCCTCATGGCTCTCTGACTGCCCAGCATGCCAACTGGGTGAGCTCCAGCCCAGTGATAGGGAAGATGGCTGCTGCCAGAGAAATACTACCTGAGGTTGAACTCTAACCATCACACAACACCTATACACACATGCATGTCCACCTTCACACATGTGATCTTATACATATACAAACACTTCACACACAAGAAGAAAAAGTCAACAACAACAACAACTCTAGAGGGTGACAAAGAGTAGAATTATATATTGGTTTTGGTGTCATCGATTGTGTCTTGAATGTCCCCTGAAGACGTGTGTTGAAGGCATGGCTAATTGCCTGTGGTGCTATTGTATGAGCTGGTAGAACTCTCTGGAGACAGGGTCTACTGGGAGAGGATTTGGTCACTGCGGCTATTCTCTTGAAAGAGACCCCCTTTTCTTTTTGTTGATGTTGGGGCTTCTGTGAAGTGAGCAGGGTTTTTTGTTTTTGTTTTTTCTTTTCCACCTGCTCTCACCATAGCATCCTCTATGGGGTCAAGATACTACTGACAGAAATCCTTTCTCCTCAGGCACATGGATGGAATTCCAATACACCAGTCACTCTGAATATCAGAAAGCATAAAGCAACTAAAGAAAAGCACTGTCAACATGAAGGCAAAAAAGGTTTTGGAAATCGAAACAAAACAAAACAAAAAAAATGAATCCCCACTATTGGAAGCCCTCACTGTATGTATACATGAGGGATATAAATATAATTTGGAGGTAGACTGTAATAAATTAAATGTTGTATATTTTAGACTGTCCCCTAAAAGCAAAGGACAAGATAGTAAGTGTAATAAGTAAATATTAGAAGTAAAACAGGTTAATAAAACGCAAAACTAACCTACAACAAAGCAAAAAATGAAAGAAGAAAAAATAAAATACAGACGAGACAAACAAAACACAAATAACAAATGGCAGGTTAAGCCACTACGTCTATAAGAAAATTATTTAATATAGAAAGATACAAAAGTTAAAGCAAAACCAAACAACACACAAACACACACACACACACACCCAAAACAAAACAGCCATAAAACAAAAATCACAAGAGATCTAGAATGGCTACATTAATACCCAAGTACACTTCAGGGCACTAAATAACCCTAGAGCTATGAAAGGACAATTAACCATGAAAATGGGATCAAATTATTATAGACTCAATGTCTATTCTGTCAATAGACTATGTCATCTAAAATGGGGTCATTAAGATACATGAACCAGACACCAAGAGAACTAAGTGATTATTAAACTCACATGCTATAGAACCCTCTAGTAGTTGGTGAATAAAATAAATACACAAAGTATCAAAAAGGCTGAAGAACTCTCTCTAGTTCCTAACTACCATTTCTAGAACACTTCATCCGGTTACAGAACATACATTGTTTAAATTAATTGGAACAGTTACCAAGAGGCAGAACATACATTGTTTAAATTAACTGGAACAGTTACCAAGAGGCGACCTTAATAAGGTCAGGACTCCGGCTTCAGGTTTGAGGTTTTGTTGTTGTTTGTTTTCTTCTCTTGTTTTCTTAGAATTGAAATCACACAGTTCATAAAGTAGAAGATAATAACAGAATGACAAATGATCTAGAAATTAAGGCGACGCCCTCTAAGTAACCCACAAGGCTTAGAAGAAATCACAAGGAAAATAGAAAATATTTTTAGTGGAATAAAAGTAAAAACAACATAGGAAAACACATCTGACACAGTTAGAGCATTGTTGAAATTATCTCTGCCCTATGAAGGACCCGCCTCAGCCCTTTCTCTCTCCCTAGACCCAGACGTCCCCAGCAGCAGAAGTCTAAATCAATTCCTTGTTTTTCAAGCCAGCAAGATTTTAGGATTATTTAGTAACAATCTGTAATTTTACTTTTCCAAAACAAAGAAATTTCAGAGAACAGGGGTCTCCTTCCTTCTTCATTGCTGTGGTTAAAACATCCCAGCAGAAGCAACATAAGAAATCAGGGTTTAACGGGACATTCACCATGGAAGGCAAGTGAGGATGGCAAGAATCTGAAGCAGCTGATTTCAGTCAAGAGGGAAAGAAGGGTGAATACTCCTGCCCAGCCGGCTTCCTCCTTTTTGGGTACATCAGGGTCTAAGCT
>LR754149.1:80395-85887 GCA_902729485.2 Mus minutoides | reverse complement strand
CCCCTCCAACCGTTCCATTTGATTGAGAGGGAGAGAGAAAAAAAAGCCTAATTTAAAGTTGTGTTTGTTCTATGTCTTAAACCACCAGAATTCTCTTTTAGGACCAAGGAATGCTCCAGAGGAAAAGAATCCAAGGATAAAAAGTCATTGCAAGGCAACAATCGTTCTTAATCCTCACAAAATGCTGGAGAAATTAAATTTATTCTTTATTGCTCACACTGTTACCTAGGTCACTAGGCGATGGGAAAACTGGCCTGGGAGTCGAGTAGGCGCAAGCTTTGTTTTGTGTCTACATGCTTAACCTTAGACACGACAAGGCATCAGAGAGTGTGGTGGGAACTGAGTTCAGAGCTTTGACACCAAGACTTTTATTACCCTGGATTTATAACAAACTGTGCTGTCAGGACATGAACACGTTGTGTGTACACTGCAGTGTTAAATGATCATTTAATTAACACCTAAGGAGGAAGACCTTGTGAAATTCTTAGCAGTTTTCTCTGTTGGTTTCCTGGGAGGTTTTAATATCCGAGTTCCATTGAAATTTCTTTTTTGACTTAGAGACACAATAGAGTTGATGAACTTTTTAAGGAAGACAAACAGTTTAACCTTGACCTCCCTCTTTGTTCCATAATAATAACTGAAATTCAGTTTTCAGTCTGATATGCTTATTTAAAAAGGTTTATAGACTAATCATTTAAAATACATCTTAATTAAACTGTGTGTAAAGATTTATAAATTCATGAATGTGTAAATATATCGACATTATTTAAACTACATTCTAAATATTTAGTTACAAAATAATACAAATGACCAATATCTATAAATATGTAAACTTATTTAAAATACTTTCTAAAATTTTGATTTTAAAGGAATGAAATTTACTAATCCATCTTTATTAGATTGATAGACCTGGCACACTACTTTTAAATACTTTTTCTTTTAAGACACTGTATTTGTATTGTTTTATAAAGTGTGACTTGAAGTAGGAACTTAGAGACTAGAAAATTATATGGCAAAAAAAGCACATTATATTTTTTTCCAGTTACTTTGGAGACAGTTACTGCTTTGATGAAAGTTATATATAGACAATAGAGCAGAATAATGCCATTAACCTGAAAGTTCTAAATTACTTCATTAAAATATCGAGTGCTCTCAAATATCTTCATTCTCTCTTGTTCTTTTCTGAGACAAGTAACTAAAAAGGAATGGTCTTCTACACTATGGTAAGGTGCAAAATATAAAATGTACTGTCAAAAGCTTCTGCAAGCTTACTGACACTTTAAAGACACACTTAAAAATGTAGATAGATCACCTCTGTCGATATATCTAGGCATGAATATTTGATTTGTACATGTGAAACTGAAGATACTAGATTATCTACTGGTAAAAGTAGAATATTTCTTACATTTTCTAGGAATTATCATATTGTCATAATGTCTTTTTTTTTCTTTTCATGTTAAAATTGTATTTTATTTATTATTGTTGCCTGTCTGTTTGTGCATACATGTATACATACTCACTTGCTATAGCCTGCACATGGATCTTATAGGAAAACATTCAGAGTTGGTTGTTCCTTCTGCTTCCTGATGCTGCATCTCTCTTGGCTGCTGCTGTTCTGAGTATTCCTGGCCTGCAGGCTTTGAGCTGTGCGGACCCCATCGTCTCTGTCTCCCATTTCCCCGCCTTGAGAGTACAGGGATTACAAACGTGAGCAACTGCAGCAGGCTTTCTCCATGTTCTGAGGATTGAACTCAGCTTCTTAGGCTCATGTAGAAAGCACTATTACATAATGAACCATCTAACTGACCCTAATGAGGTTTTTCTAAACATACTTTTAATTCTTTCTGAAAAAAAGAGCTCATCCCTGTGGACACCCTTTTTGTTTGTTTATTTGATTTTTTGTTTTGTTTTGTTGTGTGCTTTCTATTTTATTTTATTTTATTTTATTTTATTTTATTTTATTTTAAACATCCTGGGCTGGCTTGGAACGCTGCTTGCTGCAGAGGAAAGGATGCGTTTGAACTTCTGATGTCTGACTTCTACTGCTATACTGGCTGGGATTCCATCTAGTTATGTAGTGCTGCGGAAGGAAGCCAGAGCATCAAGCATGAGGGGCAAGTGCTTCGTCATTTGAGGGCCATCCTCATTTGCTTGTCCAATTTTATTTTCAAACCAAGTATCTAGATATAACTTAATTTGCACATTTTTCACTGTAGAAGACCATCAGAGTGGAAGGCTTTAAAAATCTCTTAGTTACCCTACTTTGACCAGAGATATATTCTCATTTTTAAAAACCCTGCCATTATTTGATTTGAAGTTTTATGGTTTTTTTGTTTTTTTTTTCTATGAGTGTTTCTGCATTTCTTTAAGCACGCGGATCTCTTTATTCCCTGGTATAATTTATTTTCTAAAATTTTATTCATAAAAGCTAACATTTAGGAAACGGTTTAAATATTTTCTTCTTTGGTATAATAATCTACCTTTTGGTTGACATAGCCAAAATATCAAAGGCATGCAAGTGGAATGAAGACCCTGATTATGAACACGGCAGATATCTCGGAAATACTACTGAGCAAAGGCGTTTGTTCTGTCATCGTCATCTGTAATTCCGAAATGGCCGAGCCCTTGGCATGGGGATTAATGAGGTACATAGTCGATACACTGAGAGTGGGAAAAATAGTTTGTGAGTGTTCAAAAGCTTGGCAAAGAACTATCTTGTGGTATTGTAACAAATTTAATTTTGCTAGACAAAAAAACAAACAAACAAACAAAAAAAACTGTTGCTTTTCCATAGAGAAAGTTAACAGAAATCTATTATACTGAGAAAGTCATGGTTAAAATTCTATATATTAGCTATTTTGAAGTTCTTTTAGTTCTAAAAAAAAAAAAGGAAGATTCTCATTTTTCAGGTAATCTCAGTTTGTGCATTCAAAAATAGAAATAATTATATAGACAACTTTAGTAAAACAGGTGAACTTGGTACATGCTCCTTGTATTGGCGTCAGATAGGATATCTGAGCTTGCTCTATATTGTCTCTGGCAGTGGTACTTTTAGTTAGAGCTAACTTCCATGCTCTACCAATCAGTTTTTTTTTTTTTTTTAATTTATTTTTTTGGAACTAAAGACTTTGAAGGGTTACCGCTTCTGATTTTTTCATTATTTGTTATCATTATCATAGCTGCAAGGACTTCCAGGTCTGTGTTCATTCAGAGATGTGCACCTAACCCTCAAGAGACTGGAGATCCCAGGGAGTTTAGAGGTCAGGTGGGGTGAGGTGTGTGGGGCATCCACCTGGAGACAGGGGGTGGGGAGAAGGTATGGGATGTGGAACAGTTGGAGGGTGGGGGGTGAATTAAATATGGAGTATACAAAAATAAATTAATTTAAAAAATAAAATTAAAATTAAAAAATAAAAGAAATCCCTAGCACAATTTTGAGCTTTTGCCTTGCTTGTAAAGCAGAAGACCATTTCCTCTCCTCCACTTCGTCTCCATGAAGCCATTTCCAATAGGAAGCTACTTCCCCCGCCTTATATCTTAGCAGAGTCTTTACTCCGGTTTCTGGTTTCAGATAACTTAATGTGTAACTTTGGGAATGTTATTCAGTTACCTTCCCTACGCTTCAAGTTTATGTATATAAAGCATGGCTATTTTTAGAGTATGTGTTACATTGTGTGAATTATATTATTCATTAAAGTCACACTGCAATGTGCTTGGAACATAGCAAATGCCCTGGCATTAATCCATGTTGCTCTCTGCTACCATGTGAGATTCAAAAATTATCTACTTGTGTACTATGTGTTATCTTTGAAAAGAATCTTGTCAGACCTTTCTCATTGTTTCATGTACAAGATGGAGTCTAATACAGGCAGATTGATAAATACTTTCCAACAGATATTGAATTGAAGGAAAAGACCATCAGAGTGTGTTGAATTTGGAAAGAAATAGGCTGTGTGACAAGAAGGTTTCAAGAGAAATCAAATTGCTTCTACTAGCTTCATTCTCAGAACTCCTTCTCATTGACTGCAGATGATGAGCAAAGTCACCTGCCCCTTCTGAAGGTCTTTTTGCTCATAAGGTCTTAGAGGGCCCAAGTATCTATTGTCTGTCTGTCTATCTGTCTGTGTGTCTATATTTGTCTATCTATCTATCTATCTATCTATCTATCTATCTATCTATCTATCCATCCATCTATCCATTTGTAACTGGATTGTATGGTTCAGGAGAGAAATCTGCAGCTATCTCCCTGATGGTACAATGTCATAAGGTTGGCCACATTAAATAAAGACCCCAGTCTCTAGTAGGTGTTCATAAAATTGAGGGGAGGGAAGAGTTTGCATTGTATCTATGATTTTTTTATATTGTTTTCTCAAACCTTTAAAAAGGACCCTTGCCAAAATTACACCAGTGGAATTATTTATGTCAATAAGCTGGAAATTAGATTATTGGGCTGTAAACTGGGATTATGCATGATTTTTGAGACAGCTCTCTCCTTTTAGTATTTTTAAAAGATTAAGGCTGATTTCTTTTATTAAAAAAAGGCTGTTTTCATTCTGCACATTTTGTGTGTGTGTGTGTGTGTGTGGCTGAATGGGAATCGTTTAAAGACTTAGATTAATAAAGGCACACAAAGGAGCTTTGTAGCTTAGGTGCTATTACCTGTCTACCTTGATACTTGATGATCCTTCATTGTGAGGTGAGTGGTTAGAGTTGAAACTGTCAATAACTACCTCCCTCTCCAACCTTGCTAATGGTAGCATGAAGAGGTAGAATACAATTCAGACAAAACAAACCAAGAGCGAATAATGCACACACTTGACGAAGGCCTACCCGTTCATATTTGTGTTATGATCTATTTAGTCTCAGGCTCGAGAACAGGAGCCAAGGTTCTTTGTCATCCTCTACTGGGAATGCATTGCATACCTGGACAATTAATTCTCCTGACCTTTTGAGGAACACAAGATGTATGGAACCTGTAGACCTGACAATTCTCCATCCAGGCATCTGGGGTCTGTTCTTGGGGGGAGCAGCTCTCTCTGTCTCTCTCTCTCTCTGTCTCTCTCTCTCTCTCTGTCTCTCTCTCTCTCTCTGTCTCTGTCTCTCTCTCCCTCCCCCTCCCCCTGAGATTGTGTGGTCTTCATTTTCTCCCTTTCCAGGATTGAATTCCACACCTAGTTTACAACCAAGGTGTTAATTAGGTGCTCCAAGTGACCACCCGGGACTTGCATTTCACAGGAACATGGAGGAGTGAGAAAGTACACAGTTGTATTTGATTAATGTAAATAACTTTTACCTCTTCCCACCAACCGTGTAATCCTTTGTAATTTAGTTGCTGTGAGGTATTGCTACAGAAAAAAAAATGTTTTTGGAATAGGGAAACATAATGAACAAGAAAAACATATGTAGCCACAGTAATTATGTTTTAAAATATCACAAAGGCTGTAGGTCAAACTAAAAAGTTTCATCTAAGGAGATCAGAAAAGAATTTTTCC
>LR754149.1:52895-75395 GCA_902729485.2 Mus minutoides | reverse complement strand
ATTGATCTATATATTTTAAAGGCTTTTCATTCTTTTCTTGCATCCAAAATTTCCATCAAAAGTGCAGAAAGTATTAATTTTTGAATAAAATACAACTTTGTTTACATTGTACGTGATTTTAAAACAAGCTAATACTTAAAAAATAACAGCCTATTTATTGTGTACAAATTTATAACAACTAATTTCCCGATAAAGATTCCTTGCTGTTACTTTGTTCAACATTTTATCACCAGAGCATATTATGAAAATTTATTTTGAACTCTAAAACAAACAAACAAACAAACAACCATAGCTTGTAGGTTAATATGGAATGGCAAAGAGATCCCAACATTTGTGCATTGGTAGGAGGAGCCCAGATGTTGGCTTTAGTGTGAGAAGCACTCCTTAGGCCCTGACCGCATCTCTTAAATATTGATTATGTGCACTTATCTTTCCAGGTTGTTGTACAGCCTGTATGATGCCATGGTGTCAATATAGTCTGCAGACTCGGTCCATTCTCCATGCATTTTCACTGTGCGAGAATTAGGGACACTGGCAGTCTTTGAGATCATGTGCCTCCCCATGAAGGTGTTCCCTTTACTTTCAGCACTGCCGCCTTCTTAACTGTAGAGAAACCTGGTAGGAATTTCTCTGAATGCAGCCTTATCCTCTTTCTCTTTCCTGGGGGAAAGCCCAGTTGCATTTAGTTCCCCATCCAGGAAAGGCTCATAGTGGCTGGCTGACGAGTATAAGTTAGTCAGCACATGCATTTCCTTGGCAATTCTATACCTGCCCCTTTTTATATTTCATGTCGCTCGCATCCTACTGAAGGAAAAGATGTAGGGATCCCCTTAAGGGGGGATGGCTACAAGCTCAGTCAGGTTTGCTGAAGGAAGGGAAAGAGGCAGGAAGGGGAAAGATTAAATTGGGACATTCAGGGCTCCAGGGACTTGCAGTTTTTCAGATCTGAAACCAGTCTTAGTGGGCCTCCAAGGCCTATACACCTGCCGTACTCTGGACAGCTTTCACTCTTCTGTTCCTCTCTCAGCTCCAGAGAGGAAGCTGTGGAACTTTCTGCAGTGCCGAGGTTTGCCTTGGGCCTTGCCTACACATGCCTTGGCAAATGCATTCTCTGTCTCTCTGTCTCTCTTTTTCTCTCTGTTCCTCCCTCCCTTCACCCTCTCTCCCTCCCTCCCCCATCTCTCCCTCCCTCCCTCCCTCCCTCAGCTCTCTAAATACATCTGTTTATGTGATCCTGTATAAATGTTCCATCTTTACTACAGCTTGAAAACAGAGGCAAGTGTTTACCCATTCCTTCCTCATTCCTGTACTGGTTTGCCAGTGCCTGGCATATGTTAGATGTTCAATAATTATGTATTGAATGAATGCCAGCAAACATTGTCTTGTCAGCCTACTTCCAAATTTCTTTTTATTGAATTGCACTTACTGTTTGTGGGAGGCTGGTTTTCATATTGTTTGTTCACGTGTCTCTAATAATAATCTATATACAAGAAAGTTGTCGTCCTCAGGGACAGGTGTTGTATCCCTGGCTCATTCTTATTGTTTCATTGTCTTACTTATGATTCAGTTCTTACTGTGATTGGAACACAATCCTCTAAAGTCCTTGCATTGGAAGCTTAACCTCTAGGTTTATGTGGTAATAATATTTAAAGATGGGCCTTAGGGAGGTTGTTAAGATTAGGTAATGATGTCTGTTCCTGTCAGGACACAAAGATATATCTACATGCAGATAAAAAGGACCATAGCAGACCAAGCACAAAATCTCTTGCATGTCCAAGTTGGTGAGTGTCTATTTCTGTGATAAAACCAAGGAAAAATGAGGGAGGGGGGGAAAGAATTTATTCCATTTTACTATTTACAGTCCATCATATAAAGAAGTTAGAGAAGAAATCTGGAGGTAGGAGCAGAGACCATGGGGGATTGATGTTTACTGGCTTGCTCATCATAGCTTCCTCAGCCTGTTTTCTTTTCTTTTCCCTTTTTATTTATTTATTTTTTTTACACTCCATATTTTTATCTCTCTCCAATCCACCCTCTGACTGTTCCACATCCCATACCTCCTCCCCACACCCTATCTCTATGTGGATGTCCCCAGCCCCTACCCCATCTGACCTCTAAACTCCCTGGGGCCTCCAGTCTCTTGAGGGTTAGGTGCATCATCTCTGAATAAACACAGACCCAGAAGTCCTCTACTGTGTGTGTGTTGGGGCCTCCATATCAGCTTGTGTATGCTGTCTGTTTGGTGAGATCTCGGAGGTCCAGGTTAATTGAGACTGTTGGTCCTCCTACAGGATCGTCCTTCTCCTCAGCATCTTTCAGCCTTCCCTAATTCAACAACAGGGGTCAGCTGCTTCTGTCCATTGGTTGGGTACAAATGTCCGCATCTGACTCTTTCAGCTGCTTGTTGGGTCTTTCAGTTGGCAGACATGATAGGTCCCTTTTTTGAGAGTGCTCCTTAGCCTCAGTAATAGTGTCAGTCCTTGGGACCTCCCCTTGAGTTGGATCCCACTTTGGGCCTGTTGATGGCCTTCTTTTCCTCAGGCTTCTCTCCATTTCCATCCCTGTAATTCTTTCAGACATAATCAATTTAGGAGTCAGAGATGTGACTGTGGGATGGCAACCCTATCCCTCACTTGATGCTCTGTCTTCCTGCTGGAGGTAGGCTCTATAAGTACCCTCTCTCTCTTGAAAGTCTCTCACATCCCAGGTCTCTGGTGCATTCTGGAGGGTTCCCCAACCTCTTATTTCCTGAAGTTGCCAGTTTCCATTCTTTCTGCTGGTCCTCAGAGCTTCAGTCTTTTTCCCTCACCCAATACCAGATCGGGTTCCCCTCTCCCCTACCCTAATCCCTGTCCCCTGACTGTCCACTTTCCCTCCCAGGGCCCTCCTTCCTCCACACTTGTGGTTGCTTCCTTCTCTCTCCGGAATGGGACTGAGGCATCCTCACTGGGGCACTTCGGTTTGTTGAGCTTTTTGAGTTCTGTGGACTCTACCTTGTGTATTCTGTACTTTTTTGTCAGCCTGTTTTCCTATGGCATGCAGGACCAGCAGACCTGGTTTGGCACCACCCACAGTGAGCTGAACTCTCCTATATTAATCCTCCATCAAGGAAATGTCCCACAGGCTGGTTTATTGGGGGCATTTTCTCAATTGATTTTTCTCCCTTCTAAAATGATTCCATATGCAGTCAAGTTAACATAAAGTCAGCTAGTACAGAGAGCCAATGAGTTTACTGGAGTTTCCCATAGTGACTCCAAGGCATTTAAGTACCCAAGCCAATTATTTACCACTTATATAATCTTGGGGATGACTTTTTAAAGAATCTCATGGATGTTCATGAACCTTACAAACCTCATTAATCTTTTGTCTTGTGAGCATCTCTACTCATTTCATATGTGTATGTTGAAAGACCACCATCTCATAAAGTGACCCTATGATTCAAGATGCCAGTGGTTGTTGGGGTCCACTGCCCGCAGTGGACGGGGTTCCTGGAGGATTGGCCCGAAGCTGAAATGAAACTAAGGGAGTGGGGGAAGAAAGAAGATCTCCGAGGCTACATGGTTGCTTCTGCTTAGAATGACTGTTTAATGGTGGACAAGCATTTGGGGATAAAGGAAGGGAAGCCCCGCCCCCAGTCTTCTGCGCAGGCATTCTGGAGTTTGGCAGGAACTCCGAAGTATCGTGACATCTCGCAGGTTGCACAGGTGGGCTGGTCGTAGGTGGGCCGCTGGTAAGCTGGGCGGAGCCAGGGGACCAGGGAGAGGTGCAGAACCTGGCTGCAGGGGGGAGCTGGGCTCTCTTAGCCTAATTAACAAAACAACAGGTGCCATTGGGTGCAGCAAGGCTCCGGTCCTTGCACCAGCTATGTTGTTGGAGTAGGGACACCACAAGTGGTCATGGAAAACACACATGACTCCTATAATAGCACAATGCCCTTTCAAATAAAAGTACAAGATCCTGGTTAGGGTGCCTTACCATGAGATGTTCTGAGCTGAATTTTTTGTTTGTTTGTTTGGTTGGTTGGTTGGTTGGGTTTTTTTTGTTTGTTTTTTTTTCTTTTTTTTTTTTTTTTTGTTTTACAAGACAGGGTTTCTCTGTGTAGCCCTAGCTGTCCTAGAACTCACTCTGTAGACCAGGCTAGCCTCAAACTCAGATATCCACTGCCTTCTAAGTGCTGGGATTAAAGGCATGCACCACTACTGCCTGGCTTGAGCTGAGTTATTGTGCAGCAAGAAAATCATCACCAAATCCTGAGGATGTGCAGATAATAAGTCCTGTACTTCAAAGTCTCTAGAATCAGTATCTGAGCATAAATGTATTCTTTATAAATTATCTAGTCTCAAGTATCTTTAGAGTACTAGAAAATGGCTTATGACAGTTTAGAATATACTTCCACAAGCTTCTCTTCATCTAGGTCTGGATTGTATGCTTTTCCTCAGGGCTTTGAATCCTGTTAGTATTGTCATTACTCATCTGTTACTTGCATCCATCTCTCCAAAGTATATTCAGAGTATAATCTGAGATCTTTGTCTGTTGCTGAGCACAGAACCTAGCATAGTCGCCACCAGAGATACTTTGAAGTGGGTGAGTTAGTGAATGTATGTCTTATCCTTGTGTGATATTCTCCAGATGTCCAAACCATTTCTGGAAAATCATTCAGTAAATATTTATAATTTAATTCTGTGTCTTCCATGTAGTATATGTACCCTTTATGGTTGCTCAAAAGTCTACTTTGTATTGATCTTACAGTTGGGGAGATTAAATAATGTATATAAGCAACTCTGAAGGAAGAGAATGAGAATCCCAATGTCTGTCTCCTAGGCTCTTTGTATTTTATCAGCCCTCCAAGAGGATGCTTTTTATGTCTTTTTTCCATAGAGATTCTAAATGAGAAAGGGAGAAAGAAAATGTTCAAATTTTCTACTTCCATTTCTAGTTGAATTTCATCTCGATGTTTGAAATTCTTTCTCTGTTTCTTTCATACCACATTGGTAAACTAATATAACTTATGAATATGTAAGTAGATTACAAATGTTTGAAAGCTTTGCTAGAAAATATGGATACCATGATAGTTGATAACAAATTATAGAGAATTTTAATTTAATTAGTAATTTGAATGCAATTCTTTCCACAAGTGATTTGCAGGTTTCTTTTGATGCTCTTCTCAGATAACTTTAGAAGGGGATAGATGGGCTTTCAGTAAAGACATCCACGAAGTCGCACTTGCCACTGAATGCCTGCAAATGTATTCACATGTGAATCATGTGGCTACATTTGTTTACATGTATGTGCTGAGGAATGGAGGACTCCTGGCTGCATTGAAGTTCAAACTCATCACAAGGCAATCCTTTTGTTCTGGAAAAACCTATCATTTAATTTCAAGAATCATTAACCAATGAATCTTTCAGAAGAGCAGGTTGTGAGCAATCATCTGGTCTCTCCTGTATTAGCGTCCTTTAAATCTTTAAGTACTGAACAGTACTGTAATTCTTCTCTGCCTTGGGATATGAAGAGTTGATGGTAGGAAACTATTTCACAAATAAACACAGTTATCAGGGCTCATAGTTCCTTAACTGGAATCACACAGCCATCTTCAAAATGCCTCCCTTTAGGTAAAATAACTGTGTCTTGGTGCGACCTTTTTTTTTTTTTCCTTATGTAAAATGAAAATTGCATCAACAAGTCACAAATTTGTATAAGAAGTAAGTAAATGAAAGATGTGTTAACAACTCACAACTTTGTTATAAGAAGTAAGCAGCACCCTTTTAACATGTCTTGAATAGGATCAAACATGTAGTGTTGTTGACAGTTAAATCATGACATCTTTTTGTTGTTGTTGTTGTTTATGAATGGTAATAAAACCACAGCTGTTTGAGTCTGACGTGATTAAAGGAAAAAATTATTTCTTCATTCTCCTAAGCTGGTCAATGTGACTGCATACTTGCTCAGATGTCTGGCTTGTGGTGTTTCTTGGATTTGGCGGATGAGAGGGTTCTTCTATTTTTGCCTGTGTACTCCAAGTATCTCTGTTATGTGATGGATTAATGAATCTTTAGGAATGCCTCTGTCAGTATTCTGCATAGTTGCTGACTCCCAAGTGACCCAGAGCTCCAGGACACTGAAGACGAGTTTTGTGGTATATTTTTGATGACAGCACACAAATTTCACTTTTAGTAGTTTTTGGTAGTTTCTAAAAATACAAGAGGAGGAAAGGCATTCATGTAGACAGATCAGCATTCGCTGATGTGGGATGACGGTGCAGTCTATGCATCCAGTAGAGTTTGTATGTTGTGCTAGTCACTTAAGCAAATTTAGTCTAAGAGACATAGATTGGGCCACTTTGGGGGACGTGACTACTAGGCTAATGACTTCAGGAACACAGTCAGGGTCTATGATGATTATGGTTAAAGTGACTGCAAACCTAGAGGTCAGTGAAGAGAAATCGCTGGCCAAAATTTCTGATCAGGAAAGGGAAGGAAGTATTCATAAAGAGGTATTTTGTAGTGAAATTAAATGTCTATTTTAGAATATGATGATTTCAGATAGAGGGAACGATTTCAGAACGCTTTGAAAGCCTGTATAAAGAGCAAAGAAAGCACTGACTCAGCATTTTGATTCCTTGAGACAAGAGATAACTCTCCAATGAAAATTTAAACCCATAATAGTGTAAGAAAAAAATCACAATTCATAAAACATACTTTCCCATTTCAAGTTTGGAGTCACTACTTATCTTTATCCCTAATACCATGGTCTCTTATTCTGCTATTTGAGCAATAAAGGGACAGGGGTGGATTGATGTGGCCTTTGCTTTCTGTAGTAGAGTCAAAGGATTTCCATCTGAAAAGGATCTGAGAAACTCAGACAGAGCAACAGCAGCCAGAGGGCTGCTGTGGCTTGCTCCTTCCAATCCTTACCATGGAAAGGGGGCTGCCACTGTCTCTGTTGCTCTGTCCAGACTCCTGTGTGAAGGCTCTTCTGAGATTCCAGGCTGCCTGCTCTCTACTGCTCCACAGGCTGCTTCTGTTTGTGGTCATTGAGAACATTTCCCTGGAGATATTGTGTCCTTAGAAAATAGCAGAATATCAAGGGTACTACCTCACGTTCTGTGTGAAGTCAGGAAAATGTACTAGGATCAGAGCCTCCGCTGTGTCTCTTCTCCATACATTGAAGTTTATATGCTGAAATCACTGCAGAAGAGGCCACCATGTCAGTATTTCCCTCATATATGTTCAGTTGCACTGGCACGCAAACAATAGCTTTGGCTCTGAAAAAAGGGAAATTCACATTTCCCTCTTTATATTTTGGATAGAACTTATATGGAAACTTTCTGTTAAAAGAGAACTATTATATACCTTAGTTTATGGATAAGAAAATTGAAGTATGGCTAGTGAAAGTCAGATTCATGACTGGAACTTGTGTCTTATCAGTTGCCTACCCTAAAAGAGTCCATCACTCATGGCTTAGTAGAAATATTGACAATGTGAAGGGTAATCAGAGGAAACTGGTCAGGGTAGTAAAGTTCTAAATCAGTGGTTCTCAGCTCTCTTAATGATGTGACCCTTTGTTACAGTTCCCATTGTGGTGACCACCAATCATAAAATTATTACACAGATAATACTTTATAACATTAAGTTTTCTATGGTTATGAATCATAAAGTAAATATCTGATTGCAGAATATTTGATATGTGAACCCTGTGAAAGTGTCATTTAACCCTCCCCAAAGTGGTCATTAGTTGAGAGCTGATCTTCTAGATAAACGAACCTGCTAGAGTGGATTGAAGGAACCTGGGTATTCACAAATGACAAACTGTGTAATATTTAATTATAAATGTTCAAATATCTAATATATCTTTTTTTTTTATAAAGTAGACCACAGTAAAAACACTAAAGTAACTTAGTATTAAAAGTGACTGTCTACAGCCAGGCAGTGGTGGCGGGCACCATTAATCCCAGCACTTGGGAGGCAGAGGCAGGCAGATTTCTGAGTTTGAGGCCAGCCTGGTCTACAGAGTGAGTTCCAGGACAGCTATAGTTACACAGAGAAACCCTGTCTCAAAATAAAAACAAAACAAACAAATAAACAAAAGAAGGTGACTGTCTAGCATGTCCCTGTAAAGACCATGGAATCCTATAGCTACCATCTTCATTGGTGGAACAGTGCTTACATTGTGATGAGGATGGTGAAGTGTAGCTCTCCACAACTGATGGCTTTTGTCAGGGGAGCAGATAAAGGAATCAGTTTTCATTAGGGGGCTAGTCACTGGGAGGCTGACTGTGCTCAACACAGATCTTCTCTTCTTCTCTTCTCTTCTCTTCTCTTCTCTTCTCTTCTCTTCTCTTCTCTTCTCTTCTCTTCTCTTCTCTTCTCTCCTCTCCTCTCCTCTCCTCTCCTCTCCTCTCCCCTCCCCTCTCCCCTCCCCTCTTCTCTTTTGGAAGAAGGAAGGGTCAGGGATTAAATAGTGAGGTTTTCCAAGGTGTGGTGGAATGCATGATATGAAATTCCCAAGTAATCAATAAAAATATTATGTTGGGAAAAAAAACATGTACAAAATGTTTGTAGTTATTACATTTGCTGTTGCTGAATTATATTAAAATAAGTTAACAATGTATAAAATGTATTACCCAGGGCTTCTGTGTTTGGAACAAAGATGGTAAGTAGCATTCCTCTTGTAATCTCTCCGGGCGCATCTTCGAAGCCCTGTGTGAATCTTAACTTGAAAAATGCAGGGGTCATATATTTCCAATTTTAATTTCAATGAAAAGATATTACTTTAACTTTGGTTTGAGCAAAGTCAATTTTTGCTATCGACTCTTGTTCTGTTTGTGACCTGGGTAAATCCACAATGAGGTCAGTATTTAGGCAGAGACCATGTATTATTCTAAGAGCTAGTCCATCCCTGGATATCCATGTGCTGTCAATTTAACCCGTCACTGCCCTGCTCCTTATTCAAAATGATCCTAGCTGCCCAAGCATCTGCTGAGTCCAAAATGAAATAAAACAATGCAAATCTTTTGGGGTGTGATTTCCAGCATTCCAAGGAAGCATATTCAAAGATCCGTCCTGTACACAGTGATCCCTTTCTTCTGAAAGTCTTAAAATTTATGATCAGAAAGTGGCGATTGTAGAGAAATTTTTAAATTCATTGACTATATTTTACTTTTTTTTTTTTTAACAGACTACTTATTACTTATAGAAAGACAGTAATAGAAGAAGAATCAGACTCAGTATCAAGTAAAGTGTTACTAGAATTGGTACTTAATTGTCTGGTCCTTTGCTGCTGTTGTTTCAAGGGAGAATCTGCATTGCATTTGAATCATAGTTTGTCACTTAAGGATGTCTATTTAACCCAAGGAAATGCCTGAGAGGCAGAAATATGTTCATTCATGTTTTCTATTAATGACGATTCATTGAGCTTTTTGACATAGTATAGATTTCCTAGACACACTAACAAGCTTGGCATATCCCCATTCTTGTTCTGCTTATGAAAGTACACTGAAAAAAAGTTCATACTCTATCCTATGAATTCAGTGATAGTAGCTAAGATTTTGTTGATTGCATTGTTTCACCTACATATAATAATAACAAAGTTTGAAGAAGAATGCTGTGAAGAGTTGAATGCTCTGGTAAACTTTGTGAAAACAAAAGAACAAAATAAAACTAAAATAAGCCAATAATCTCTTCTGGAAGCAATTAAAAAAAGACTCCCCCCACACACCCCCAGGGACACAAAAGTTACCATGGTATTACCTTTCCTTTTGTGTGTGCTGGTGATTTAATTTAGTAGTTTTAGAAAATGTGAAATGTGTCTATTGCTGTGTTTAAAAATTCTAATTAAGCCGACTGGACAAGAAATCTTCAACTACAGAAGATGTTTGTAGAGAACCTATTAGACTGACACGTGATTGACAGGTAAACAACCCCACTGTGCCCTGATATTCCACTCTGGGATGCTAAACTATGGCTACCAAGTCAGCCCCGGGAAGTAAAGGCCTTCAAATATTTATTAACTACTTGGCTTTGTGCATTTAGAAACAACATTGTGCCTTAACTGACTAATGTGCCATTTGCTTTTGAGCTGCCTAGCCACCCTGTTATCTTGTGGTAGGGTCTCTGTGAAAAGAAGAAAATGGGAAATTTCCTTTCACTTCATCAGAATTTCAGGCCTGGCAGGCAAAGTGCAGATTTCAGCAAATATATTGAAATCATCTGAGAGTGGTTGAAGGGCATAGCATTTCCAAAGAACAGTGTTCTGAGTACAGCAGAGAAGGGAGAATGAGAATACCCCCCTCTTCACCCCCAGTGCCCTTCTCTCTCCTCCCATGAAGGAAAGCTAACTGCTCAGTGCATAGATAGACCAGTAAACACATGAAGCCAGTGGGCTGGAAAAGTGCCTTCAATGTACTTTGCTGCTAATGTGTCTTGATTTTCAATATCATTCTTTTCTTTTTTCCTGTCTTTAGGCCTTAGGTTTCTTTTGTCACATTTTACAATGTTTAATTTTTATTTCTTTTCTTCCTGCCCTCCCTCCCTTCCTTATCTTCTCCTCCTCCTTTTCTTCCTTCTCTTTCTTCTTCTTCCTTTATGTTCCCCCCCAGCAAGCCCATTTTCCTTGAGTAGCCCTGGCTATCCTGAAACTAGGACTGTGGATCAGGCTGGAAAAAAATTAAATTCATATGGATTTCATTTTATATGTCTTCTTTCTGCTTCTTTGAAAAAAATATATCATACTTTAAAAAAATTGTTTAGTAGAATATGTGAAAATAGTTAATAAGATAGCTGAAAATCATTGTAAATGGCCTGAAATAAGAAAATATGTTGGATAATAAAATTAAAGCAAATATGTGGATAATAAAATTAAAGCAAATACTTGATGTGAAATCATATTTTCTTGAATCTTCAAATTTTATAGAAAGTGCTTTTTATTATCTTTATGAAGAAATTTATTTTTAAATTATTTCTTTTATGTTTTGAGGATATAACAAATTACATCATTTCCCCCTTTTCTTTCTTCTCTCTCAATACTGATTCTTTTTCCTTTTCAAATTCATAATCACTTTTACATTAATTGTTGTAACACACACACATTCATAGATACATAGGTACTGAAACTTTTTTCTTGACTTTTTCCCTTTTATTGAAACTAGTTGTTTTCCAGCACAATAGATTCTGATTAGTTTCCCTTCCTCCTCGTCTTCCAGGTTCCTCCCCACGTCTTCTATTCGGATCCACTTCCTTACTGTCTCTCACTAGAAAACCAACAGGCATCTAGGGGATAATAATAATAAAATATAATAAGATAGAACAAAACATAATGTATAGGATTGGGACAAGGCACACAGAAGGAAAATAGACCCCAAAAATGAACAAGAAAGAAATATAGAAGCTGAGACCCACTCATTATCATAGTCAGTAATCTCATGAAAACATAAACCTTCACCATAATTTATACACACGTTTAAAAAAGTGAGAGAAATTAATAAATTAATTAAAGTTAATTTTAAAAGAAAATAAAGATATAAAGAAATCCAGACACAACATTATGAGACAAGGAACACTGAAGATGCCTTTGAGTTCATTGAAAAACTGCTTTTTAAAAATTTATAACCATTTCATATTTCTAAGATGCTCTAGGATGGCCTGAGTCTGGAGGCAAAATGTTCTTAGGTTTTTGTTTTTTTTTTTTTTTTTTCCTTCCTCTACTTTAACTTGAATGCTAAGAACTTGGATGTTTTCAACAAGCTGTTTGCCAGCCGATGTCGAATCATTTCTCACAAATGAGAAACCTAGTCAGTAAAATATGTTTGCCAACCAGAAAAATTTAGAAAATCACATTTTTGAGATTCCCAAGGCAGAAATGTCTATTTATGCAAATAGCTCAGTGAAATAGAAGGCTTTGGGATGGAATTAGATTTTGTTGGTTAGAGACTTATTTTGCATTCATGTTGTTAAAGAAAAACATTTATAGGCCCTTTCAGAACAAAAGATACCTGTGTATTTGTCATGAGAATTGTATACTTTTGACAAAATACAAAAGGAAGTGGGGGAGGGGTTAAGAATAATTTAATATAAATTAACCGCATTAATTATAACTGATGCCCTGTATATATGTGTGTACACACACACACACACACACACACACACACACACACACACATATACATACATATAGGATATATATGTATGTATCCTATTAGAAAGAAATTTTAGAACAGTTTATTATAAATGTTTGTAAGCTATTTAGAACTTGGAACATGTTTTTCCATAGAAACAGTGTTGTAAACATTGGTTCAGTTCCCAGCCCAGTGCATAGCATATTTAACCCATATGTATGGAAGAGGCAGAGTGAGGTAGCATTAGCGTCAGCCAGACTGCTGAGTATATTTATAGAAAACTGCACAGGAAAATGTATTTTATATACTTTTCCTTTAAAGAAAAATGGTGCTGTGTCAATTTCAAGTAAAGAAATAACAAAAACCACAAACCCATCACCAACACAACTTTCATTATTTGACCTGCCCCTTTATGTCTCTTTTGTGGCTGTGGAGAAGGCTAGACACACACGGTTGCCATCTATCTCATGGCTTTTTAACTGAGAAACAAACTGCTCCACTGAATTCTTGGTTGCACAGTCGAATCTTGTTAATTAATAAGAGATTCTTAGTCTTAATAATCTATTACATTTCAGCCTTAACATTTTGAATAAGAGAGTTTTGAGGCTACGTCAAAGTATTAATAAAGTGTGCAAGTATCAAGCTATGATGGAGCATGATGTTAAGTTGCTATATACTTAGTGTTTGGAGGGGTTAGTTATTATTTTAAATTAATTTCCTTTTCTCTGAGTCAAGCTAAGGTGGCAGAGCTTCTGCTGTGCTGAGGTTACATCTGTGTGGTCGGTAGTGAGGTCTTTGTCCAAATGATTTGAGAGTAACTCTCTGGTTTCTGGATAACTGTAAACACGTGTTTATCTCAATGGCGGCCTATGCTCTCTCCACTCTCCTAGATGCATAACCGAGTCGGGCTTTTTTGCTCTTTGATTAGCTCTCTTGCACACATCAGTTCTTTTCAGAGCCACTGAGCAAATAGGTCAAGGAAAACCTGCCCAGCGTTAGAGTCATAGCACAGCTCTGTCGTAACTAGTACAAATTGCTTCTCAGCAAGAATGTGCATTTTACAAGAGAAATCTTTTTTTTGAATATATATCGACAGGATAGAGAAGGACTTCTTCATCTTACCAGGATGTGGTCTCCAGCTTTGCTTTATGGACACAGCACTACCGTGCATTCCTGTCCACTGTGTTTATAACAGGTTTTTAAAAACGAGATAAGAGTATGTGAGATTACACACCTCATTGGAATATTTTGTTTTTCACTAATATTTTGTTTTTCCTCTTCTTCACAGTACATATTTTTATGAATTCTTTTCACATAGAAAATATCACAATGCATCATACTGATACCCAAGTAGCTGGGGAATCTTTTAGTTTATAATATAGATATCCCCCCTTTTGAAATGATCTTATTTTCTTTTTTATTGAAAGTAATTTTTCATATGATATATTCTGACCATGGTTTCTCCTCCCTCATCTCCTCACGGATCCCTCCACCCCCCGTATCCATCCAACTCCATGTCTTCTTTCTCTCACTCTCTCTCTTTAGAAAATAGGCAAATTAAAAACAAAACAAGTACTATGATTTAATAATCACAACTGTGGACTTTTCAGGCCCAAAGGGGAAGCCAATTCCATGTTCTATTAAGGTTACCTGAAATTCCTGCATTTGGCTACTTGTCAAAGCCAAACTACCTGATTTTTATTGGATGACCTCAGGGCCCTGGAACAGACATGATGAAAAATGATATGGTATTTTGTAATAATTATCTTCTGGTTCATTATGGTAAATTTATTAATCTATCAGTTTTGACAAAATAACTCTGAAACAAGGATCATTTTTTTATATGTGGTATATGTTTACTTGTGGTACAGATAATTTTATAAAAATTGCAGAAACATCAGTGTGGAAAATTTAGAAACAATTTTCATTCCCACACAATGTTTAGCCATAGTGTGTTATGGGTAAATTAATAAAAATGGTCATAAACCCCATTTGTCTTCTTACTAATTGTATTTATAAAACAATGAAAATCATATTGCCTGCAATATTGATTAAACACACATATGTTTCTTTTATTTGAAAAAGGAATAAAGTTTCCCTTTGGAAATTCAAAATTCACCATAATGAATCATTTATGCTGGTATTGAATTTCCATAATTTGTTAGTTCTGTGTCTTATTTTCAGTAAGGAAATAGGAAGATTTTATTTGGTAAATCATGTGTGTATTTGTATATACATATTTCTGTAGAATATACAAATTTCAATTAGATATTTATTTCATTGTGACATGGAGTATGGATATATATTATATAGAACACTCATTACTTTAGTTTAGAATACTTAAATATCATAATCTACAATAATTTTTCAAACTTTAGCTCCATAGGTTTATGAATATTATTATAGCTTAGTGTATAACATAATGAATATGTTTGAGTTTTCTCTTATACATTTGACATATGTAGACACACTAAGAATATACATATGTGTTTGCTACAGTATAGCCTACATGTACTCCTTATTTGCTGTGTATTTAGTGACTCACAAGTTAAAGATTTCTATTGTATATTAAAGAACTAATTAATAACTGGTTACTTATTTGACATTGAAAGAGGCATATACTTCCAGTTTTCTGTTTAATTTTAGTAAGATTTTTTTCTTGAATTTTTTTTAACTTACCTGCTGCAAGAACATTATTCAAATACAATAATGTCACTGAGAGATTAAAATACAAATCCAGAGGGAATTTACAGATTTATTTTTAAAACACCGACTCCATCATTTAGAATCTTCTCATTAGAAGGTTTCTCTCAGGCTGGGTAGGTACCTCAGTTGAAATCAGTGCCCACTCTGCTTGAGTGAGGATGTTAATTGGATCCCCATCATCTAAATAAAAAGCAGGAAGCCAGTAGCTGTGTACTTCTAGCACCAGGATAAGGAGATGGAGACGAAAAACAAACAAACAAACAAAAAAACCCAACAAAAACAAAAACAAAAACAGACAAAATCCTCAGAAAAACAAACTGTGCAAGACAGTTTTAGTTAGAGACCCTGTCCTGATGGAGTCAAGCGGAAGGCAACAGAGGAACATATCATATCCTTATTTGTCCTCTGCACAGACATTTATGTGGCTATGCAGCTGCATACATGTGTATACAATGTTTACACCACACACACACACACACACACACACACACACACACACACACACGAGCATACCCACTGACACTATTCTTATTGATCTTGTTATTACTTCAGCAAAGGTACATTTTTCCCCACCTAAAACAGACTTGCTGATGTTTGATACAAGTCTGAAAGAGTGGATGAGAAGGTGAACACTTACTTACCTGACAGAACACTTACACAAGTTTTATCAGAGCTGTGATGGGCAGATCAAAGTAGGTATGGAAGGGCTTTAAAATTATAAACACTTTATAACTAGGAACTTTTCAGTACTTACAGTATTGGAGTTTTACAATTCAGAATATTACACTGGGATAATCTTAAGCAGAAACAGACAGGATTAGCTGATGCTGTCTATCTGTCACCATGTTTAGTGTGATGGTACCCTATCTTGACAATGTGGCAGTGAGCTCTGGTACATTAATGGCTAGGACTGTATCTTGTCATACCCAGCCTCCTTTGGACTCTTCATATGTCATTTTGTCCTTAAGACAGGGCACGCATAGGGTCAGCTACTCCCCTGTTTACTGATAATTTTATACTCTACACTTAAGGCAAGTTAAATTTTTGTTTTGTTTTTTGAGACAGTGTTTCTCTGTGTAGCCCTGGCTGTCCTGGAACTCACTCTGTAGACCAGGCTGGCCTCAAACTCAGAAATCTGCTTGCCTTTGCCTCCCAAGTGCTGGGATTAAAGGCGTGCACCACCATGCCCGGCTGCAAGTTAAATTTTTATATCATTAGTTCTATTCCCTAGAAGAAATAAGAGATGTAACTCAAATAAAACTTCTTCAAAATATCATTTGTGTTTTTTAAATTGTTGATTATGTTGATTAATGATGTATTAGCAAGAGGTGATGGGTTTTCATTTGTGTATAGGGACTGAAGTTTTAAAAAGTGTTGTGGAAGGACTATTTAGAATAATCATATCTCTCATGAGAAAAGTTGTCTTGACAACTGTACTACTTATAATTAGAAATAATGAATATTTTATTTCTCAATGGCAAATTATGGCTGAACATGATGGACAGTGATGGTGCTGTTTGTCATGCTCAGTCATTTCCACTACAGATCTATCTGTGCATCGACAGACTTTTGGGTTAAATTGTGATCAGACTTTGTGCTTTAAAGGAAAGAAAAATCATATACACATTTACAAATATAATGTTGTCAGCTAGGAAGAAGAGAATTTTTCTTTTAACCTCATTTATACAGAAAGCATATATATCTAAGAAGTATCAAAAAGAAGTGAAATTTTTTTTTTGTTGCTGCTGATTTTTTTTTCATATTCAGAATCGAGGAAGCTTAAGGAAATTGCTCAGTTGTCTTTCTAGTAATATTATTTATATCTTTTGCTTCATATTTGTATTTTTTAAGACTCATAAAATTTATTCAGTTTGCTTATGAATCAAGCATTAACTAAGCTTGAATTACTCCATATGAATGTGAGACTTCCTTGAACATTCATGATTTAAATAAATGGCTGTTCAAATTAAAAGATAACATGCAGACTGCATTTATTATCCCAGGTCCCAGACATTTGTCAGGGGTCTACTCTGTGGCAGCTAGCGTGGGCTGTTCTGGTTGAATGAAGCCTGGTTCCTATGGGAGGGACTCAGACATGTGGTTATGCAGAGCCCTGGTGAGCCTCAGTGAGTTGGTATGGAAACTGCTAGGTGACATAGGAAGGGGGCAGAGGGAGGAGGTGACACCTGGGGAGGGCTGTGGGAAAGGGAGTATGTTTGTGGAGAACGGTGAAGGTGAGGCTATAGAGGAATGGCATGAGCAGTCAGTGGGCAAAAGAGAGACTGATTCACCGTGCCATGTAATGTTAAACAGAGCCCAAGACTATAGGAAGACTTGGTGAAATTTTAAACAGACAAGTTCCATCCCCTAAGGTCTCCGACCATAAATTCGGCAGCCCAACAGGACACACAGTTGTGTGTGTCTGATTACACATGATATGGGACTTTCATCGTATACACTCACATCTTATCATCACTCATATTATATTGAAATCCATTTGCTTAATGAAATCTTAAAATTATGATATCAGTGTAGTCAATATGTGACTGGATTTTGATTTATTACTCATTCTCATTTTAAGCATTTGATCACCTAAATGGAACCACATGGTAATTTTAAATTTAATGCAATTGTTAACTCTTTGTTTCCTTCTTATTTTTTTTTATTCATTCATTTGTTCAGGAATTACTTATGTCTGTTCTGGTGCTGTGTGGTGCCTCAGATCTCACTCCATAGGTGATACGGTATCAGTAAGATTAACTATCAGCCCTTTGAAGTGAGATATGCTTAATTTTATACTGTGCAAGACTTATTTTAATACCCATTTAATGTTTGGATTCTCTTCATAAGAATGGAGGATTCGGCTCAGGATTTCCATTGGCTGGACTCAGAGTAACAACAAACTAGCCATTTAGCTTAACAAAGCTTTGAAACAAGGGCTAGGTCAGAGTATGGTATCTTCATGTTTTTATTTTATTTATTATGCTTTTCACAGAATACTTGTTATTAACCTCCAATCATCATTAGAAAACTCTTCTCTTTGGAGCATCTTGGAGATCTCAAATATGGTAGCAAGATGTTCATGCATAGGATAGCACATGATACAGATCACTTCACAGAAATGAAGAATCTCATGGCTGTCCCTCCTGCTAGTTCTGGGTTTCTTCTGCATCATGTCTGTGTTAGAAAGAACTGAGTTCTCTACTCATGAGCACAGGCCCTCAAGGAGCTGACAGCCTGCTGTCTGATGAAATGCCCCAGTGAACCTGTAGCAGCATCAGGAAGAGGCATGCTCCTCTTCTGGACAGGCAGTGGTGTGCCCCTAATGGCTTTTGCAAAGGTCAGAAAGTATTAGAATGTGAATCTGGTGAGAAAATTATATGCTCTTGGAACTGAGGATGGATCAGGAAAGAGTTTTCTAGCTGGACAGAAAGACAAGGACCCACATACTCACCTATGCAAGTAGCACTGTGAAAGGGTGCACAGCAGAGGAACTGGAGAAAGCTGGCGCAATGGAAGTGGTAGCCTTTGGGTTTCATCCGTGAGTCTGGAAAAACCATGGGAAATGCTGAAGAGATGCTGATTCATGCTTGAAATTTGTAAGATATGCTTTGTACATTTGAGAACAGAACATACATCTTTCCCCTGCACAGGTGAGTTGGCAGAGGGAATGAGTTAATAACTATCTCTTCAGTCACATTTCTACTGTGCTGAGTTGCTGTATTCTATGCAATATATGGCAGTCTTCCCCCACTTACTCTTAACTCAGAACCCAGATAGAAGTCTGTAAATTATAGGTAGAAGGGAAGTCAAAATGAGATGAAATAGAACTGAAAGTTTAGGTATAGGACTTTGGAAATTATGAGGTAGAATGCGTTTAAGGAGTTCTTGAAGGGGAAATTCAATGGAAATTTAATGTAAAGTAAGACATCCTAATGGACGGTTAACATTGGTACCAATGAAAGATAACTCTCAAATTGATTGCTTTGGTGCCATTTCTCAACCTGCATCTGGGCCTGAGATATATCACCAAATGAGCCCGTAATAAGTGACATGCAATCAGTGGGTTGACAAGGATGTATATACTGAGAATTGTCTTTATGAAGTGCTTGTTATTTGGAGTACATTTTCATGGAATTGTTGCCACAGTGTGAGGAACATCAAGATATGTCATGGTTGAGGATGGAGATTCAGCCACTCCACAATCTGAGCCCTAGCCAGTACCAACATCTACATAATTGTATATCTTACAGATACCTCAGCACCTTACAGAAGTTTTAGAAATAATAACCTATAATTTTATTATAAGGTATTAATATTCTGCTCACTGTTTACATAATAATGTGCAACCCTAACTGGAAGCAATAGAAGCTCTAACACTGACCTGCAAGAGGGTGACCTGCAAGATACCTTCAAGCATTTAAGGTGAAAAATGTAAAAAGAATGTTCTGCTCATTTTTACACCTCACTCTGAACCCCTGAAAAAGAGAAGACGTATTTGTCAGTTCCTTCTAGTATTAACAGACATGCAAATCATCTGCTGGATGCAGTATTGAAAGCAGGCCACACTTAGGATGGACTTAGAAGTTACATATTCACTCTAAGGCTGAATAATTTGGTGGTGTATTGTTTTGTTCTTCTCTTTCTTTTCTGCTTTTTGTTTGTTCATTTATTTTTTCATCATAGATTTTTGTGACTTATAGAATGCCTACACCACTATGTACATATCAAGAAGGAAGAAAATGTAATTATCACCACACTGGACATGGTTAAATAAGAACTTAGAGGAAAATTAAGGCCTATACTACCTGTTGAAATAACCTAAAATTAATATATACACATATATTTATAGCATAGGAAAAGCCAAGCTCATACTTTAGATTCAGCTGAATCTAAAGTATGTAATATTACATGTGGAGAATCTTTAATTATATACACAGCTTGTGTACTTAAGTAAGAAAGTTTGGGTTAGCATCAAATAAAGACACATGATGTGTGGGGGCTTAGTGATCCCTTCCTGACAAAAAGGTGTAATTGGACATTTCTAAATAAACGGTGTACATAGCATTTCTTAAGCATACACAGGCTGTTCAAAGCTGTGAAATCTTCCTGCATATTTTTGTATAATTGCTATACCTTCGTGAATATAAAAGTTCAGTTTTGCAACAAAACAGAACCTTGTTCATCCTAAAAAAAGGGGATGCTATAAGCATGGCACTGGCCAAGTGACCGAGAGTGGGCAAGAGGCAAGCTTCTGTCAGCTCCTGTAAGCTAAAAGCAGCAGGGGGCAGTAAAACATTTTGATTCAGGGACAGAGGATGGAGCAGGTCAGCTGAGAAAGACACAGACTTCTCTCAGGAAATGTTTTCTTCTGTTTTAACCCACAAGACTCTAATTCTTCAATGCTACTCCTGTGTCCTTTCTCGCAGCCCTGCATTGGGGGATACTAATAGATACTCAACCTCAATGTTAAACAGAAACTACTCATTAAGAGAAATAACTTTCATTCCTTTCTTAATTAAATATGATGTCGAATCTGTTTCTTTGCACAAAATATAATGCCGATTCAGGTTTGCATTGCATTTTCTGCTTCTATGTAAGTTTGTGTGACAGTCCTAAGAAGTGGGATAAAGTGAGCCACACGTGGATTATAAATTTGATAAGGAATGGAGTGGTTGGGCTTTCTCTGTGTTTGAGATCATTAAAGTAGTACTTTGTGTGCATTCCATTTTATTCTTTTTTTCCTGATTATACCTTTCTCTAGAATGTTCGTTCTTTCCGGTACTTCCAAGCAGGTATTTAATATTTCCTGTATGAGTCTGAGCTATGATTATTTCTTGAGACTCGAATTCTGATTCAGGTTACTGCAGATCACTTCTGGTTGATATATTTTATTAAATGCTCCATAGAATTATCTATTTTCCAGAATTCCTGTACTCAACCATCTACATGTAAAAGAGTAAGAAGAGCAATAACAAGCCTTGGGAGACTGAGGCTAAAGGATTAGGCGTGTGGTGCCAGCCTCACATGGACGAGCCTCTGTTCACAAAACAATGATCGTTTAAATAGAATATATGTTTTGCTTATAGGGTTGTAGAAACCAGCCTCTGGGTACACAGGCTATGGGTATAGCTTCTCTTCTGATTGATGTTGAATGTTTGTCTGGACTGCAATTTCCATTCTTTTTCCCGAATCTTCCATGTACACCATTCAGCTAGCCCAGAATATAGGGATGAAAAGACAGGACAGGACGCCGACATTCATCAAGTGCTTAAATGTGCTTCCGTGACTCTTCATGTCAAGTCTTGTGCAATCCTCATTCCAAGTCTTCAAACTAGGCAATGTTTTGTCAGTGCCATAGAGGGCATGGAGCTCACAGGCTGCAACTTGCCCAGGATCCCAGGGATAATGTAAGGCAGCATTGAAAATGAGACCAGTCCCCTCCTGTAAGCACATCCTGAGCTTACAATGTTTTCATTACATAGCAGTCATTTATTATCTACTCTGAGCCACACATGGCTTTAGAAGTATTGATTCTACATTGAAGACAATACTAACCGGTTTTTGAAAGGCTCACATTTCGGCAAGGGAGAGATTAAGGTAATTATTATAATTCTCGGTGATAGGACTTAAAAAAATGTGTTATTGGAACAAAGCAAAGGACCATTAGTTAGAGCTGCAGAGAGATGCATGTCAAAACAAAATGTAGATCGCATTTGGGATGGGAAAACCATAGGGGATTACCAGTTCACCAAGAGCAGGTACAGAAAGGTTTCTCAAGCCAGTGAAGAGGAATGGGGTAAAAAACTGGACACCACAGTAGGAAACGTCTATCCATCACTGCCTGTGAATGAAACTCGGGAATTGTGTATGTAGGATGAAGTGGGAAAGGCTGTCACCTCACCATAGGGTCCCAAATGAGTACAGACGTTTATAGTATACAGACTGGCTATCAAAGAGGTGTTTTGTACCGACATCATAAGGTCACTAGAAAAAGTATGGGAGAACATATAACCAGTAAAGAGAACATAGGCTTTGAAGTCAAACAGACAAGCTTGGAGCACCAGGCCTGACCCTCTCGGAGCTTGACCTATGATCCAGCTTGTCAGATCTTCAGTCACAGCCTCTGCAAAGTGAGCAAATCACTACCTCACAAACAGGTGAGAATTCAACAAGGAATCCAACCCCCAACACTGCAGGTGTTTAGTCAACATGGGCTTTGGTCTGTGTTTATGTTTTCTACATTCCAATACAATTAATAAAAGTGTTACCAAAATAAGGTTATGTTTTTAAGACACTGCCAGTCTATATATTGGTGTATAAACAAGAATTCGGCTCTAGTTATACAGACAGACAGAGATATATATATATATATAAATGTGCATCTGGAGAGCTGTCTATCTTTAAACATATCTTCATGTAATTGGAGGAATGTCTATTGTAAGACCATAACAATCCTTTATGTTTTCTGACATTTACTCATACCTCTTTTTATTCTGCATTGATTATTTTTTTTATTTTATTTATTTATTTATTTAGGTTTTTTTTTTTTTTTTTTTTTTTTTTTTTTTTTTTTTTTTTTTTTTTTTTTTTTTTTTTTTTTTTTTTTTTTTTTTTTTTTTTTTTTTTTTTTTTTTTTTTTTTTTTTTTTTTTTTTTTTTTTTTTTTTTTTTTTTTTTTTT
>LR754149.1:8675-52795 GCA_902729485.2 Mus minutoides | reverse complement strand
TATTTTTAATGTAATTTTATTAGCTTCTTTCTTCTGCCAAAGCCGATCCAGTGCCACCTCCACCACTCAGACTATCCCCAATATGCCACCACCAAATCACAAAGTGTACATCGAATGTTCGTTCCCCTGCTCTGTGAAGAACCTGTCTCCTCTCTACAGTTATGCTGCTTATTTGTAATTATTTGTCCCTATCTCATTTTATTAAACAATGACTCTCCATGTTGATCATTCCTCCCTTCTTCATGAACCTACTCACATTATTGCTCACCCTTGAAATCTCCAAATAAATTTGACAGATGGGTGGCCTTGTCTTTATCTACTATTTTAAGCAAAATATGTCAGTATTTCCTCCTGTGGCATAATTAGTATTTCAACAGTTTTCCTTGTGTGCCTTTCCTTTCTTATTCTAGATAATGCTTTCTGAACAACTGTAACATTGTAAGGGTTCAGCTACAACTCTAAGTGTAGAATACTTAAATGTCTACCTTTGAAGAACATCAAATCCATGAATTGAAATATTAACTCTCTAAAGAACATCAGAGAGAGCATTAACAGCCCACATTTAGGAGGCCCAAACAATGCTTCTGTAAGCTGACCTCTTCCATGTGCCTAGGAAGTTGTTTTGTTGCTCATGTATGGTTTTACCTAAACCCACACCCATGCCTGCTCAGGTTTTTGTAACACATACTTTTCACATTTGCAATTTATAAAGAAATTAAAGGTAAGGGATAAGAGAGTGAAATTATCAAGCTGATTTTAGGCTTTATTCTTTGAGCTGAGTTTTGAGTATAGACAAGCTAGGCATACATTCTACCACTGAGGTACAGCTCCAACCACAGCAAATAGTTTGGGAATTTAAACTCCATGTCATTTCAAAGTCACAATGTTGAAACAAAGCATCACAGTAGATATTGATATGTGACAGATAAAGATGGATAATAATATTTTAAATGCTATGAAATGTTGATTTTTGTTTTTAAGTGTCAGAAGAGGAGTACTCTGTAAGAAGAATGAGGTGGTCTGTGTAAAGAACTTAGCAAAAGAACTTAGCAAAAGTTTAGTAGTAATATCTATGGGCATTCTGGCATTTTTCCTAATAAAAGTTAAGGTTTGGAGGGAGGAAATGAAAGAGATAAGTGTGTGATCACATTATAATCTCAAAATAAAAAAATAATAACAAAGAAGATTGCAACATAATTTCTTTAGGAATTAAAAAGAACTGCTAACAAAGTTAAAATAGAAACTTATTGTTAATTTTTTCTATGAAAATATTTTGTACTTTTCCCTTTCAATTTTATGCTACATGTGAATATTGTTCAATGAATAGTACTAGGTTGGCTTGAAAGTTTTGGTTTGATGAATGCAAACATTTCATAGTCATAGAAAAATATTCTAGTTATTGAATTTGTATTCTGGTTGAAAATTGACTGCCATTTATAGAATACCAGCTAAATTGTGAATGCTATTATTGAAGCTTGACTCCTTGAAGAATTAATTTAATTTTCTTTAAAATAGCCTCTGTTAAGCCAGTCTAAATGTGTATCAAGTAAATTATTTGAATTACTTTTCAGATGGAAGCTTTCGGTTTTTTTTTTCTTCCTTATTTTTTTTTCCCTTTAGAATTAGCTTTATTTTTGTGAGTTTAGCTTTCTAATACAAGAAAGGTGATTTGTATTGCCACTGCTGTAAACCACTGGTATTTTCCCTCTATTTTTCTTGGCATAATGGAATAATAGTATTTAGTCACAATGCAGTATTTTCTAAAAGCACATAAACTATTTCATGAATAAGATTAGCTAAGGAATTTAGTCTCATTTTATGAGCATGACAGTTTAGGTGTGCAACATGAGAGCTTGCATTCTCTGAACACTCTCCCCAAGTGTTATTTTAGAGAAAATGAAACTCTTTCCAACAGGATCTGATATTGGGTTTCGACTAACTGTGTTAAATATCTAGTTTTAAATTACAGCATGGAAAATTGGGGTTATTCACCCATTTAGATGTTTTATTGTGAACCAAGAAAGCTTTAATGATTATAATTATCTAGAACTGCTAGGCACATATGATGTGATGGTGACTTTACTCTTTATTGTGATATAATGATTTATTATTTCCTCATCTGCAGACGGTCTTGGGGGCACTGCCGCTTGCTGCCCTCTTCCTGGCAGCCTGGTTCTCTGCTTCTGCTCAACTTTGGCAAAAGTTTGGGGAGGGATGGCTGAGGAAGGGAGAGAGGTGTGAGGCCAATCCAGACACACAATTGGGACATCCTGTCCTTCTTTCAGGGGTTACAAATGTAGAAACTTCTTAGGACAGAGACTGTGAGCACAGAATGAAAATTTCCTATTCACTGTCAAGACAATTGTTCAGCAGTGGCAAATTTAGTTCTGCTGAAATTTTTGAAGTCTAAAAACAAGTCATTTTGTCATCAAGTAAGCTTAAAACCTAGAAAAAGAAAACGTTAACAGAAAATGTACACATATATACATCCATATACACATGAATACATATATACATAAATACATACATACATACATACATACATACATACACATATTAATAAGACTGACACCTATGCACACATATAAACACACATACACAGATACACAATCATACAATCTACATATGCAAACAAAACAAATACCTTAATTAAAGACCACTGGAAACACTGGCTGTAATCAATGATTCCATTTCAGCCATCCAGTGCTTTATTAAACTGATACCAGTCCATAAATAATGAGGGCATCCTAAAATACTAAAATATATTTATGAGAAATAAGTCTCACACCACCAGGCAATTTGGGATGTGTGTGTATGTGTGTGTGTGTGTGTGTGTGTGCACGTGTGTGCATGAGTGTGTGTGTGTGCGTGTGTGTGAATCTTAGTATGAATTCAGCAAATGGAAGATAATTTGCATATTGAGTACCTCATATATCTATTGTAACTTCCCATTAAATTTATCCTTTGAGAAAATAACTCTCCAGAGTTTTCAGAGATATAGATTGTTAACATTTTCATTTTCAGTATATAGTCACCATTATGGCAAACTTTTTTTTGTAGATGTACAGAAATTGCATTTTTTTTATTTTTAAATACAATTTACATATCAAATAAAACATGAAACTAAAGTTTGCTTTACATGTATCCAACACTTTAAATGGGAAATGAAGAATGATTTTCTGCTAATGCTGATTTTCTTGGGTTCCTCCTATCAGAAATTCATTTCTATTTTTGTGGTCCATTTTCAGTAGATGGGATTGTTGTTAGTCAGCTGTTTAAGTGTATTTGCCCAACCTTAGCCATCCATACACTCTGTGTGTGTGTTTATTTGTGTGTGTGTGTGTGTGTGTGTGTGTATGTGTGTGTGTGTGTGTGATGCCAAAGAGTTTTTTCTCACACATTAAGAAGATTGACAAGAATTAAAAGTACCAAAGGTTAATAGCACAGGTTGTGAATTACCACTGCAAGACATGGGATCACTCGGAGTCGGCTTTTCTTTTCATGGTGTGAGTCAACTGATTTCACAATGGCTTTTGCTCTAGTGGTGCTGTTCCATGTCAAGCTTCAGGCGTGATGGTCCCAACACTTCACTGCTTGTGTTTCTTCCTGCCTCTGTCAGATTTCTATCTGGGAAATTTTTATATGGATAAAAATCTATTAATGCAAGCAGGACTTTCTGGGTCTGAGTATAAGAAACATATAAAAAGTAATCTATAAGAATAACCTACCATTACTGCTAATTATAAACACATAGGCGAACATTTAATAGATAATTGCTAATGCTCACTGATTATCCTTGTGTCAAGTAGAGTTCAATAAATAAAAGCTGAATTTTATTTTTACTCAAAATACAATTGCTTGAGAATTATGGAAAATATTCTAATCTGTTTTAACTCTGTTTTGTTCAAGAGATACGCTAAAATGTATCATTTAGCACTGGGGACTTTTTATATGTATTCTTTATGATATTAATATATTTATCATTATTCATTACTGTTTAGTCATCTTATGGCCTCAAGTGTTTAGATAGCTGTGTTATACGCAATCCAAATCTTTGAAAATCTCCAGCACAATAGCATTTTAAATTATAGTTTATCATGAATAAGATTTGTTTCTTCAGTTCCAGTTAGGATAATGTCTCTAGACTAGTTATATAATTTAGTTTGTGTATAACATTGATTTGATGAACTGCTTTCTCTGCAAGTCTCCTGTTTCAGCATTTAATGTCTTGTAAAATGTAGCATCCTAACTTCTTTCTTTCTCCAGTTTCTTCCTTCAATCTCGATCTTGCTCATTGCCTAACCAGCTGGAGTTCATATTGTATATTTACTTTAAGATATATAACACATTTATATATTGTATCAGTGCACATGTTGTTATTTGCTGAGCCCATGTATTAGCCGGGTGCTGGTACCCAGATACTGAGTAGGTCTTTTACCAAAACAAATATTCTTATTCTCTAAGACTTAACAAATCAGAGTTAGCCTTGTAAGCTTTTCTTCATTGTTTCTTCCATTTAACTTTAAAACCTTTAGGTTATGTTCTTAGTTCATAGTATATCCATGTGTCCCAAAACTGGTTTATAAAAGAAAAAAAGTGGACAAGGGCGAGAGTTATTTATTTCTTACATAATAAAGTGTTCATATAAGTTGATTAAAAAAAGCAAAAACAATATAAAGGAAGTGGAGTAAATGATATTAACAGGTAAAACATAAATGAAGAAACACAGATGGCTAATAAATTCATGGACTGCTGCCCAAACTCACTAGTAATCAAGGAAATGCAAATAAAAGTGAGGATATCCGTTTTTTTCTCATAAAATTGGAGAAATGGAAAGCTGTTGATACTACCCAGCATTGCTAGAAATGCAAGGGAAATGAACACATTTCTAGAGAGAGAGAGAGATCTGGAGTCAACTTTCTTGGAACATTCACTGCATCACCCAGTGGAGCATAAACTCAAACCAGACTTTTGGTTTGACTAGCAATTGTACTTTTGTTATTCATCTTATGGCTATGAAACACCAATATGGGAAGCTGTCTCCATCACTGCCAGCATTGCAGTTGGAGACAAAATAACCAATACATAAAATGGTGTCTAAAGGCATAACAGCTCAATGTGCGACTGTAAAGGAAAACAAAAACATGAAAAATGGAGATCCATCCCAGTGAGTTTCAACAAACTCTGATGAATACAAATTACATAACATCACGTAACAGTGAGCTCATGCCCAAGGTGAATGACTGTGGTCATTTATAATGTCAGAAAGAAAGGTTGCCTGCCACCAAACTATTATGCTCACAAAGGTTTTATTTTCTTTGAGGCAGAATTGCATGTATCCTGGGCTGGCTTCAAATTCACTACGTAGCCCACATTGATCTTGAGCTCTTCATCCTCCAGGCTCCATGGACTGGTGCTGGAATGATAGGTGTACACCATCATGCCTGGTCCATGTAATTCTGGGATTGAACCCAAGGCATCTTTCATGCTAGGCAAACTCTCCACTAACTGAGCTGCATCTGCAGTCTTCTCAGACCCTTTAAAAAAGTCTGTATTCACAGGCTGTTAAAATTTGGCATATAGATATAGATAGATATAGATATAGATATAGATATACACATATATATATATTTGTGTATATGTGTATATATATATATATATATATATATATATATATATATATATATATATATACACATATACAAAAGCAGATAAAATGTCTACCAAATTGTTAACATTTGTCACTAGTGAGAGGGTCATTAAAGAAATATGGGCAGCTACCACCCTTTGAGTTCTTCTGACTCAGAGTGAGTACAGTTATCATATGTATATATGCAATGAAACAACAAAGCACAGGAAGATATCAAGATTGCACACATTGGCCAAGATTGTTAACTGTCTATTTAAGCACACATTGGCCAAGATTGTAAACTGTCTATTTAAGCACACATTGGCCAAGATTGTAAACTGTCTATTTAAGCGCTCATTGGTCAAGATTGTAAACTGTCTATTTAAGCGCTCATTGGTCAAGATTGTAAACTGTCTATTTAAGCGCTCATTGGTCTAGCTCTCACAAGCAAGCACACCAGGACCAATGTCAGCAGCACTGCTTTGCATTATAAGAGGTGTCTAGAGGATATTTTATTCTTTCTTTTAATTGATGTCTATGAAGAGCTCTCTCTATATATACCTTAACACACAAAATCTCCAAAGTCCTTATCTACATATTGATGTGTAATATTTTGAGGAATATTACATGGAAAAACTACGAGTATGAATTACTTTCTACTTCATTTGGGCTTTTCAACAGGAATGATTCAGACAGAGATTGTCACAGGCACAAGCAAAGTTGTTTCTCTTGATTAGTTTCCTTCTTCAAATGGGTGAGCGGCAAGGTGGGGGGGGGGGAAATGCATGCATCTGTTCACTCTGCTCGCCCAAGGTTTACTGCTTGCTCCATTTTGTGAGAACTCCAGGGTTTCTGCACAGAGTCTTCTACTTATGAGCTGATTTTTAGATCTGCAGGCAATAAATGAATGATCCATTATTCCCACCATAGGTAGAAGACAGAGGTACTCCTGCATTAGACAGAGACACCCTGTCACAAACAAACAAAAATTAGAGCCAAACAGAAGGCACATAGGACTTTGATACCTATAAAACACACAGGGAAAAATGTGTCAAACACTGTGCCAGCAAACTCTTCTGGCGTGTCGAAGATGTCAGAGTTTGATCTCTTGGACCAGTAGCAACCAGTGTTTCCTGACCACTTGAGTTCAATAGGAAGTTATTTTCCTCGCTCTTGTCGTGCACGCCCCGCATATCCATCACACACCATTAATCTTGTCATGGAATGTTTTGATCTAGTTAAAAATAGGATGAAAAGATGTTTCATCTCTGAGCTCCAATTTGCTAATAACATTATTTAAGGGGGTCTCACTTTCAGGTATTTCTGAGCAAGAATCAAAGGAGTGAGCCTTCAGTTAAGATAGCAGCAAGACCCTCTTGCATAACAAATTAGGCAAGTGATTCTTTAAAAGAATGTGCAGTGAACGTGGGGGGATGTCTGTATGCGTGCGGGCACTGTGGGAATTAGTGGTTACCGGTGCCAGAGCTATAGATTTTGTTAGACCTGTATTTGAGCCATTTCTTTCCTGTCATATCGGGTAAATAGAGTTATCTAAACGCAATAAGCATCCATTTCTATGTCTGCAAATTGGGATGCCCATAATCCACTTCTAAGTTTGTTGTGGGAAATGAATACTTACCAACTATTTCCAGCCCAGGCTTGGTGCCTGTGCTGCCAGGGGCTGGCTCTCCACTATCACAGAACAGAATTGTTGGTAATGAGTCACTACTATAAAAGGTGAAACTATGATTCTGGCTGCACCAATGTATTTTCCAAATATCATCCTTTCCTTCTCGTTACAAGATGAAAGAACAAATAGCAAAGTCATTTAGAAAGTCTACATCCCCATGTTGGGCCTGATTCTCCACAGAAATAGAAAGGCATTGAGATAAAGAATTTCTCTCAGATTTAGATCTATAAAGGAGAAAAATTCTTCAAAATTCTGATGTGTTTTCATTTAATAAAGCACCGTTTGGGGAGATGGTCCATTTTTCCGTGTATACATCATCATTTTAAAACTGTGAGATTGAATGAAGAGCATGTAGTTCCTGCCTTGTTCTTACATCAGAAGAAGTTTAAGAAGTTTTCCTTTTGTCCATTTTATGCTTGTTTCCAAGGGTTTAAAATGAAAGCTTTGTTTCTGCAATAACGGCTTAGTGTAAGCTTACATTGTCGATCCCCTCAGTCGATGCAATGTAATCCACTTTGGTAATGTGAATTTTTAAACAATCATAGGCCTCTGCCATTAACCCTTCTCTGCTAATGATAATACTCCTTAAAAACTACAAAGGAGCCGGGGCCCTAGCTCCACATTAGACTTGGAGCGCACTTAGCCGAATTTGCATTTCTTATTCGAGCTGCGGTGAATTGCTGAGCATATGTTGAACCTCATCAGTACCCGAAGCAGAATAGGTGATTGTGAAACAAATGTTCAAGTGCAAGCATTCAAACACAAACAGGCAAACTAGAAGAAAATAATGATGAGATGAATCAAAGGTTCCAAAATTCCCTTTGAATGAATGTTGGCCGCTGGTTCTTTTTCCCCCCAATATTTTTAAATTGACCTGTTGCTTTGCTTGGTTCATTATAGTGCAAATGTCTCGAATAAAGCTGTACATGAGTCATTTTTTTTTCCTCCTCAGTCAGGCTCCTTGGGTAATAGCTCACTTTGAAGACAAGTGAGAGAACCTAGTGAATGCTTCCTGCAGAAAGCCTTCAGGGATTTGCACGACAGCTCGACATTACTCTTTAGGAGAGAGAAACGGTAAATTAGCCTAGAGTAATTTTATTCCATGACATATTTCCAAACTAACTTTGAGGACACATTTCCACTTCATGTTTAGCTTCGACTTTAGGGACTTAGAAAAGGTTTCCTGCATTTGGTAAAGTTCCATGCGTGGTCGACAGTTAAGATGTTCTTTGGGGATTTCTAGACATTGGAAGCTTTGCTTAAACTCGAGAGATTTTTACTGCAATTCACATTGAAGCTGCAGTACTATATGCCTTCAGGGCTGTGCATTTAATAAACAAAAGATCTGTCACCAAGCTTGGCTCACAGTAGGCGGTAGATGTAATTATATACTTTAAAGGGAGGAAGACTGTTATTATTTTACATTTATTGAGTGCCAACATTTTGCAATGTGCCGTACCTAACATAGAGTTAGACATAGTCCTTGCCCAGTGGGCTATCTATCTAAATTAGACCAAATCTAAATATTGTTCTTAAATAGTCCTGTGTTTTCAAGTTTGTTCTGTGATGTATTGCGCTAGCATCATAGGGCTGGTATGCCTGCAAATGTGAGTTAGACCTCAGGTGGCTTTCAGAGACAAGCGTGAAGATGATATGTTACTGTTAAACTGTACACTGCTCATGTTCTTCAAGAATTTTGCTTGAGAAATTATAGAGTCAGCTCAGAATATTGGAAATTAAATTGGAAATGTGATGCATTATTTTGGGGAAAAGGAGTTAATAATTATGCAATTTGACTAGGTTTGAGATTATATTTATTTGTGTTTTTAAAAGTTAATTTTACTCAGAGTAGAATGTCATCAGGGTGAGGATATTTTCTGATACACTCCATTATGAATATATAAATGGATTCCTTCATCTTCTTAGGACTCAATTCAGGTTTTACACTCTGAGGGGGCAGTGTTCTGCTGGCTTTACGACAGGACACACACACACACACACACACACACACACACACTCAAATCAAATGAAAATTAAAAAATAATAATAATAAATTAAATACCGAAAGCCAAAAAAACGTTCTGTGAATATTCTTGAAGACCTAAGGCTTGAGACATCTTTCTTGGCTAATGAAGATGTTTCTGTCTCTCAGCAAGACTCAGACACAAGGACATACTGGATCCTGTGGGGGCTGTGAGAGAACTTGGTGCTGTCTGGATCCGCACTAGTGATCAAAAGACGTTTTCACACCGCAGGCCTGATTTCACTGCAGGCACTAGACACTCTAGTGGGCTTACCGTTGGTTAGAGATACACCCACACAATCCCCATCAACTCTGTTATAAATGAGGTGCTGTTAGGGGGAAATGTATGGATACAGATAGAAAATAAGGCAGTTAGACTACTGATGATTTTTTTTTTTAACTGTGTAGTGTGGCTATTTTCTACATTCTGTTCTCTGAGGTACTCAGGACTCTGCTGTGCTACTTAGGCTCCATTGTGTGATCTCCCACAGTGCGCATCAATTGTGTTTGCAAGACTATAGCCACTCCCTCAGTAAGCAGTCAGGAGGATTCTATATGTCACAGTGTAGTGTCCAAGGCTTAAGTTAGAGTTTACACCATTTCAACCATTTATCATCTGCAATCTAGTCTACTTACTTTATATCTTTGAGTTAGAGCTCTTCAGATATAAAATAAAAATCTGTTCACTCCATTGTTAGAATTTGTGTGTGCATTATCTGATTGATTTAAAGTACTCTCAAGCTCCTTAGATATAAATTAAAAAGTATCTGTAGACTCGACTGTTACAATTTTCATGATGATTTATCTGATGTATTTAAAGTATTCTGAATATAAGTTTAGAATGAATATTCTTCCTGTTATTATAAGTGATTGTTTTGTAATGATATAGCCAAGTGTGGATAATAAAATTTCCCTTGAATATATAGTTTCGTTTAGATTTATAATACAAAGAACTGATATTGCAAATCAATTTGATAAGTAGTTATCTATATGATCTGTCAGTATTATACACGAATGCTTAAGAAAGAAATATTAAACCCCATTTTTTTCTGCTTTGTCATTCTAGATAGGGCTTCAGAGCTGGAGACTCACAAGTTGGCAAGTTCTAAGCTAATTTTTCAACACAGGATGGACTGGGTTTTGTTGTTGTTGTTGTTGTTGTTGTTGTTGTTAGTTTGTTTTGTTTTGTTTTTTAAATTATTTTATTCACTTACATCCCAACTCTTGCCCCCCCTCCCAGTCCCACACTCCCATTCACTCATCCTCTCTCCCTTTCCTCTTTGAGAGGGTGCCTACTCCTGTGGCATCTCCCTTTTATGGCACATCGAGTCTCTACAGGATTAGGTGCATCCTCTCCCACTGGAGCCAGACAAGGCAGTCCTCTGCTACATATATACTGAGGGGACTCAGACCAGCCTGTGTATGCTGCCTGATTGGTGGCTTAGTCACTGGGAGCTCCCAGGGGCCTAGGATAGTTGACACTGTTGGTCTTCCTATGGGGTTGCCATCTTCTTCAGCTCTAGTCCTTCCCATAACTCTTCCATTGGGATCTCCAAATTCAGTTCAGTGGTTTGTTATAAGCATCTGCATCCGTCTCCATTAGCAGCTGGTAGAACCTCTCAGAGGACATCCATGCTAGGCTTCTGTCTGCAAGCACAACATAGCATGAGTAATAGTGTCAGGGTTTGGTGCCTGCCCATGAGATGGATCCTAAGTTGGACTAGTTGCTAGATAGCCTTTCCTTCAGTCTCTGTTCTGTTTTTGTCCCTGCATATGTCTATTCATTCTCCTGGACCTTGGGCTTCTCTACTGTTTCCCCTCACATACCTGTTCCTGCCCCTTTTTCCCCCTCTGTTTCTCTTCTCCCACTCAGTTCCCCCTCCCTCTGCCTCCCATGATTATTTTGTTCCTCCTTGTAAGTGAGATGAAAGCATCATCACTTGGGACTTCCTTCCTGTTTAACTTACAGTCTGTGGGATGAATCATGGGTATTCTGTACTATTTGGCTAATATCTGCTTATCAGTGAGTACATACCATGTTTGTCCTTCAGATCTGGGTTATGTCACTCAGGATGATATTTTCTTGTTTCATCCATTTGCCTGCAAAGTTTATGATGTCCTTATTTTTAATAGATGAAGGATATTCCATTGTGTAAATGAACCACATTTTCTGTATCAATTCTTTGGTTGAGATACACCTAGGTTGCTTCCAGTCTCTGGCTATTGTGAATAAGGCTACTATGAACTTGATGGAGTACCAGTTTGCAATCCCACTAACAATGGAGAAATGTTCCTTTTTCCACATCCTTGCCAACATCTGTTGTCAGTTGAGTATTTAATTTTAGCCATTCTGATTGGTGTAATGTGGAATCTCATGCTAATTTTGATTTGCATTTCCCTGAAGACTATGGATGTTGAAAATTTATATAAGTGTTTCTTGGCCATTCAAGATGTCCTCTCTTAAGAATTCTCTGTTTAACACTGTATCCCATTTTTAAATTGGGAAATTTGGATTTTTGAGTTTAAATTTTTGAGTTCTTTGTATATTTTAGATATTATCCCTCTATTGGATGTAGGGTCAGTGAAGATCTTTTCCCAGTCTGTAGGTTGTTGTTTTGTCCCATTGACAGTGTCCTTTGCCTAAAAGAAGATTTTCAGTTTCTAGAGATTCCATTTATCAATTGTTGATTTAGAGTTTGAGCCATTGGTGTTTCGTCCAGGAAATTTCCCTCTGTGCCAATGTGTTCTAGGCTCTTTCCCACCTTCTCTTATATTAGTTTCAGTGTATCTGGTTTTATGTTGAGGTCCTTGATCTACTTGAATTTGAGCTTTATGCAAAGTGATAAATATGGATCAACTTGCATTCTTCTACATGCAGACTGCCAGATAGACCAGCATCCTTTGATGAAAATGCTTTATTTTTCTAATGTATGTTTTTGGTTTCTTTGTCAAAGATAAAATGTCCATAGATGTATGGGTTTATTTTTGAGTTTTGATTCTATTCCATTGATCGACTTGACTGTCTCTGTACCAATATCATGTGGTTTTTATCACTATTGCTCTGTAGTACAGCAGTACAGCTTAAGGTCAGGGATGGTGATTTCCCCAGCCATACTTTTGTTGTTCAGAATTGTTAGAATTGTTTTAGCTATAGGACGGTCCTTTTTTTTTTTTTAAACTTTGGGGACTTTCTTTTTTTTATTAGATCTTTTCTTAATTTACATTTCAATTGCTATCCCTAAAGTCCCCTCTCCCCTCCCCCCTCTCCCCTCCCTGCTCCCCTGCCCACCCACTCCCACTACTTGGCCCTGGCGTTCCTCTGTATTGGGGCATATAAAAATTGCAGTACCAAGGGGCCTCTCCTCCCAATGATGGCTGACTAATCCATCTTCCTCTATATATGGAGCTAGAGACACAAGTTCTGGGGGTTCTGGTTAGTTCATATTGTTGTTCCTTTTCTAGGGTTGCAGACCCCTTCAGCTCCTGGGGTTCTATCTCTAGCTTCTCCAATGTGGGCCCCGTGCTCCCTCTTATGGATGACTGTGAGCATCCACTTCTGTGGGAGTCAGCTATATCAGGGTCCCTTCAGTAAATACTTGCTGTCCTATGCAATAGTGTCTGAGTTTAGTGACTGATTATGGGATGGATCCCCGGTGGGTTAGTCTCTGTATGGTCCATCCTTTCATCTTAGCTCTAAACGTTGTCTCTGTAACTCCTTTCATGGGTATTTTGTTTCCTATTCAAAGGAGGAATGAAGTATCCACACGCTGATCTTCCTTCTTGATTTTCTTGTGTTTTAATCTGGAGGACATAATTCTTAGTGAGGTAACCCAATCACAAAAGAAGTCATTGGATATGTGCTCACTGATAAAAAGACGGTCCTTTTTAAAAACAATTTTTCTTTTAGTTTTGAGATTACAATATAATTACATAATTTCCTCCTTCCCTCTCCTCATTCTAACCTCTCTCTTCCTTGTATGCATCCTTGACTTCTTTTAGGTCATAGCCTCCTCTTTCATTGGACTACATGCGTATATGTCTGCAGGCATATATATATATATATATTCCCTAAATTTCACGTGTACAGTCTGTATAAACTTACTCATATGTATGGTTTCATGGCTGCCTATTTGCTCTTGGACTTTGGTGTCATTTTCCCTGGGGAAGACTATTTCTCCAGGCCTCAGCATTCCTTATTGCCTATAGTTTTTTTGGTAGGGTTGAGGACTCATGGGTCTTCCCAGTCTAACTTGGCATATCTCTTATTGCTCTTCTTGTTCAACTTGTGTTTAGGTCGTCATGTTATGGGACTTTAGGAATGTGGCTTAGGACATTACTGACTTGCCTGCCTTCTCATACTCTTGTAAGTTTTAGTCTACTTGCATTTCTGGTCCCATTTGGCCTCAAATAGCCAAACTCGAATCCTTGCTAACTTAAGCCTCAACTTATTTTCTCTAAAATGGTCTTGCTAACTACTTTGCAAAAATGTCTGATCTAATTTTCTAAAATGTTTCTCTTGCTTTTATCAATGTATTAATCTAATGCTGTCCCTTCAGCTCCTGTTTCAGAACACAGACTTCAGACCATTCAACATCTTACTTGCTATGTTGTCTATCACTTTTTTCTAACATGCCTAAAATTTTTAGTTTCTATTTATAGTCTCCTTTTTTTTTTTTTTTTTTTTTTTTTTTTTTTTTTTTTTTTTTTTTTTTTTTTTTTTTTTTTTTTTTTTTTTTTTTTTTTTTTTTTTTTTTTTTTTTTTTTTTTTTTTTTTTTTTTTTTTTTTTTTTTTTGCTCAGTATTCTCTAATCCACTTCTTTTCCATTTGCTCACTGAATTTATTTTATTTCTGCAGGTTGGATTAGACTGCCTTCTCCTAATTCCCTGGTCACTTGCCCTTTACTGAAGTCAATGGCCTTAACAACAGCATGACTTTTCCAGCCCCTACTAGGTCTTTTGTTTTTCCTTTATAGATCCCTTTCTTCATGTTTTTTTTTTCCTTTTTTTTTTCTTTTATTTATTTAATGGGAGGATTTCCCCATGTGGTTGTTTTTTTTTTGTTGTTGTTGTTGTTGTTGTTGTTGTTTGTTTTTGTTTTGGTTTGGTTTGTTTTGGTTTGGTTTGCTTTCTTTCAGTCCTCAGCCTTTGCAAGCTCATGTTGTAACTTACATGATGTAAAAGTCTACATCCCACACTTCAAGATGTATCTTGGGCATCAGGCCCTTTTAGCTCCCAGGCTGAAGTTGAGAAGAACAATCAACTTTCAGGGACAGGGGTTGGGGGACAACACCACTCAGTCATCTAAAAACCAATACCTCTTCTAGGATTTCTTGTTGCTGCTAATAATCTTATTTTCAGCTAGTAAACCCTGACATCAAGCAGCAAGTTACTTGAAAGTCACTTGTTAACACTACAGCTTCCTTGCCACACCCTCTTTTCTATGTCACTTCCCTTGTCTCCCTGCCACTACACTTGCACCTCATTTTCCCATCTTGACTCTGAAAAACAAACAAACAAACAAACAAAAACAAAAACACTTCAAATACCACCACACTTCCAGTTTTGAACAACTACAAATGAAAAAATAACATGAAAAATCAAATTGGCATCGTGGATCCCAGTGACTAAATTCTGTTCACACAAGCAAGAGAACTAAACATGGACTGATTATTCCCTGATTTTAAGGCCAGATAGGTTATAGGAATGTGTCTGAGAAAGCCTTAGAAATACTCCATGCTTCTATTCACTGTACAGGAAATAAGAGAGATGATTTCAAAATGGCTTTCTGTTGCTCATACATTTCAGATGACAGCACCTCATATTGGGGGGTTCATATATATTCATGCACATGCATGTATGTACATATGTATGTAAGTATGTATCAGCCCCTGTGGTACACGTGCTTGTTCTTTCTTTCTCCTCTTTAAATTATCTTCCAAATCAGTTTTTTGAGAATTTAGTCTTTAATCTCTTGCTTCAATTTTTATTAAGCTTAATGATTTTGAAAGTATAGTAGCTTTAAAGCTTGGCTCCTTGTCTTGCAGCATGGGTATTGTCAGGAATTTTTTTAAATATCCAGCTCTTCAGGAACCATCTGAAACCGGTTCAACTCCAGGGATAGGCCTTACAATTCAGTTTGTGTAAGCACTAAAAGGACTGAGAACCAATGTTTTATAGCTGCAGTATCAGTGGGCATTAATTGTGAATTAGAATTTTCCACTTCACTGTATTCTCAAACTTCATTTTAGTAAATTAGCCCTTTGTAAACACAGGGTCTTCTATACACTATATTATTCTTTTTTTTTTTTTCATTTCCATTTTTTAAAACCCAGTTATTTTTGCAAAGCCTAGGTTAGAATTTCCTTCCCCTTAATGCATGTGAAATGAAATCATATATTAATGAAATTGTTGCTGTAAAAAATGTTATGCATTATTCTCTACTATATATTCTATCTCATGGGGCCCATATAAGTGCTATGAAGGAGAGTTAGTGCTCATGTCCTGTTCAGTATCCCACAGTATCCCGCACAGGACTTCTTTATAGTTTTTGATGACTTGTTTAGAAAGACTAAAGGTATTGAGCAGTCTTTTCTCTTTATTACGCCTTGTGAATGTAGCTTACCACCAGGCCTCAGGGCACTGTGTTTCAAAAGGGGTTTACTATGTCTATGGACTACCTCACTAGTTACGATTTAAAGATGCTTCATTTTGCAACGTACTTTACCAAAGTAAAGCATGATTAGAGCCTCATAAAGCCTCTGCGGTGTGAGAACTCTTACTGTCTCTGTTTTAGAGATGTGATGAACAGAGAGTGTCCTGCTTACAAGTGGTGCTCCTCATGTGAGCCTGGAAAAACCATAAGGGATGAAAGTGGGAATTTTGGAACTAGGCACTGACATAAAAATGAATGTTCCCCTTTCAGAGATGACAGTCAGAATTGTACTGTGACCATGTGTCTCCAAGTATGTACTGATAAGTTATTTCTCCATCAGTAAAACTGATCCAGTTCAAGACAGATTAAAATAGATGTAAATGCAGGTTTATTGGGAATGTGCTCTCTGGTGCCTCAAGGAAGGAGGCCTGGAAGTTGCCATGGGAAGGGAGACAGAGGGGAGGCAGAAGAGAAAGAGAGAAAGCTTGAGCACAGAAAGAAGGACAAAATGGGGCCCGGGGGAGACTAAAATATCTGGATTATATAGGGAAGAGCCTCTGGGGGAAAGGCAGCCCCAGCCCCTAGGCAGGAAAGTTCAGGGTAGAGGGCATGGTATGCCAGGTAGGGACTAAAGGGATGCTGGGAGAACCTGGAGGCCAGGTCTGCTTTGGTATGTAAAATATGCACCTCAGCCTCATTGTCTGGCATGATTCCGATTATCAGGTAGACAGAATTCAGCCATTTCAGTGACATGCATTTGAAAAAAATGAAACCTATAATTTAAAAAAAAGGAAAGAAAGAAAGAAAGAAAGAAAGAAAGAAAGAAACAAAGAAAGAAAGAGAGATAGAGAGAGAAAACAAACCTGGTTGTTTTATCTTTGGATAAAGATATTTGCACATGAATAAATTGGACCACAAAGAACACATGCTACTTTCTCCAAACATGCCCACTTAAGAGTTTGAAAAGTTAGAGTTTAAGGTATTTATGTTGCATAAAGAAAACTTAACATACTTACTAAAATATTAATGCAAATGTACATTAGTATCAATCTAAATCTTTGCAGGTTTTTTCTTTCCCTGAAATTAAGGATCCAACTTAGAACAGACTTGATATTAGAGTTGAGCAAAATGCATCCTCCTCTAAACTGTATGTGGAAGCAGGACTAATGATGGCGTTGTTGCTCAGTTAGTTTCAGAGATAAGCTTATCATTTGAAAAATATAACATTTTCAGGCTGAATTAAGTTGTTCCACTTGAAGAACTGTGATATGATCATCTGCTGTGGATTTTTCCTTTTTAATTCTTTCTACATGCCTAGTGATTGTATGCCTAGTTCTTACAAAAATTATGATCAATTTGTTCTTTCTGAGTCCTTTAATGTATTTCCCAAATATTTTTTAACTTGCAATTTCATAATACGACCCTGAAGGCATAGTGGAGAACCTCTGATTAATGTCAACTCAAACGTGGCTAGGTCAAGGAATTAAACACTCAAAAAGGTGAAGACATAACAAGATTGGAAACAGTTACAGAGTCAGCGAGATACAGATGAAGAACATAAGGGTAGAGAACTAGAACTGTTATTCGAAGGTTAGTTCCTCATCACAGCCCGATGAGAGCAGACCGAACATCATTTCACAAAGAGCTTAGATTGCCTGGAGTTGAATTTCCAGGGTTGCTATCTTGGCTGGATGTTTCCAGCCTTGGCTGCTTCTCTGCAGCCTGAGAATTACATCTGTGCTGATGAGCTGGAACTCAGTGTGAGTCTGTTATTTTTCACTTAGTTCCAACCCCTCGGTGTCTTGTATGGACTCTTAACATAGGAGAAGTGATTATGGACTCTTCATTTTAAAGGTCCTTAAAAATCGCTGAACCATGCAACTAAAGGGCAAAAGCTGCAGGGCCTAGTGGTTTCTGCAAATGGAATCAGCAGTATAAAAGTCTAAGGGATTTCCACCAGGCAGTTTTCATGTCTCCCTCAACTCTCTTCCTCCTACTTGCTTCTCTTTCCCCATCCCCTAATGGCTGAAACCTACTGGCCCTTGGGCACAGAAGAGAGAAAAGGAGGCCAAGAAGTTTTTCAGGATCAGCCACTCAACAGATTAATGCCTTTTAGGTGAATCCTGGCTCTTAAAGGTCCTACTACTACTAGCATGTCTTTGGGGGATATCCCTCATCCAAAAGCATATCCACCCTAGTTTATATCCCTCATCCAAAGCAAAGACCCTCAGGTTTTTTTACTTCCCTCTCTTCTAAGCTCCCTCCCTTACTTTTCCCACCCTTGGGCTCCCCTTTTTGTCACTACCATCTGTCTCCCCACTTTGATCTTACCAATCAAGATGTTGAACACAGAACTGGTGGTAAAAATATGATGTTCACACTGCTAACCAATTTATTTTACTTTCTACGGGAGCAGCCTAAACTAAAGAAGATTGATGCTCTAAGAAACAGATAACTTGTAGGAAGGCTGATCTTTGATAGGCTCATCTATAACTGGCGAAGCCATGAAGCACAAACTTACCAAGAGAAGGAGAAGGTGGGATAAAGAGACAAGAGCAACAGACAGAGAGGGGGAAGGAAGGGAGAGGAGAAGGGGATGGAGAAGAAAGCTAGAAAGAGAAGAAAGGGAATGTCCTCAATGAGATCCCGAGATGGAGCGGAGTGACTTGGCAAATTTAAAGCTGTTTGTCGCCTTTCCAATAAGATGTTTATTACTGAGTTTCTCAACCTGTTCCTTTTAGAAGCCAGTCCTAACTGAAACCTCTGAATTTTGTAATTTTACTATGAAGGCTCCCATTCCTTCCTTCCTTCTTGTTCTATTATCGTCTATTTAAATGCCTGTAAGAGTGATTTGGATTAGAAACTCTAACTTGTGACCATACTCTTTATTTCCTATCATTTTTTATGTCAACATTTGCTTCGTGAAGGAGTAAGGAAAGGTATGACTGCAAACTGCCTAATTTAGCCTTGCTTTGGTCTCCAGAAACCCAGCCTTCCATTTGTACTCACGCACACATTCCTGCTTTCTGCTTGCTTACTGTCACTTACTACTAAATGCTCTTTTCCCAGTTTTCCCGTATATGTGCCCTTTAAAAATCTGTTTAGCAAGTAGTTGCAGAATAAACAGCATTAAAAATAAACTGCTTATTCTGACATTTATCGTTGTAAAGCTATTTCCATTTTAGGGAAGATTCAAGTTACAAGAAAAGTTATTAGCGGCATGTCTAAACTATGCTTAGATAATTTTGACTGTCACACAGCCCTTCTGACTGACATTTCTTGTTTGGTTGTTTTTCTTTCTAATCAGATCATTTCTGTGTCTGCTGAAATATGTCTGCCTTATGCTGAGTTTCTTAACTTGATCTCTTGAAGGATAGCTCATGTCCCTAAATCCTGTCTCAAGCCCTAATATTTGACACATTGTGCTCAATCTATTATGGATGCTTGTACTCCAGACAGCAGCCTGTTTGCCCTACTACTTTAATTGGGAACTTTTATTCCTTATTCTTTAGAATTCCATCACTTGTAGGTTTTTTTTTGGGGGGGGGAGGGGGATAGTTGTTTGTTTCTTTTGTTGTGCCTTCAACCATTCTCATTAATTCTTCCCTTTCAAAACCCGACTGAAGTCTAACCCATTGGTAAGTGCTTCACAGTGAAATCTAAGTGAATCTTACAGTAATTCATTCCTCTTGGAATTTTCAACTCAGTTTTTACGTAATTATTTTTCCCTTATTTGTACCACATGTTGAATGTATTCTGAAGTGAGAATTTTTTTTTCCTTCCTTTAAGTGTTGAAATGAAATCTGGCTCTTTAACTGGAAGTTTTGACAATGATTTCTGAGATGGCATTTATTTTACCTTTTGTTATCCACCCTAGTTTATAGAATTCAGCGTTCTGTGTGGAGAAGGTATTTTTGTTAAATAATATTGGGTCCTAGGTTCTGGACTACAGCATAGAACATCGATTATGTTTGCTTAAACAGATGTTTTCTTAAGACATTATAAGGCAGTTGTTCTAATGCCACGTTAACTTCATTTTAAAAATAGGTGAAACCTGACTTGGGAGAGTGCTGGGTATCACGGTATACCAAACAACAGGTTTCTCAGCGAGGCTCTTTGTCTCTCCCACCATTCTTCATATTCCTTCCAGATCGATTGAGTCATATGGCCTTAATTATCACATAGAGGCTGAGAGCACGCCGAGCTCCCGCCTTCCCCCGACTTTTCTAATGAAGCTCACTCCTAGCAGCAACGTGTGCCAGATTATTGTATTGCATTATGACATTAAACATGGACCAGCAGAGGTCTGGCTAATTGGGAAGGATGCCTTTCTCTTGCTAACTGCTTGTTTATTTTCTAGGAAGCTAATTTGCTTTGGTTAGAAAATGAAACCTCATAATCCACTATAAATGAGTTTGGTCATATAATATTCATAGCGAGGCTGGGGAAATCCTATAAATAAATAAACAAAAAATACTAAGAGAAATTATTTACACAACATGACTCAATGAGGCTTTGCTGCTGTTATTTGCTGCCTGTGAGACTCGAATTAACATCAACTGTGTGTTTTCCTTCCTTCTTTTAATGAATCAGTAAACAGTATTTGTAATTCCCAGGTTAATTATTCACAGACAAGCACTTGCTTAAAAGCTTTAATATTAAATTGGTTTCTTTCACTTCACTGGAAAATAAGTAAAACTGTTTTGTAATGTTTAAAGGATAAAATTTAAAATGATGAACAATTTAAATATTATTGAAGCCAAGATTTGTACTTATTATGTAATAAAATCTTCATTTAAGGATATAATTTTTAAATATGTCTATATGTGTGGGTTTGTGTGTATGTGAATGCAGGTGGCCTCCAAGTCCAGAAGAGAGTGTCAGATCCTCTAGGACTGGAGTTACAGATGGTTGTGGGCTGCCCAGTGTGGATAATGGCCACTGAACTTGAGGCCATTGAGAGAGTAGAGTCCCTTAGCCTCTGAGCCATCATTATCCGCAGGTCCATGTAGCAAAAGTCTATAGACACAACCTGAAACCATATTGCATTATCCACCTGCTTACCACACTTTTCTCATTACTCAGCTCATTTGCATTTTTATACTCTGATTTTCTCCCAAGCCATTTGATGTCTCTTAAATATATGTTGAAGCTTTTCAATGACTAATAAACTGAAAGCTGTTTCTAATTGCAAATCTTTTAGTTTTGATCTTCTTCCCACACATTAGCTTTCTGAATAATCCCAGTGATTTTGTAGAACATGATGCTTTTGACATAGAGATAATTTTGCCAAGACTCCTTAGATCATAGTGGCCATCCAAGAGGGCTTCTCGCAACTATTTCTGGAGCTATGTTAGGGGTTTCCAGGCAAGAGAGGAAATGGTCAAGTGAGAATTTATGCTTCAACTTCTTGAAGAATTATGATGGAAATATGAATTCAACTTGGGTACAAGTGCTGCATATTATCGGAAGGCGACTTCTTCTGAAAGTAAGAAGTTACCAAGGAAGCTAAAGCACTAGGATAAATGAAATCCTTAAATATTTTTCTAATGCTTTGTTTTCAATTCAGAGCCATGAACTTGTAGATGACTGCTCTTTAATATAAACATTCTAAAATTATTCATATTAAAGAGTGGGAGATGTAAGATTTTAGGTAGGATTATAACACTAAAATGGGAAAGTTTTTAAACAATAGAATATATTGGAGTCCAAATATACTGTAATGTTCAAAATTGTCAGTGAAAGCACCGTATTGTGTGTTGTAGACTCTCTAGTCTTTATCTGTGTCCAGCACCAACTACTAAGTCTTATTATAGTCAAAAGTGAGTTTCAAGAACTATTGGGAAATATTTCATGTCAATTTGTAGAGCTTTAAAAAAATCCCAGAATTTGGTTTTAGATTTCTTATATAACTAGTCACTCTATTAGATAAAGTAGATTCAAAAGCAGAGTGCATTAAGACTCTACAAATAAATATTCACAATTCAGCTAAAGTGACAGTGATAAAAACATTGTGGTGGCCAAGGGTGACACTTTTAAAATGGAAAAAAAAATATTTCTGAAACTCAGAGACACCAGAAGGGACAGAGAGAGAGAGAGAGAGAGAGAGAGAGAGAATATGTGTGTGCCTGTGCAGGGAGAAAGAAAAAACAGAAAAAAAAAAAAAAAGATTGCTATACGGTTGGATTGACTGATTCATGATGATGTCATTAAAGCTCTGGAAGAAGATGAGAGGAAGTCATGTTGAATTCCTGATTATCTCCAGGGACTTGGTAGACAAAAGGGAGCTTAGCCATTAGGCAAGTAGTGAAGGTTGGAAATCTTCAACCGTGCATTTCTTCATTCAGATAATATTACGGGGTGTTAACTGTACGTCTGGATTAGTAGGCAGTATTAGCAAAGGGCGTAAAAGGGAAGAAAAGAAAGAAACTACTTCTTAGCTTATAATCCAAACAAGAAGACACATTTGTGAAAACAATACAATAAAATTAGATTTCTACTAAACAAGTTACAAAATAAGAATTTAATTAAAACATATGGAAGTCATACTAGCATAATTAAAATTTGCTTTAATTGTAAATAACAGAGTCACACTGCATTTTCAGTTTAGATAATTGCTTTCAAGGTGACATTCTTGAAGCATGTTTATTAAACAAGAAAACACCAACTTGCATTATCAGGAACACATCCCAGGAGAGTCTGTTTCTGTTGAGGACTGATGGATAGTTCTGGAAGGAATTGCTAGCATGTGAGTAAAACTCACATGGGAGGCTAGTCTGTGCCACAGTGCCAGTCATTCCTGGATATCACTGCAGGACAGAGTTACAGGGCTTGGGAGTTGGCTCCATGTGTACAGTGCTTACCTTGCAAGCACAAGGACTTTAGTTTTAACCTGGAATCCGCATACATATAACTAGCAGTTCTAGGGACCTGCCCAGGAGTGCTTGAGAGGCAGAGACACAGGATTCTTAGGGCTTGCTGACCAGTTAGTCTAGACGAATCTGTTAGCGCCTAGCTCAACAAGAGACCTTGTCTCAAAATATGAAGTGGATAGTGATCGAGGAAGGTGCATGGGGTTAAGCTGTGGTTTACATACACACAGAAGCAAAACATACAAATGAACAATTAAAGTGCAGTGTACAGGGCTCTCAGGGCCAGGCTCCTTCATAGCAAATGCCGCTCGGTTTCCTGTCATTCTTCAAGCTGACTTGATCAGATGAGCACAAGACAATGTTTGATACTTGCATGTGCACTGAGGATAATCAGATGGTAATAGTTTGCCTCTGATGAATATCAGTTCATAATGACATTAATGGGATGGTCTTGCTTTTACCAAATCTTCACTATCCTGATAAATACAGACAGCTTTCCTCAGAGGCCTTTCTTGCTCCTGTCTTGTTTTGATGAGTTCTTTCTTTCTTTCTTTCTTTCTTTCTTTCTTTCTTTCTTTCTTTCTTTCTTTCTTTCTTCCTTCCTTCCTTCCTTCCTTCCTTCCTTTCTTTCTTTCTTTCTTTCTTTCTTTCTTTCTTTCTTTCTTTCTTTCTTTCTTCTTTTCTTTCTCTATCCTAAATTTACCATTTTTTCTTTTCTATTTTCATTTTATTTTATTTTCTCCTATAGAGAGAAGAAGTTGTGTCCCCACATCTAATGACAGCATTGCTTGCTTTCTGAGCTTTCTCATTTTTCCCTTTACAGCACCAAGGGAGTGCACAATGTTTCACACACTATAATTGCATGTTTAGTAGAAGTTACTAGTCTTTATTAGCATTAAATGTAATTTCTCATACTTTATAAGTTTCTTTGACTGGACAAGCATATTTTTAGTTCTCAAAATGATGAGAGAACACCATACTGAAGAATATTTTTACTAAAATGTGAGCTATTTATAAGTTGCCTAATCGTCACCCTAGAGCATCATAATTTTTTAATCATGAAATTCAGCATTAGAAAAGAAAGGGGGCTGTTTTGTGTTTGCCTGCTTTTTATTTTGTTTTGTTCTTTGAAGGACAGGATCTCACCACAGCTCTATCTATTATAAAACTGACTATGGAAAATAGGCTGCTCTCAAACTCAAATTGAGACCTGTCTGCCTCAGCTTTCCAAGGATTAAAAGCCCATCTAGCATGAAGTCTTAACCTATGTGGAGATTAAATGTTAGGGCTGAGATTGATGTCCTTGTCTGTATTACTATCTGGTGTCCAATTGCAGCTGTTTTTAAAGTAACATGTAAAATTTAGGACAAGACAAATAAAAAAAATAGAGTTGATATATCATAGACCATTATATTCTTGTAGACTGAAATTTATCTGTATTTAGGATTGATAGATGTTGCATAGTGACTGTGTACTTCCACTGTGGTAAGATTAGAAACATTGATTCAAAACAATGTTTGCTTTATTTTATTTTTTCCCCCTTCCCAGTTTCTCCTCCATAAGCCACCTATCCAGTACTCCCTCCCTCTGCCACTATGAGGGTGCATTTCCATCTGCCCACCCACTCCTACCTCAGTGCCCTAGCGTTCCCCTAGTCTGGGTCATCAAGCCTCCACAGGACCAAGGGGCTTCCCTCCTAGTGATGCCAGATAAGGCAGTCCTCTACTACATATCCAGCTGAAGCCATGGATCCCCCACCTCCTGTGTACTCTTTGTTTGATGGTTTAGTCCCTGGGAGCTTTGGGGGGTCAAAAACAGCAAAAACGGTTGATACTATTTTTCCTAAGATGCTGCAAACTCCTTCATCTCCTACAGTACTAGCCCTAACTCCTCCACTCCCCAATGTTCCCTCACTCAGTCCAATGTTTGGCTGTGTGCATCCACATCTGTATTGGTCCAGTTCTGGCAGAGCCTCTCAGGGGACAGCTATACTGGGCTCCTGTCAGTAAGCATTTCTTGGTATCAGCAAAGGTGTCTGGGTTTGATGTCTGCAGATGGGATGGATCCCTAGGTGGGGCAGTCTCTGGATGGCCTTTCCATCAGTCTCTGCTCCACTCTTTTCCCCTGCATTTCTTTTTGACAGGAAGAATTCTGTATTAATATTTTTGAGGTCAGTGTGTGGCCCTCATCCCTATTCACTAGATATGGTCTCTACAGTTCTATCTCTCCTTTGTTGGGTATTTTGGCTAATGACCTCCTGTGAAGTCCTGGGAACCTCTTGGGTCCCTGACATCTGGGACTTTCTAGGGGCTACCTCCAGCTCCCCTCCCCCCACTGCTACATACCTACTTTCAAATTCCTGACCCTCTGTACTTTTTCCCCATCTTGGTAGTGCCTCCTGAAGGTAGATTACACTGGAAAACAGGAAACTGAGGAAGGCATTGGTTACGCAAGTCTCTATGATCAAATACCTGACAAAAACCAGTAAAAGGATTGGGGGCTTAATTTGGCTCCTGACTTAAGGCTACAATGTCTTATTGGAAAGGCATAGTAGCAGCAGTGGCTTGGGGCTGTGGCAGATGAGTGAAAGTTGGCTGGTTATATCATCTAGGTAGTCAGGAGGCAGATGAATGCTGCTGCGCTGCTGGATACCCCACCTATGAGGTTAGGGACCTTAGCACATAGGAAGGCAGCACCTGCCCCCCCCACCCCTTCAAGCTAAGTCTTACCCACTCATTAAATCCTCTCTGGAAATGGCTGTGTGGACCCAGTAAACAGGCTACATCACTTGTTTTCTAGCTGTCTTTCAATCCAATAAAGTTGAAAACTGAAATTGCAAATCTCAGGAACTTGAGATCCTCGCACAAGTAGGATGAAGAGGGACTTGGAATGGAGAAGGTCTCCTGGGAAGGAAGACACATAGATGCTTTAGTGTGCACAAGCAGTGCCAGTGCCGAGCCTCTTAAATTTGAGCAACAGATATCCTACATAAAAAGAAATGAAGCAGTATGGATTTGTATTTCATGAATGTGTGAGAAATCTAACCCTATGCAAATTATTATATTTATTGTGATACAAATTATTGAATTAGGATTGTTAGAGAGCTTTTCTTAACAAACAAAGGTGCCAGTGCCTGGCATATACAGAAGTGGATGCTCACAGTCATCTATATGATGGAATACAGGGCCCTCAATGGAGATGCTAGAGAAAGTGCCCAGGATCTGAAGGGGTCTGCAACCATATAAGAGGAACAACAATATGAACTAACCAGAACCCCACAGATCTTGTGTCTCTAGCTGCATATGTACCAGAAGATGAGCTAGACAGCCATCATCGGAAGAGAGCCCCTTTGGTATTGCAAACTTTATATTCCCCAATACAGGGGAACACCAGGGCCAAGAAGTGGGAGTGGGTGGGTAGGGGAGCAGGGTGGGGGGAGGGTATAGGGAACTTTCAGGATAGCATTTGAAATGTAAATTAAGAAAATATCTAATAAAATCACACACTGTGGTAAAAGAAAAAGAAACAAAGTAAAAAAAGAAACATGATTATTCAAAGATTAGCTTCATCTTAGCACTCATTCTCTCCAACTGTTCTTAAGAAAACACTAGACAAATAGGAGTCAAGGAATCATCATCAAGTCATCAAATTTTAGGAGAGAATTATAGGGCAGCTCAGTGCACCAACAGTGCACGGTCCAATTCTTCAAGTTCCATTCTTCAATGCTTTTGAAGACTTAGTTTGAAATTTTATACCTAATAAACTTACAGATGAGGGAAAATATTTGTTCTAAGATTGCTTCTATATAGTAACAGTAATATAATTATTAATTTGGAATTAATAACATAGTAATATTTTGAAGGACTGGATAAACACTGAAGATATTATGTATTTACTAGTTATAGATCTATACTTTAAACCATTGTTTTTAGTTTTAGGTACACTCAGATTCTAAAATAATTTACAAGAGGACAGGCCTCACAAACTCAGACTAGTTAAGTGACCAAGAAGCTGGATAATTCTGGCCTCCTTATTATTATTATTTCCCTGATCTTCTGGATCTTTTTCTATCTTCCAAAGTATAGTGAGCGTTTAGATTCTTTCGTCCCCTGTTGATCCATCCTCCTCTCAGTGTCAGTGCTGTCATGTCAATTTAACATTGTTACAGTTGCTGATCCACTGTGGGGTTTCACACCATTAGTTGAGTTCTAGCTTGTACTAATAACTTTGAGACACAATGGTGCTTGTAACTGTAATCTTATCATTTTAGTCTCAGTATTGGCTATAATTCTAGTATGCGTTCAGGACCAGAAGTAATTGGCACTTTTATACGTAAAACAGGCTACAATGGTGGATAATTTTATGTCAGTTTGACTCAAGCTAAAGTCATCTGAGAAAAGGAAACCTTGATTAAGGAAATGTCCAGCGACAATTGGATTTTAGCCAACCCTGTAGGGCATTTTCTTATTCATTGATTGACAGAGAAGGGACAGCCCATTGAGAATGGTATCATCCCTGGGCTGATGATCCTGAGTTTTACTAGAAAGCTGGCTAAGCAAGCCATGAGGAGCAAGCCATTAAGCAACACTCCTCCATGGCCACTGCATTAGGAGTGTAACACTCCTCCTGCCCCCAGCTTCCTGCACTGTTTGATTTGCTGTCCTGGAATCCTTTGATGATTCACTGTGATATGGAAGTATAAGCTGAGTAAACCCTTTCCTCCCAAGTTGCTTTGGTCATGATGTTTTATCATAACAAGTGTAACCATACCTAAGACACCTACCTTCTCACAACGAGATAGAAGACTCAGAGTAAAGTGAACAAAACATACTGCACTGTCAGTGTGTAGGTGGCACGAAGAAGAATAGGAGAGAAAAGGCCAATCTGGATAGGACGGTGAGGCAAAGCTAGTTCAAAAAATTGACATCTGTGGAGACAGAGTGAGCAGGGGAGAATGATGTTCTGAGAAAGGTCTTGGTAAAGTGCAAAAGCTTTGAGTGTAGAATGTGATTCTTGATTGATTTCTTTGCTTAAGCCCTTAGTGATCAATATTGTTCTGCCCCATGGCAAGTCCAATGACAACAAAGAGACATGGAAGTTTAGCAGTGGAACCTAGTATATGACAGGCACATGAATGACAACGACATACGAATTTCCATTCTGTGGCCTCATTTAGACACTTTGACGTTTGTGTGCAGCTCAAATATGTTTAAGAGTAGTTTGCAGTTATTTTAAAGGATTTATTTAGTTTTATTTTATGCTTATGTTTTGCCTCCACATGTTTATATGTGCCATATAAGTGCCAGTTATTGCAGTGGTCAGAAGGCAGCATCAGATTCCCTGGACTGCACTTACAGAGGTCTTGAGCCAGGAGGATACTTGGACCAGAACCCAGTTCCTTTGCGAGAGCTGCAAATATTTTTTACTTCTGATCTGCAATCCCCTGCCCCTCTCAGTTTCTAAGTTGTTTCTGCAACCCATGCTTTTCTCACTATAAATATCACTAGTTTTCAACTGGCTTCCAGCAAGCCCTATTCAGTTTCTCCTCTAAAAAATAGAAACGTGAATTTCTATAGAGAAGTACTGAGCACAACTCGCGTATACTTCTCATGTTCCCCTTCTGAAAGGGTTGCCTGCAGACCATTAATCTTTCAACTGCTTTCCTGCCCCTATTATTGCTGGGTCTTCTTGACCAACATCTGCAGCATCTGTGATTAAAAGGAGTTAATACCCTGTGGGACTAAAGTTGTAGTCTCCCTTCTCCAGCTTTCTCCCTCCCCATCTCTCATACATACACATGCACACATAAATACATATAAATGTATTTTTAATTATAGGGCTTGAACACAATCCTTGTTTGGCATTGGTCCCTAAGAAAGCATTTAGGAACTGCATATATTTTCAAACTTTTATAACGATTTCTTATTTCATAGGAACCTTCAAAGTATTTTACTGGAACTCTTTCAGTGTCAGTGATAGAAGATGCTAGTGTTGCTTTCTGAATGTAGGGTGAATTAAGTAATAGACAGTGGAGCAGACATTGAATTATATGGATTGTTAGCAGAGATAGCACAGTAACTTAGACATTTCAATCAGTTGCCATTCTAAAGTCGAAGGTCACTCTGTCCCTTCTACAGGAACTAGGCCAAGTTTGGACCTTTACATATAGTCTGGCTCCAATAAAATATAAGAACAAGAAGGAAAGAGATTGATCTGGTCAGACAAGTGGTTTTCAGACTATCTCCTCTACCTATTAAATCTTTGCTTTTTCTTTGTTGGTTCTTTTGTTTGTTTTAAATAATAACAAAAATATTTGAAGCACAGATATGATTTATACTTTATAAAAAAAATAATTATTAACTATGTCAAATTTTATTAGAAAAACACCTTGAGTTTGGAAAGTATTATTTGAGTGCTGTTTAACAAATCAGCTGTAAATCCATGGGGAAAAGGAAGGAGAACCTAGCACATGTCACTCATTTGAACAGGATTGCTTATTTTGGATAAAGTATTACTGGATAATTTTTCATGGCTATCACTCATAAGAAATCAAGTTTTTCTTGTTTGTTTTTGTTGTTTGTTCTGTGTTTCTGTGATTCACTATTGACTTTTCATACATTTCTTAACTAATCTCATGCAGATCGTCATATCTTGATAGGGTTGTGGATGTTATAATGACCTTTCTTCTATTGCCTTAGAATTATGCCTTAGAGGATGAAAATGTTCTCAACTATCTATTGCTACACAGCCCACGATGGCCAATCTTGCTCCTCTGAGGGCTTTACTGGTCACAGGGACTCTGGTTTTGATGCTAAAAAGTATTTCCATGATAATATCACAGTGTGGTAAGCTGCAGTCTGTCCCTAAAAGATTCAGAACATGATTCTTTGATGTCTGCTTTGAGGCAGGATATTCCCAGCATCCCATTTAGTCAGAAATATGAAAGGTCGATGTTAACATGATTTACATATCACACTCCTGTAGGGTTTCATGGTAAATAATAGAAATAGGCAAGGATCCCTACATCAAGGCAAATTTACTCTATTTCCTGACACACACAGTGAAGCTTATTTTGGGATAATGACTACATATGTTCAGGAGAATTGGACTCATGAGCCCACTGTCAGAACATTTTCCAGAAAAAAAAAAATGAATGTATTGTTTGAAGACAGCAGGGAGAGGTCCTTCTATTATTTATACAATGACTTTTTTATGAGAACCAGTAATAACACTTTATTTCTCTCTTGCCTAATAAATAGACTATCCATTATGGCTAATTGAGGACTTTGACAAAATTATATATTCTGTATATTCTTAATATATTGCAAATGTTTCTAATATTCAAATGATAGCCAACTCTTGAGCATGACAATGGAGCAGAAATTTTATTCTAATTTTTTAATCAAATAGGGAATTACAGTTTCTCCGGGGGTCTACTTACTCATGTCTTCAACAAATATTTGTTAAAAGTGATTTCATGGCAGAAAGAATTTCAGTGGCCTGAGATGAAACAGTGACTAGAATAGACCTAGAATTTAGTATCATAATAGACTATCCTTACTTGTTCTTCATAGCTGTATAGAAGAATACACACACACACACACACACACACACACACAAATGGTGAAAGAGTATATTGGTAATTAAATCACAAGTACTTTTCCTAAAGATTCTTGGACAAAGGCCATTTTGAGAAAGAGTGACATAAAGAATAAATTTAAAGCAGGCAATATGACAAGACCTGTTTTAGGTGCCAGCAGGATTTTGTGGATGGGATCTACACTGAATTGAAGGCAGTAAGAGAATTCAAGGTTCTAATGTAAAGACGGATTATCTTATGATTCTGAAGTGGATCAGGTTCACTGCCAGGACCAATTGGATTTCTATCATGAGGTGCCTAAGTTGTAGTCAAACAATGAGTAGCTATATCTAATGAATTTCAGAGATACTCTTACTGCCTTGCTAAGGATCTGCCTTTAGCATGGTTCATAGCACATTTACAAATTTGTCTAACATCACTCTAGTTGGTTTTAGTAGTAAATCATTGCAGTTCATTGCTGATCCTGTATTCCAAATACACAGTCTACATATATGCATAGCCTCCAAAGCTTTGATCATTCTGTAGTCCCCTTTCTTACTAGAATTTTAAAACAGAATGCCATGCTGTCATACACATTCACATTACTCTCCTTCATCTCCCTCCCATGTCTATTGAGCCCTTTCTTTCTAATCCGATCCCTCCTGCTGTGTTTTCTTGATTTAAATGGCCACCAACTCATATCCAAATGACAGTGTTTCATAACACTCTCCCAAATCTCAACTCTTGTAATCTTCCCAGCCCTTATTTTATGATGTTCCCTGGGCTCTGAAAGGAGTATTAGAAATAAACCTTATATTGTGATGACTCACCAGTCTCCTGGTTTCATCGCTTTGCCCAGTTATAAAACTCCATATTAACCATTGCCCATGGACAAAGGAAGCTTTTCTGATCCATACTTGAATGCTATTCTAGGTCTGTGGATATAGACACACAACTCTAAAAGAGACTTTTATTACATATTACTTTAGAAAATATTCAACAGGGAATTCCTATGTAAGTAACATGCTAAGCCATCAGATTTACATGACCAACCATGTATTCCTTTCCATGGAATAGTCATAGCACTATCACATCTGAAGGTACCTTGCCTAATTGGTTGGCATCATGTTGTATCTTTGACTTGGTAAGGCTGTACTATAACTATACATTAAAAGTATGCCATGTCTTTAGAAAGAGACTCATGTAGTTCTGGTGAACAGTAAAAATAATAGCAATAGCATTGATTGTTTTCAGAATACCTGGAAACTCTTACCCTTTATTTCTCTTAATTAGAGTTTGTCCTTCTTTCCCTACCTCTCTTTTATATTCATAGCCTAGATAGAGAGAAATTACAAGCACACAAGCAGCATGTGTGGACACATTCCGTTGTGTATTTCACTTCTTCAACATCTGTGATAGTCTTTTTTAAACCAAGGATGTATTTGTATATTACTTATTCATTAAATCATTATTTTGAAAAAATCTTACGATGTTGACTTTCTTTTGAGTGCTTAGGAAACATTAATGAACAAAGATTATTAAGCAGGCTTACTCCTATTGATTTTTATGTAATATTGACATATATTGGCATATGGTATTTTTCTAGGAGAAAAATGTGAAGAATATGTAGGTATTGGTTTGTTGATGTCAAATTTGAACAGAGTGGAGAGAAAAACGTAACTAAGAGTATGAAATATGAACATATTGTTCAAGGCAATAAGTAATATATTACCCAGGGAGAGAAAATACAGCCAGCACAGGGGAATTAAGCAGACTGTCTACAGACCATCACTTAGTAAAGACCTTGTTCTTTGTAGCTGTGTGTTCAAATGTATCACAAAGTAGGAGGAACTGAGCTAAGGATAAAGAATTACATTTCCCGTCAGCAGCCATAGAGAATGTGTCTTTTTTTTTTTTTTTTTTCCCATAAGATAGAACTGGATGTGACCTTACACTGACTTAGGGGTTGACACACTGGGTTTCCTGATCCAGTCAAGGAGGCACTGCCTTGCACAGCTGCATCTATGCTTTGTGCATGATAACTTTTGGAATCTCGTCATCAGATCCTCACATGCACACTAGGACTCTCGGTTTTGAAAAAGTTAAAAGAAAAATTCCTTGGAGGCATTTATTATTTCCTAATTTCCACAGGAACCTGGAGCAGTGAGGACCGAGTGGAGGGTTCCATCTGCAAGTTAATCTACTGGAACTGCCCCAGAGTGCAGGCTTTTGAAGGGAGAATACTAGAATCAAGGGGAAGGCTTTCAGGCTTAGCCTTTTGGTAAACATCCTGCCATTCTAAAGTTCTGAGAGGTTGAAAAGTAACACCACCTGCCACAAGGTCAACTAGGCTTTATCGACAGACATGGATTTTAAATAATTAGTGCTATTAATAGCCTATAATACTTTGCTATACAAAGTGTTGAAATTGCCTTGCCTTTTTGTTATAAGATAGATAATCTGAATTTTACTGTCTAAAATTTATGGTCTTAAGTCATTTATAAATGAGCTGATGTTAGATTCTGTTTTAATGAATATTTATAAAATAGGAATATTATAAGTTTGAGATGAAATTAAATTTTCATCTGAGTGGTAACTTGGATACTCTTTCTTTCCAGGAGTCAAAATCTAAGATAGATTTATTACTTATAGTAGGAGTTTAGAAAGGCCTTCTGACACACAACTTGCATTTAGTTCAGAGGGTTGAAATGTTTTGTTAGATTTCTTCTTATAAATGAGCAGATTGGGGTATGATTTTTATAAACATGGACAGTTCATTATCACTAATGATTAATCATGTTTCTAGGAAGTTAATGTCCCCTAAGTTTTCATCCCACTAGGTCATTAAATTATACGCACATCTGCCTAGTACTGTATGCCAAGATCTATGGTTGGTGCAGATAACTCTCTATTTTCTGATTAGTGGATGCGTGAGAACAGAATGGGAATAAATGTAAATTTCATGTTACTATAATAAATAAAAGTGACAATCTAGTGTTTTATTGCATTCTTAATATCAGAGGTAAATAAGACCTGCCACATATGCTAAGCAGAATTCCCACTCAGTCATTGTCCTTACACAGATTATCGACATGTCTGTAGATGGAAAAGAAGTAGACATGGGCTTTGACCCATGCTACATCTACAGCTCATCCATATGTCTTCTAAACGTTGTATTGAGGCTACAGGGCATAAAGTAAAGTGCCAAGAGCTTAGACAGAATCTAAATCTTAACATCTCCCTTTAAAGTGAACATATTGATTTAGTTAGTGTATTTTAAATAATTTATGTAAAAATCACATAGGTATGTGATTTTTTTTTCTATTGACCTGTTATATCATTCAGCAGTTTTTTCATGTACCATGTTCCAGACTCTTTCCAGTTGCTGGTAATACAGGCATAATCAGGAGTATTGCCATGGGTAGGTGGCTTTGTGTTACCCTCAGTTATTAATAGCAGAGCACATTCATGATCGTGATTCTGGCCTCAAAACCACAAAAGCTTCTTGACTGTTATGTATTGGCTTCCCTTTGCTCTCACTTGGTTTGCTTGGGAACCCATGCAAGCACAGTATCTTTTAGTCTACTTGAAAAAGCAAAGATAGGGACTTCTTAATGCCCTAGCTTACATGCAGGAAGATAGACACATGGAGATAGAGTCATTGTGGCATGAAATAACATATTCCTACAGTTCTTCTAGAAAAGAAAATTCATTCAGCTTAGGGAATTTTCTGGAAAAGATTCTTATATGAATTTCCTCAGATATTATCCACTCAATGTTATCATCATATTTCCTCCATATCTCACGTGGTCCAGAAAGCTACTTAAAGAGCACTTTGCACAATATTTGACACTTAAGACTTTACATCAAAATACTTATCATCTCTTGCTACTAATTGAGGCAGGGACCATGACTGTTCTCAATAATCAATAATTCCTTTCTTGCCACATCTGTCTGTCTTTCTGTCTTTCTGTCTGTCTGTCTGTCTGTCTGTCTGTCTGTCATTCTGTCTCATAAAGACCTTGCTCTTTGTAAATCTCAGGTCAAATGTATTGAAATCAATAGGATACGGGGGGGGGGGCACTTTTGTTATTCTTTGGAGCCTATCTCAAATACTCTAGTGAAATGTTTCCTTCACTTAGGCAAATGTGGCTTATTGAACCTTGCCTTCTCAGAAGAACATTTTTTCATAATCTTGTTTTTTCTTTTCGATTTTTTGTTTTAATTTGAAAGATATTATTTACTTCCATTATACAACTTTTCAGGCAGATTCCTGAAAAGAAATAACAAGAAAGAATTAAGATGACTGTAGGAACATTCTACACCTGTCCAGGGATATAACCCAAGGATTCTCAGCTTTGAAACTATTGAGATTTTAAGCCAGATCATCTTTCATTGTAGAGAGCTACTCTGTTTACAACACAATATATAGAAATAGCCCTATCCAATAATAAATCAACACCAAGAACATTTGAGAATTATGACAACCCAGAGGACTCTAGACATTGCCAAGTATGCACAGAGTGTCAAAATGTTTATGAACATGGTTATAATACAGACTAAGCTATTAAGACTACATTCTTTGCTTTTATTTGGAATGCTGGGGTTTATAGCGAGCTAATTGCACAAAAAAGGATGAAATGTGAAACACCAATCAACTCATTCATCTATAAATAACAAACATGTAAAGAAATATTAAAAGCTAAGCCTTTTATAATCAACCTTTGCAAAAACATTAAACTTAACTCTAAGCGCATGAGAGCTATTTGGTATATCTCTAGATTTGGACTCTCAGGTTATGACCAACAACTGATGTTGAATGTGAGTAAATTGAGTGGAGAAAAGTGTAGCTACACAAAAACCTTCAAAAAAAAAAGAATACCAAATAAAGGCAAAACAGAATAGGATATCTTAATTAATAATGATTAATTAACATTATATATAAATTAATAATCTTAGATGTGTTTCTCTAATTCACAGGGGAACCTTTGAAATACTTTTAAGAAATCACATAACTTTGTGTGCAGAGCTTGGTTTTTGAAGGAAAATGAAACATTAAAAACTTCCCTAATTTCAACGTAGGGATTGAGCTGGGAGAAGTCACTGAAAGAGAAGTGTGAAGCTGCTATAGAGCCAGTTCAATGGAGAAAACTGGCTCTCTGTGGAATCAATTTTGACAGAGGTGTCTATTACTATTGGTTTATTATTATTATTATTATTATTATTATTATTATTATTATTATACAATTTCTTTTAAAATTTATCTAACTCAAAACTTTTTAAAGTGTGTTAAAATTGCCTGTTAAGATTCAGATTCTTATACAGTAGTTTGGAAGAGATCCAAGAGTCTGGTTTGCTATCAAGTGTCTATTAATAATAATGGCTGTAGTTAATGGCATATGCTGTATGCAGCTGTGTTCTGAATGACAACCATGGTGTTGGACTCTGAAAGAAGGACTGGCAAAATGTAGCTTGCCTAAATACCTAATAGTGGGGAGATGGAACCTGAAGATAGCACCTCCAGTAGATAGATATGGCCTCCAGTGTAGGGATGGGGCCACTTACTTCCCTTCAAAATTTTTGACCCAAAATTGTTCAGTCTAAAAGAAATGCAGGGGAGCAGAGACTGAAGGAAAAGCCATCCAGTGACAGGCCCAAATTGGGACCCATCCCATGGGTGGGTACAAAGCCTGACACTATGCCATGCTTTACTGCAGCCAGGAGCCTAGAATGGCTGTCCTCTGAGAGGCTCTACCATACTCACAGCCAACCATTGGACTGAGGTCTAGGACTCCTATGAAATAGTTAGAGGAAAGATTGAAGGAGTTGAAGGGGATAGCAACCTCATAGGAAGAACAACAGTATCAACTAACCCGGACCCATGCCAGCTCCCAGAGAGTAAGCCACCAACGATGGATGTGGTCCATGGCCCCTTGGCACATATGTAGCAGAAGACTGCCTTGTCTGACTCCAGTGGGAGAGGATGCACATAATCCTGTAGAGACTTGATACTCCTGGAAAGGGAGATGCTGGGGGAGGTGAGATGGATAAGGGTGGGTGGGTGAGGGAGCACCCTTTCAGAGACAAAGGGGAGGAGAATGGGGTAAAGAACTCTGGGAAGGGAGGCTGGGAAGGGTGGTACGGGGCAACATTTGAAATGTAAATAAGTAAAATAATTTAATAAAAACAGAAAAAAAATGTAGCTTGAAGATTTTCCTATCAGACTAGAATAGACATGCTCCGGTTTTCATGAGGACTAACTACTCTTACCTAATGCTTCCATCTCACCCTTCTTATATGACTTTCACTTGGCCTCCACATGAAGAGTTCCTGCACTTCTGTCTGCTGATTTCTTATGTTCAAGTTTCCCAGAACTGAGTTCATTACCCTCTTTCTAGCAGTCTGATATATATGCCTGGATACATCGCACTAAATTCAATTGTGCCACAAGTAAGCTTCCAAAGAAGTCACAGTGACAGGAGAACTTCTATCAAATGGCCAACCAGCCTGCTCCAGTCTTCCTGTCTCTCTAGTGACTGGTAGAGTGAACGCCCTGGCAGTGCTTGGACTGTGAACGGGGAACAAAGTGTGATTTCCAGAGGACATTAGGAGGATGGACAAGAAAGGTGTGTGGATTCCTTCCAGGTGCAGTGATTGGTTGTAGGTCTACTAGGTGTTGCCAAGTATTCTAACTTGCATTGAAGGGTTTATGTGATTCCACTATCCTAAGGAGATACAGTTCATTTTTTTGTTAGTTATATCCAAATGGTATGATGAAAGGAGGCTTACAAATTTCAATAAAATAATAGATGCCTTTCATTTTAGCCCCCAACACTTCCTGTGAGGGATGTGTGCACCTGTTGAGGTCTATACCATTTCTTGACTTTCCATTAAGAAGGAAGGCTGCCGCTGAGATTTCCTGTTACATTGATTTATGAACAGCTAGTCTCCTTTGCCTAATAGCAGGCACATCTAATGATTCCAACAAAAAGAATGTAATGTGAGTGCCTCATTGTTGGATGCTGGTGTTTCCTTAAACAGCTGTTGAATGTCACTGTGTTTCCCTAGAAATCTTAATGTCTTCTGAGCTCCCTATTGAGTTACCCAAGTTGTCTTTGTGCACAGATCAGGAAACCAAGGTCCTAGAAATTTCATACTTGAATTTCTTACTATATTTCTGACTGAGATGAAGAATGAGATACTGACTATATGGATTCCGGTTAGTCAAGGTGTTTGGGCCGGGGGAGCATCTCAGCGTAGGTGTCTACCTCCTGCATGAACTTAACTTGCCTAGGTTGGTACCCTGTACCTTTTTCGCTTCTAGGCAGTACTTGAATCTGTCTGTTTTTCTACCATGCGGCTTTGTGAGTGTGTGATCTGTGTCTTCTCTTTTTTGGTGTACTTAGTAATTTTTTTGGTGTACCTTAGTAATTTCTTTTTTGTGCATTTGCATTTATAATAAACTGTAAAAGTATTGAGGTCTTTCAGATCTTGATGGAAAAGGCCAAGATTTTGCCAAGTATTTTTATTCAGATTATGAGGCTTCTGGAGTATAAAACTTTACTCTATTAAGCTCAAATATGTGTGGTGGTTTAGTACATAAGACTAAGCAGAGTGCACTTTTGATCCTAAAGTATTTTGTGTCTTTAAGTAAGTGATAGTAGTATTTTCTTATCCATTTCATCTTAATTACATGTTTTAATGATGGAGAGCTATTGCATTTCTAAAGAACTTATAAAATACCATAATTAAAATTTGAAACCAGTAGATTTCTTCTGAAGAAGCATAAAAATTCATGCCTTTTCCTTGAAGGCAATGCTTCAGTGTCTCTAATTCAGGTATGAGATGCAATGAGTCCTCCCTGGATCATCATCGTGTCTCTGTGGTCCTCTTATTAAGGACCATATCCTCTGATAGAGCATCATTCCTACAGATGGCACAGTTTTCTCCATTACAGTTGTTCCTAAATGTCCAGAAATAAAATGGTATGGGAATATTAAGTATAACAATGCTATGTGGATATGTCTTATGTTTCTAATTCCAAAAGTATAATCTGTTGATAATTGTTTAGTTACCACAGCATATAGAGCAAGTTACTCTCTTTGGCTCCCCAAATAACTTTCATTTTTATTCTTACATTCAATATAAAATGAAAATATTTTTCCTGATAGAGTCTTTATCTAGTATCTTTTCATAGTGCTAAAAATACTCATTAGTGATCATCAGAATACCAGCAATTGTTTACAGTATATCTTGAACACAGAACTTCACTATGCTCATTTTGTTTTTGAGTTCTGATACAGTCTGTTTCTGAAATGGGATCACATTGCTTGTCTGCAACGTGTAGTGTTGACATAAAATATTTTAAGAAGTGCTAATACTGAGTGTGTCTGAGTACCCATCATGCCCCGTAAACAGTAGTGCTGAGCAACACTCCTGGTTGAGCAATAGAATTTACTTAAGAGTCCCAGTAAGTTTCACAACCAATAATAAAAGGCAATTGTTTTGATGTTAACAGTTAAGTTGTCCTAGAGGGGGCTGGTGATAGATTTTAATTAATTAATTAATTAATTAATTAGTCTGCATTTGTTTGTGATTGGTATATGTCATTCTTATGCCTGAGTTCTGATTCCCTTCCCCTTAGGAAGAGATTGACACCGCATCTGCTGTGTGTTGAGCAGACTATCAGTTGATGCTAGCAGAATGTCAAGACTGCGTACTCCTATGTATGCAATTTGTCTTCTGCGCAGTCGTTTTTATCTCAGCACTCGGATGATTGATTGAACCCTCTGCTACAGCAGTACTTAGCATGCCACTTACTGAATTTAGAGCCGTTGATGCGGTCCCCCTTATCACCTAGCACTGCTCAGGACTGTTGAAACTGTTGCTCCTTCTGAGTAGGCAGACTAAAAGCCTCTTCTTACCTGCTACTTTTTTCTTAGTGTACCAGGTATTGTTCGTGCATTTCTTACACTCAGCTGAAAAAGAATTTTTTTATTGTGCTTTTAAAGAATTGAAATATTTTCAACACAACCAAAAATGTGGGACAGTCACCTTTTTAGAACACATATCTATCACTGGAGAGAATTTCAAAGATGAGACAAATAGGTCACACTGGGCCAGCATTAAATGAAACTTCTGGGTGTTGGAAAGAAAACATGAACTTGGACTTTCAAGATGACTAGTTGTCGAAGTGTCTTCTATTTCTTAGAATCTGTTAACCCAAACATTTACTCAAAGGACAAATTTCTAATAACAGAAAACCTATCTAACTTCAATGTCTTTACAAAACAAGATTTGTATGGTCTGGGGATATTTTTGGATGTAGGAGACATATCAAATAGATATGTCCCCTACATACATAGATCCCATCTTGCTTTTGCTGCACATTAGAGCACTGTGGTTTCCAGTTAGAACAGCTACAGTGAGATGAAGAGCTCTCTGCTAACTCAGAATTTGGGATGCTGTTGCCCAAATGTGGCCTAAAGTTCTTCTGGGTGTGGGTTAAGTCATGTTACAGTTAAGCTTAATCAATATGAAAGTTATAGTTTTAGCTTTGTAGGAGAATTGCTCCTGTTTGGTAGTATATAAAAATTGTAGAATTTAAATCTGACTAGATTATTTTTTCTGAATGGAAGAACTGACTTTCCAAAAGGTAGCCTTGAAAAAGCAAATATGACAGAAGTATAATGCTTGATTGTGATATGATGGTAGATGGATTTTTGCCTTCGTCTGTATCCATAATGAAACTTTCTGAATTGTTTAACCACAAACACAGGAGCTAATGCAAATCCAATGCAAGCTGTTCAGTTTAAAAAGAGCACTTTATAACCAATAGCCATGTGCATTGAGAATGTTACTGTATAGCATTCTCAAGCCTCCAGAGTTTCTTCTTGTATTTAAACACTGCAAACAAGGCTTTTGGATCTTTCCTTTGAATATGGAATTTTGCTGTAGATTGTGCCCTTCTAAGAAGCAGTGTATCTGGATTCCCAGTATTGAATCAGGGGTAGGATGTGGGGTGGCTATGGGCCTATAGGTGTGACTTCTTCAGGTAGGAAAGTGACATTTATCAGAGTAATGTAAAAGATTATATTAATTATCTGAAATTAGGAGACCAGAATCACGTATGTTCAGATCTTAAAGCAGATATTCTCAAGAACTGTAGTATTCATTTTAGTATATTATAAATTTCAGTTAGCAAGATTTTCATAGCCGACTGGACATCCAACATGGGAAAGAGAAGGAAAACAGAATAATGTGAATTTTCATAGCAAAGCCACTGAAAAAGGAAATGATCGCTAATAGTCACAGTGACTTAAACACCCTCTCACTTAAGCTGAAATTTTATAATGAATTCTAACCAATGTTTTCATGTTAAATGCCAGACAGACATTATTTTGTCATGTTTGTGTACTGCATAAAATATTTAGTGCTAAATCACAATGGAAAGATAGAGGTTTCTTTTAACCTTCTCTTTCTGGAAAAAAATATCAAATATTTATTAACTTCCTTGTATTGTTGTCTGCTTCTTTGGAAGGTAATTTGTGGTCAGTGGAGCCCAGCAGGGAAGCCCCCTTCCCCTCCAGATGGTTGTGACATTTGAGAAAACCTCAGAGGATTAAAGGCACTCTAGTGAGCACTCAAGGCAAAGTCCTGACACAATTTGACAGTCCTAATCTGGGTCCTCAACTGATTGGATGACCAAAGGCACAAAATTCTCATCCAACTGTGCAATCACCATGCACATTCTGAAGGAAGGCCACGAAAAATATTCCAAAGTTTTGTGACTGTTTTAAAAGAAAATATAGGAGCTGTGTTTCCCATGATATATACTTGGAAAGACTTGTGGAAGCATTTTATATGGCTTTTTAAAAAGCTGGTAATATTTTTTGTATGAATAAGCACAGCATGCTATAAACGTCTTTACTCTTTATTAAGTTGGGTTTGCAAACAATCTAAATGGTTAAAGGATGGGAGATGCTATAGAAACTGATATCCGTGCCTAAAGCCTACCAAATCTAATTATAAAGCATCACCATCTGCTGAAATGAGGTAGCAGAATTAAAACTATTGCTTTTGTAAGCAATGTTTTGAACTAGACCAATATGGTATGTGTGCAATGTGCACGTATGTGCTTGTGTATGTGCATGAGTGCATGTGTGTCTGGGGTGGAAGGGGTGGTGATGAAGGGAAAGGAGAGGAAGAAAGTCAGAATTGGGAGAAAGAATATCATATATATATATATATATATATATATATATATATATATATATATATATTCTTCCTTTGTTTTGTTTATTATAATTAAAAATAAATGTAAAACTGTTCACCTAAATTTTTATTTTATTAAATTTACCAAGTTTGTACAAAGGGATTTTCTTGACCCAAATTTTTATTTGAATTCTGAAGCCTCTAAAATTACTATAGAAACAGATGTGTCATCATCAACATTATACATAATTGTGAACTGAATACTCATGGATGACTGAATTGTAAATCTTACTACTTCACACCTCCTGTCCTAAAAGACAGGTGTCATTTTGCCCTTGGCCTGTAAATGGATCTGAATTCCAGAGATTCCTTTCAATGCACACCATTAAATGGGACAGTTGGTCTCTTTGGGTATTTTCCGATTTCATTAGTGTCCAACTAAAAGTCTAGTATTATGTCACTAAGAAAAGTATGGCTAATTATTATCCATATATTTACTGTTCATAGAAAGTTCATTTCCATATTATTGGTTCATAGCCTCTAAAATTAATAATGATAATAATAATAATAATAATAATAATAATAAAGTATAGCAGAAAGTGTGGTTGGCAGGAATGAGTCCTGGGTCCCTGCCTCACTCTTCTCCTGTTTCAACCTCACCGATGATTTAGTTATGTCATGGTTTATTTGTGCATTGGAAGCTTATCCCCTTTGTGCATATGGACTTCATATGTAAAGAGGGTGTAACATGCACAAGACCTGCCCAGTTTCAAGCCAGAAAATAATTCATTCTTGAAGAAGGCGAAAAGGAAGTCACAAAGTCCCAAGTTTTACCAAGAAGCTATTTACAACTGATAGTGCTTAGAGAAAAAAAACATTAGTGTTCTCTAGCAAAGTGTCACTAGACAGATCCACTACACTCTGGCGTAGCTCCTGTGCCTAGGAGCAGTGAGCCAACACAAATTCAGCTACATGGATTTTTTTGTGATTTTTGTTTCATGGAACAGCTCTGAAATAGAACTTTCAAATGAGAATAACACTTGTAGTCAAATTTCAAGATAGAAGAGAATGACTGTGCTTATAAGTGAGATGTAAAACTTTATTTTCTTTCCATTATTGTGGCTAATATTTCACCTGGGTTTCCCTCTGCTGATTATGTTTTTATTTTGTATCTCTGATGGATATTAAACCCAGTGAATACCAGAAAAATGAAATGCAAGAGATAACAGTTTGCTGCTACTCAAACGGGCATTATTGTGTATGAGGTTGTGAAGTTGGTATGCAGGTGTAGGTCATAATACAACTTTATGGAGTAGGTTTCTTCTGTGACCTTTGAGTAGCTTCTACGTAATTGAAGTCAGATTACCAAGCTTTCAAGGCAAAATGTACCTATCTGATTTGCCACCTCACTAGCTCAGTATGCCACGATTACTGCGATCATTACGTAATGCAATATCATCTAACTTATACATCTGTATTAATGGGCTGACAACATTCAACAAGTACTGTAAGAAATATTGAAATTTATAAAGAAGAGCTGTTCATAAAACTATTTACTAGAATATATGTAGATGATTACAAAATTGTACAGATTTCATTTTAATGTTCTGTTGTTGAATAAACTTAGAAATTTCATCCCAAGTTGAAGTCATTAAATGAGACATACCCAGCATTAGAATGAAGGGTAGTATGGGAGGATATATTCAAAGTTAAAGTCTAGTCAGTTGTGTGTGCTGGACAGAGTTCCCCGAAAGACTACATGGAATAGCTTTGACTTCTGCCTCTTCACCCAGGATGAATACCATAGAATGTGGTATTCATCCTAATCAATATTAATTTTGGTTTCCATTTTCACACTGAGACAGGAGCAAAAGTTGAAGTTCCCAGTGGCAGACCAGAGTACCTCATTATAAATCAATGCACAGTAAGACGCAGGCAGGCCCAATGTGCTCTGTTTATACTGTGGATAGCAGTAAGGGAGGTGGTGAATTCGATTTTAATAATGTGTCTGTTGTGCTGACCTCATTGAAAGAACACTGGAGGAAGGGTTGAGTTTTCTCTGCCCCTGTTTCTGAACTATTTCTGTCTATTCCGGTTCAGTTTTAAGCGATCTGTTAGTCCTCTCAGAAATGGAGGCACACACTCTGAGTACTTGTGGAGTCTCCCTTTAGATCTCTGCCAGAGTCACCCATTGTTTCAGAGGCAGGTGGCTGCTCAACTATGCTAGGTTGCCTGGAAACGCTCCTTCAGTGCAAAGCCCTCCAGCCACTTCATCCCTCCAGGGCCAGTGCTTAAACTCTCAGAGAGTCCCATCGCTGGTGCTTCCTTTTGAAATCTCCCTGGTGAAGTAAGTGCAGAAAATAGAAAGTTTCCCATTCTATGGTGCATGTCTTTTAAGAATGAAAAAAAAAAAAAAAAAAAAAAAAAAAAAAAAAAAAAAAAAAAAAAAAAAAAAAAAAAA